>OY720452.1:57438541-58038541 GCA_963082715.1 Harpalus rubripes
TTTTCATTTTATATGAGATGCTTGGCTGTGTTATACAATCGGGTGTGATTCCCTATGATTTTTTTAATGACTCGTCCGATAAAGGTTTTTTTAAATGGAACACCCCATTTTTTATTATTTAAATGAGTTCATCGTTGAAAAATAGGGGTAGTTTGTGCAGCATGTGCTATGTTGAAAGTTGACAGATTTTTAGTGAAATAGAAAATATATAAATAGTCATTTTTGTATAAAACTGTTTTTTGTACGTTTCAACTTTATTGCCAAAACAACCTTTTTTATACCAATATATAATTTGGTTTTGTAGAAATCTTTATTGTACAAAACATCCTCATATCGAATGCAATAATTTTTTACCATTTAATTTTCATATTATATGATCCGTGGCTGTGTTAATAATCGGGTGTGATTCTCCATGAGTTTTTTTATCGACTCGCCCGATAAAGAAACTCAAGCAACGTATTTCAATGGGTGACCACCAACACCAAGGAACGCTGATTGCCGTGGCCGCAGCCCCAACATGGAAATGAGCATTATGACCCTAAAAGTTAAGCCCGATTAATAAATAATAATAAAAAGAATATGGTAATGTTTCCGTACCGTGCACCATATAATTTAGAGAAGAGATCAATGATTTGCAGCTGCAGTTAGCATAAAAGTTAACTGATATTGTAAAAGCAAATGAGATTTAATGAATCATTCATTTTATCTTTAATTAATCGCAGAGAGATCGTTATCAGGCGAGGTTTATTTTTATCTGCGTCCAGCGTCCTATCTGTAGGTAAGGGAGGTGTTATCTTTGACTGAACTAATGGAAGGAGAATTTTCAATGTGTAAGAATGTTTTTAATAATATTTTTTCTGTATTTCAAGATATTTGCATTTTATTACAATTTATTTTATGCAGGTGAGTCAATTTTTACATGTACCTACATTTTTTGTATCCTTGCGTATTTATATCGGGAGGTTTTTAAAAACCAAATGCTGTTTGTAACTCCATAACTCATTAGTACATTTATATACTTTTACCTCTTGCAGACAGGGTTGAAAAATATTCCTACCAAATTTAAAATATTTATATAGAAAAACAAATGAATAGCGATTTTATAAATTTTCTATTCAAATCTACAATTACACGTTGATAATTTTGTAATCAGCTTAAGAACAACCAGTACATTTTATTTACCATTATTCCTACTTCTTTGCGTTTTATTGTTATGTGTGTTACCCATGTTCACTTTCGTTCTAAGAGCATTCCTAAATATTTTACTTTTTCAGCTAGGAGTAGTGGTTGGCTATTTAAATACACTGGTGGACATGTTTTTTTTCTTTCTTCTTGCTGTAAAGGTTACGGGAACTGATTTTGATTTGTTGACTTTTATTTTCCACTTTTCAAACCACATTTCCATTTCTTGCAAATTTTCTTGGAGTGTTCTGGTGGATATTATTTGTGGGCATTCATTGGTGGCCAAGATAGCAATATTGTCTGTGAACGTAGTAGTTGTTGTTTGAAGATATAATGAAAAATCTGCAGTATATAGGAGATATAATTATAGGGCCTAATATGCTTTTATGTGGAACACCTGACCGAATATGATGTAGAGTAAAAAATTCATATTGAAACCAATTGGAAAAATCTTTCCCCAACATTATTTCGGAAACTACACATTCCAGAACTAAAAATTATGTTGGAATCAATATCATTCTAACAAATCGTGTTGAATAATTCCGCACGCCGTTTAGAATAATTCCACACGGCTTCTGACAAATCAGAATCTATTTAGCCGCATACAAGCGCTATATATAAAATATCTTGGTTCGGTTGCTATGGTTACGTATCTTTGATTTATATTTATTTATTTCTGATTTTGTGTTTGACGTTTTGAAGTTTTGAACAGTTCTGAAGTTTTTTTTGTTAACTTTTACAGGTTTTTTGAAGAACTTCAGACCAGTAAGTTTAGTTAAATAATAATTTATTAGAATATTAAATATAAAATAAAATAATTATGCTCTAAATAAGTAACATTTTCTTTATAATTTCTAACATCTTGTTGGAGGAAGCATAGTCTACAACACGTTTGGAATGTCATATTTAGGACTCGCTAGCCGTAGTTTTTTTTTTGAGATATGAGCCATTCCATTACTTGTTCTAAAATATACAGGGTGTTTCAAAAATACTGTAAAAAATTTAAGGGCATATAGTACTGACCAAAACAAGTAAAAAAGCTTAATCAACATAGGACTGATCTTCAACTGTTTACGAGAAAAGCCAAAAATCGAAAAAAATTGACAAATATAGTGATCGAACAAAATTTAGTTTATGTATATAAATAGACTATAAAAAACAATAAAATTTTATATGAAACATTTTTTTTAATTTCTAATAGTTACGAAGTTATTTGAAAATTAAATATTGGCCAAGGTCGCCACATTTAACATAGTACAATTATTTGATTTTTTAAAAAAACAAAAGCACATCTAAGATGACCTCTGAAAGGTAAACAAAAAATCCCATTTAATCAAAGTGGTAACTCTTATAGTTTTCGAGATAGCAGACGCAAACCCCGTAAAAACTAATTTTTGACTGCCTCAAATCTCGGAAACTATGGAAGATCGGACCCATGTTGATTAAGCTTTATTACTCATTTTGTTGAGTGCTATATGCCCTTAAATTTTTTTACACTATTTTTGCAACACTGTATGTACTATTCCGTTAAATATGATTAATTTGGTATATGTTGTGAGTTAGGTTTTTTATGTAGAAAAGTCCATCAAGTCAGACTTTATTAAATGCCTGAGTAACATCCAAAAAGACTCTGCTGAGCAATATATAAAAAAATAAATTTTATAAATCTTTCTAATTGTGCTACGCTATGGAAACAGTTAAAATATTCAAATAGATTCATAAGATTTCTTTTTATATTCCATCTATATTGCATTGTTATTCTCCTTAACATCTCAAAAATATGAAATCCTGAAATATAAAAATGTTCCTATATATTTTTCCAAATGATTTCTCCATTCAAAATCTCTTGCACCTGTTCAAAAACTCAATCCTTAAATCTTCTTCATGCTTCCATAATTCTTTTTGTGGGGGCCTATGAATAATTTCGCATTAGGCTACTTATCCCAGTGTCTCCAATCAACCTCCCGCCATCCGTTACCATGGGGATCAGATAAGGTAATGCGATTTCAGTAACACACTGTGTCATATCACCCATCGTCTGGTCCAGACAGTAGCCTCACATGGCCTTAATGATCACTTGTATTGGACAGATTATACAGGATGTTTATTTTTTCAAAGGTGACCAAGATCTGCCGATAAACAAATGAAGATGTATTTAGATTTGACGGGAGATTAAGAACAGACTAGTTGATGAGGAGTAATTTTTTATTATTCAAAATGAAGACAGAATAATCAGAATGTATTATTTGTTCTTCAATTCAAATATTACAGTGCGCAAGGATTAGGAATGTTTGCATGAATGCTACCCCGGCTCCACACATGCCTAGATGAATATTCGTTAAATCGACGATTATTTGTTGGTGAATTTTCATGTACGAACGTTTGCTAGAAACTATCTATCCACACATTCGCCTGTAGCTGAATATTCGTATTCAGTCACCAAAACTGAAAAATGTTTGAAAAGTGACCTTGGATACCTACACAATGGGCCCGTCCAACTTTTTCTGAATTTTTTATATGTTACGAAGAAATTAAAAATAGAAATTCCGTATACTAAAATAATTATTAAAGTTTTGCCGCGAAAGTTCTGACGTTAGCGTCACTCCGTCATAAGTAGAGAGAACCGACATACGTTACTATTAATATGGCAATATACAATAAATGTTGCATGAATAAAAATACGTATCCATTTCAAACTGTAATCAAAAATCTTTAGAGCTAATGGTAATAAAGTAAGCCAGATTATTATTATTATATCATTTCAAAATATATATTTGTTTGATTTACTTACATCAATAGGTATAGTAGTAGTGTTAAATGTTAATTTATGTAAAACTTCCATAGTACATATTATACATAAGTAAAAATCAAGTAAGTAAAATTAATAATTTTTGCTCGTTTTCATAATCAAGTTAATTATTCGCTTTAATTAATGTGACTCTAAGACTTTCTCTAATATAATATTGTAGTTTTCATACTCACCTAGTGCCATTATTATAATTAAAATAATATTTAAACTATTTTCTATTTATAAATAAATACAACAAAGACAGTATTGATTACAATAATCAAAGCATAGTTCATAATAAAAAGTAATCTAACATCTACATTCCTATTTACTAAATGATTTCAACAATGACAATTATTGAGGTTACAATAATTAAAACATAAAGTATAATATAAATTTATTTAATAAGTAAATTTTCATTTGATCTTATAAAAAATTACTCGGGTATATTAAATATGTGTTTGAGTATGTGTAAAGCTAATCGCGAATTTATGAGCAAAATATGCATGGTCCACTGTATAGTGACATTTTCATAGGGTAACTGGACGACTGTAGTGACGCTGACGTCACAACATGGCGATCATTTGACGCTAAAAACTTTAATTACATTATTATAGGCATAAAAATACAAAATATATAGCAAGTTTTATTTCGTTTTCATTTATAAATATTCAAAATTCATAGGTATGCGACATGTAAATTTTGAAAAGTCGAAGACTTGGTCGGGCCCGTTGATGGCGCGGGATATTTATTGTTTTAGGTGACTGGTGGGGATTTGGACGGACCGGGTTCGATTCCGACCGACGTCAAACTTGAACATTATTTCTAATTTTCAAATATCATCAACGGTAGATACCTACATCGCCGTTCGACAGTTTGGCACATCAATATAATAGGTATAGTTTGTCCAGAAATCATTTGTCATTTGAACAAATGACTTTTAAATCCTCTGTGTTAATACTAATCTTTGCTACTGTGAATATTTTTACCTATACCTCGTTTACATTTACATTTTGGCACTACGAGTTGCTCAGTTGAGTAATGTGCGTTCATTTTTAAAGCAAGCATTACATCTTGGAGAAGAATTTTACAGTCCAACTACGGTTCTTCGGAATCCCAACAAAACTTTTACCCATTTAAATAGTTTCAAGCAATTTTCAACTTTCATAGACATATAATGTACACTGAAAAGAAACTATATTTGCGTGAAACATAAAAATATTCACAGTAGCAAATATTAGTATTAACACAGATGATTTAAAAGTCATTTGTTCAAATGATTTCTGGACGAACTATACTTAGAATTTGGAATTGTTTTTATTAATCCATTGTAAATAAGTAAGTATAATTAATGATTTATTCCTATGCTGTCTATAAATGAAGAAAAAATATGAGCGCGAAGGAATATAAAGCGACTGTTCGGGTCCTTTGATATGTGTTGATTTACCGACTCGACACTGAAAACATTCGTGTTCGATCACAAGTACAGGTATTTGCTAACGAACACGAATTTTTGGTTCATACATGCGTTGTTTGTATACGAATATTTGATATTCGTACACGAAAACCGCATGTCTGGAGTCGGGGTAGCTAAAATAAGATATCTATGTTTGGATGAAATGGATGAGCAAAGCAAGTAATGGTGTGATTTCTGGTTTACATAGTGACCTAACCAAATCTATATCCGTGTGTGCGTGCGTGCGTGCGTGTGTGCATGCGTGCGTGCGTGTGTGTGTGTGTGTGTGTGACGATTTTTTCGGATCCGATAACTCAAATACTACAATTTAAAATTTTATAATTCTTTCGTATTCCTTTTCTTTTTATCCATGTGAAGAGATGATTAGATTTTGGTTATAATTGGTCAACCGGAAGTACCCTAATTTTGAGATTTTAACAGTTTTTCTTGAAAAAACACTGTTAAATATCATTTTTCCATTATTCACATTTCCATTATAAACATTAAAGAATATTTTATTCTCTATACGATTTGATTACACTTCATACTTCATATTCAATAGATACAGAGTTAAATAATATAGAATCTCTTAGGTACATGAAACTTTCTGTATGGAATTTGTACAAAATACATATAGAGCTGACAGAAGGTAATGTAGTTGAAATATGAAATCTTGTGCAAGAAACTTTCTGTATGGAATTTGTACAAAATATATGGAACTGAGGGAAGGTAATGTGCTGGCCACATCATATTTTTTTTTCGTTTATCGTTTTCGTTTCTGTTCCGTTTCGGGTCCATGCTTTGCACCAACATAGATTTAAACGATGTAAATTAGTATACAGTTTCTTATGTACTATGTGATGAATAAAATCGGAAAGAAACAAATATTACTCAAATCAACTGTAAGTATTGAAAATACGGAGAATAAGCATACGTAAATTTGGTAATTAGCCATAATAGTCAGGATAACTTCTTTGAATATTACAGTGATTCCAAATATTTTCATTTTCGTCATAAATGTAATTTTTCAAAATTATAAAAATATGCATTTTCAGTTTGATGTATTATTATTAATTACGTCGAACAAATCTAGATGTTTAAGATTCAATAGAAAATATTAAATAACTAGGTCAATTTTTTATGATAATATAAGTACGTACTGTAGAGCTAATTTAAAATACTTTAAGAAAATATAAAAACATAACACCATTTCATTTCAAAAAATCTGATGTGGCCAGCACATTACCTTCCGTCAGTTCTATGTATTTTGTACAAATATCATACGGAAAGTTCCTTGTTAAATTAAATACATATTCTATTTCTTGTACATTACCTTCCGGCAGTTGCATGTATTTTATGCAAATTTTATACAGAAAATTATTATTTTGTGACGTTTTCTATATACAGTGTAATGTATCTGCAGAAATAAAAGATTTATTATTATTATTCCTTGTACATTACCTTAAAGCAGTTGTATGTATTTTATTCAAATTCCATACAGAAAGCAAAAGATCCTATATTTCCAGTAAATTATAAGACAAGCACACTATGTCAATTTCACTTGACACTGACATCCACAGCTGACATCTTTCAATCAGAATTTTCTTAATATAGTAGCTGTTTCCACAGCTATAGCTACTTTATGAAATTTAATTTCTTTATAATTTTTTAACTCTATATCCATTTAATATTAAGTATAAAATGCAGTCAAATCGTATAGAGAATAAAATATTCTTTAATATTTATAATAACATCAAATGTGAAAAAATTATATTTAACATAGTTTTTTCAAGAAAAACTGTTAAAATCTTCAAATGATGGTACTTCCGGTTGTCCAATTCTAACCAAGATCTAATCAGCTCTTCACATGGATGTAACGAAGAGAAATACGAAAGAATTATAATTTTTAGAATTGTAGTATGGAAGTTAACGTAGACGAAAATTTTGTTACATACACACACACGGACACACATACATACACACACACACACACACACACACACACACACACACACACACACACACACACACATACAGACATCATCGTAAAAATAGTAAAATCGTATTGTAGGGACCCTAAAACGTGCTTATTCATCAAAAACTCACCACCGAATTTTTTGACCAAAGACAATACCTTCCTTACCTAAAGGTGACGGAAGGTAAAAATCAATGATGATATCGCCTGCGACAAAACCAGAAGTACAAGTCATTACCTTTTCACATCAAAAAGTAACATTTAAGTTCGCTCCCAACTTTGAAGTTTAAAATAAACTATCGGTCTAAAATTAATTTTTTGGCCTTATGCCAATCACTCTGTATAGCAGTAACATAGTCATGCTGTCGCTAGCATGAATTAAAATATCATTTTATTCCAATATATGTAAAGAATGATATTCTAGTATAATATAAATACCATTGGTTATTTTTATAAAATTATTGGAATTGCGTAGATGCATAAGTTAAAAAACAAAATATTTTATTTATTATACATATTTCTATGAAATTATTACAGATATATACCTAAAAGGTATAAAGTAATTTTCAGTGGCAATGAGATTTAATCATAATCACTATTTTATTCAAACTACAGTTCAAAGAAATGAAATAAATCACATAACAAGTCTTTATTACTTATTAATGCATTTAATTATAACCTCCCTCAGATAATAATTAAACAAATCTGTGATTAAACTATAGATTGCTATTGCTACCACATACGAACAAAATATTAATTACAAATTCTAATTTTCATTATTACTATAATTATCCTGTTTCATATAACAAGTTAATATTGTTTATATTGAAAAAGACATTTTACTTAACCTTCAAATTTAATTACAAATTTCTACGTTTGAAGAGGTGAGATCCATTCACTGATTTTTTATCGTATCTTCACAATGGTTTAAAATTACAGTGATCGTTTGCGAGTAACGCGTTATTATTTCTTGTCTTTCACTTTGCCACATAACACCGACGGGTAATTGTTGCTAAATAGTAATCTCACATCGTGCGAGTCATAAAGATTCGCCTAAGAATAAAATGATTACTTTTTTACATGACGGTTTACTGTTAGATTGGTGTCAGTTTTTGCTACAAGTAAAAAAATGTAATTTTCAATTGTTGTAATTAATCAAGTTTTTGTTTCACGCCTCTAAAGAAATTTTATTATTTTATTGACCTGAGTAGGATTTGAACCGCCTTCTTCCTACGGATATTTTAGTGAATTTAATTATGGCTTTGGAGAAGATAATTGTAGTTGACATAATTAGAAATATTAATAAGGTATATAATAAAAATGTCATCGCACTTTCTAGTTTGCATGATGTTTTAAAATGATTTAAAATTGACGCTTTCTTAAGGTGGCTTTAATAAAGGGTTATCAAAGTTTAAACAATTTTTTACCTCCCGTCATAACGAAAGTAAGGGAGGTAATGTTAACGGTCCAAAAATTCGATGGTGAGTTTTCAGTAAATAAGTATGAATTAGGGTCCACGATAACTCTTACAACAAACTTCAGAAAATTTCTATTTTCTGTATTTAAGCTTTCTACATTCATATAAAGAGTTGATTAGATTTTGGGTAAAATTGGACAAGTAATACTTTACTTGAAGCCCATAACAGTTTTAATGAAAAATTATATTAAAATACAATCCAAAACTTTTCAATTTTAGTATATAAGACTTTCATATCAAAGAGAATAACATAATAGATTTTAGTTAAAATTAACGGGAAGTAATAGTTAACTTGAAGCTCTGAACAGATTTTCGTGAAAAATATATTATAATATATTCAAAAACTCTTTAAAATTCAGTATTTAAGACTTTTATATAAAACGGAACAACATATTAGATTTTGACTAAAATTGATAAACCGGAAGTGATACTTTACTTGAAACTATGGATTTTCGTGAAAATATTATAACCAAAATTTTTCAAATTTGGTATTTAAAACTTTTATGTTAATAAGAAGGACATATTACATTACTTCTAAAATTTATAAACCGGAAGTGATACTTTACTTGAAGCACTGAACAGATTTTCGTGAAATATATATTATGATATAATCCAAAACTTGTCAAATTTGGTATTTACCACTTTTATATGAAGGGGAGCAACATATTAGATTTTGGCTGAAATTGATAAACCGGAAGTGATACTTTATTTGAAGCTCTGAACATGTTTTCGTGAAATATATATTGATACAATCCAAAACTTTTAAAATTTGGTATTTAAGACTTTTATATTAATGAGTGAGTACGACATATTAGATTTTTTTCTAAAATTGATAAGTACTTTACAGAAAGATATAAACAGATTTTTTGAAAAAAAATATATTAAAACATGATCCAAAATGTTCTGTCTAATACTTAAAGCTCAAAGACTTCATTTTTAAACTAATCGAATATTATTACTTGTACTATGACAACTTGTTACTTGGTTTTTATACAACCAGAGCTTAACCTCGAATTTAAAACGTAAACACAATAAAATAAAACCAAAACTGACGCGCAGCTCCGTAGCATTTCGCTAGATGTCTTAACGAAATATTTCTCGCTAGGTATTTCTTCCAGCGCTAAACCAGCGCTAGATTCTAGCAAATAGTTTAATGGAGACTTGCAATTCAAACTTTTCGGACGCCATCTAGTGAGTAAAAATTTTTGCTCTACTGTACAGTTTGACATTTATTATGTGATCCACCACGTGATCACAACATTTGTTCTTCGAAAGAAAACAAGAATATGTCAGACAGAACACATTTTTATATAATTATTTAAGTACAGTGTGTTCAAAAAAATTCCTAACTCGGAGTAGGCTATGAACAGAGAAACGTGAGTCTGATCATTATTCAATTCAAAAGTCAAGTTGTCAAAATTGATCTTGAAATGTAATTTTAAAGAGAAAAGACAATAAAGAAGGATACAGTATATTGACATTCGCCGTTTTCTAATTTGTTTCCATTTCTAAAATAAGATACAGGAAGAAAAGCTTTGATTTCTTTACAAAACATTTTTGACAATATTTTATGTCAAATTGACATTCAATTAATTGACATACGTTTCTTTGTACATATCCTACTCCGAGTTAGGAATTTTTTTGAACACACTATACGATCTAAACAGATACCTTACAATTAATTCATGTTTATTTCCATTTCTCTTCAAACCTCGGCATTCTAAGCATCTTTTCAACGGTAAGACTGAATGGTTTTCAATGTTTTTAAACACAAATCGTACCACCGGTACCATCATCTTGTGTTAAACTCATTATTAGTTGTGAATTTGAAGTTGGTTTTTTAATGATATTTCAAATTCCAAGGATCATTACACTTTAGTACAAGAAATAATTAATAATAACAAGCACTACACAAAATAACATAACCAAACTTTGCTGACTAAATAACAAACAAATTGCTTGGTCAACGAGGCGAAGTGCTGAAGGGGAGAGCATTTGATCGAGCCGGCCATGTTATATCACCTCGCTCTTTCTAAAAATTTGTTGTCCTTTTCTAAATTGTGTGGAGGGAGGTCAGTCACCGATCCGCCGCGGATGGTCAAAATATAAGTCCCTATTAGTTAGCTAGTCTAGCGCTGGCTATTTTATTTTATTTTTATAAGTTCTGAAATAGACCAATATATGGACTCCAATTATTCACGAATTCCACCGTTGGAGAACAAAATGAGCTTAATATCTAGGTGAAAAAATATGTTACTGCTCGTAGGTAGGTACTTAGCGAATGACAATTACGACTTTCTAGAATTACAAGTCGTTTTAATTTAGATAAGATGTTTAATAAAAAAATTTAAAAGTGTTGAAGTATTTGACTTAATTGGATTTATGTCGAATGACAAAATAATGTATGAATGAAATGTTTACAAAATGTCAATTAAAGCTATAATAATTTTGATATGAAATGATGCACATGGTTTTATTGTATCGTTAATAGTTACTATATAATAAACATGAAAAATGTATAAATTTATCGTTTGTGTCATAATGTTCTTTAATCCTTACTAAACGTTATTCCCTCCTATGCTTCCATCCATTTCATTCTAAGTGTGACGTTGCACATTAGAAACAAAATTAAATTTCGAAACAGCTCCCATGGCGTACATCACTGGAAAAGAGATAGTGTTACGGTGATAGTTGTGTATATAAGTGAGATAGAAGAGTGGTTTATGCTGCAGTAACGAGATAGCGCACGGGTCGCCCACGCGCCATCTTTTCTTTCTGTGCTTAGGTAATATACAGGTTTCCATTGTTCGCTGCTCTGAGCCTTCATGCCATACTGCCAGTGCGTATGATTGTGGAAGGGTTATGCAGAGAAGGATTCAAAAAGATTTTTGATAGGCAATTTCAAACGAAATATTACATTATAGTAAATTCCCAGGGAAGGGTACTAGTACTACAACCACATATTTCTTAGAAAATTTTAACAAATTGGATCTAATAAATATATGTTCCTCGCAGGAGTAGCAATCTCTTGAAGATAATACAAACAGGTAAATATGTTGGTGTCTAATTTAAAAAAAAAATACAAATATAATAGGGTCCTCCACGATAAAATCTAATTTGAACATGGGTATTCTAGATTAAAACTAGACCTTAGAATTGTATGACAGACTAATAGAGTCCCTATATATAGTCAAAAAAATTGACTCTGTCGGGTCAATTTTTCTATCACATCAAAGTTTAAAAAAGTTATCAGTTTTAAAATATTCGACTTTTTAATGTTCTAAAGATCTACGGAACCAATTTTCTTTTCTTTTTTAATACTCCACAACAGGATTATATCCCAATTACAGAGTGGGTTCACATACACAAACATCCATGCCTTAGTTGGATTCGAACTCTAGTGTACTCCGGAACCTCTACTATCGCTGTTTTCAAATCCGGAATCCATTTTCAAATAAATGAATACAGAAATTAATTATGGTGCTACGCCAGATACAACAACGTGCGTTTGCATGAAAATGAAAGGTATGTTGAATGACATAGCGACATAGACTAGGCTAACAGTCGTTATGTGGTAAACAAAACTTGGATAATATGTACTGCGTGTTTCTCGGATAAGGGACACTCCGATTATTTTCTTTATTATTGGAAATACAACAAAATCATTCAAATTAAAGTTGTAGTAGATGAGGAGGGACATTCACTTATTGAAGAAAATAATTTTTTTGACCAGTGGTTCTGAAACAATAACGTATATTTATATTTTTTTAAATAGGATGGTATATATATTTTAGGCCCATTCGATAGAGTATTTTTTTCTGAATTTAAGCATGTATACATTTTACATCCTTACATTACAGAAATATTAAGAAAAATGTAATTGAAATTTAAATAAATTTTATTTTTATAGTTATTTGATTTAGTGCATAATTCCTATTCTTGCTATTTGTAGAGATACAAACAAATGTTTATGTTTCGTTTTAATTTAGGTTCAATTTTTTTCATTTATAGTCTACTGAAATATAACTATAAAAATAAAATTTATTTAAATTGCATGTTTCTCAATATTTTTGAAATGTAAAGATATAAAATGTATAGATGGTTGGATTTAGAAAAAAATACTCCATCGAATGGGCCTAAAAGGCATATACCATCCCATTTAAAAAAATATAACTTTATGTTATAGTTTGAGAACTACTGGTTAAAAAAATTCTTTTCTTCAATAAGTGAATGTCCCCCTTCGTCTACAACTTTGATTTGAATGTTTTTCTTGTATTTCCAATAATGTTAAATTGATTATTATAAAAATTAATAAGTAACCTAACCTAACTTTATCTACAACTTTTTTTATAGGTTTCAACTTAATTGTAGAAATTATTATTTTTTGTAATGATAATGTTTTTTTGCACCAATCAGCTTTTTTGTACCTTCCAATTTTATTGCTGAAATAAACTTTTTTTGCAATAAATTTGTTTTTCTTCAAGCGTATTATAATATTCATATTATGCTACTGTACGCACACTATAGAAGTTGTTCATTGTCTTACTAGTACAAAAATGTTGTTATTGTTGTACTAGTAAAAAAATGTTAGTGTCTTAGTTCACCGCTGGCGGCGGCAGTTGTCACATCAACACACATTATATTGAAAATTGTTATTTGACAGTTGTATCGCTTTTGTTTTGTAGTGTACACAGCCAGCTTTGGCTGAAATTGCAAATACTACAATTAAAAAATTCCAAGAATAATGTCAAAAAATTCTTTGAAACACTTGAAGAAAAAATAGTATATGTCATTCGGAGTAGAACGCCCTTTTTGTGTTTTACCCAGCTTGCAATAGCTGGGTTCAACACAAAAAGACCGCTTTCTACTCCTAATAACATAATGTACTATTTTGTGCATATTCATATTTTTATTTTTGTACAAAACATCCTAATAAAATTATACAATCAATTTTGATGAAAAACGGAAAACTATTATTTCTATAGTCTCAAAAGTGGCCTATAAATTTTAGGCAATAATACTTCAAATAAATGTTGTAGAGAATTAAATTCTGGATCCAATTTAATAATCATATTTAATTTTGCACATTTTATGACCGAATAAATCGAATTTAATATTTTATAAACTTTACTTCTTTATATACGAGTAGTTAGCTGTGGAATTAAAATAAAATCACAAACAAATGAAGGGTCCATGAGTAAAACAGTAAAAGTTCGCATTGGCTAGTTTCGCAAGAGAGAGTAAAAAGAAAGTTTCAAATCTGCTAAAAGTTAAAAAAAAAATATTTATAAAATTTTGCTCCTGTATCTTCATTAACATTCACTTTAATAAATTAATCAAAAATAAATTCATAAAATGGTAGATAAAAGTACAAAAAACTAATTTTATTAAAAAAAAGTCATGATAGATTGATTGTTCTCCCCACAATCAGACAAAAATCGTTGTGTCCAGCCAATACCTCCCACCAATTTAATTTTACATAGGTATTGCATATAACACTTGTTTATAATTCCTTTAATAATTAGTTGATACGAATTTTATTGGACTGAAGCTTCATACGTTGTTTTAATTGTTTATTATTGGAAATACAATTTTAGAAGACGTTTCGGCACATGGTTATGGCCATTTTCAAGTCAAAAATATTTTTTGATATACAGGTTGTATCATACTTCGGGAAAAAAATTAAAGGGCATATATAGTACTGACCGAAATGAGTAAAAACGCTTAATCAACATATGGGTCCGATCTTCAACTGTTTCCGAGAAAGAGGCCATTTACTACTAGAATCGAAGAAAATTGACAAAGATAGTGATTGAACAAAATTTTGACTACAAGAAAACAATAAAATTTGATATGAAACATTTTTCTCAATTTGTAATAGTAACGAAGTTATTTGAAAATCAAATATTGGCCAAGGTTGCTACAACATTTAACTTAGTACCTACAATTATTATTTTTTTTAAAACAAAAGCACATCTAAGTTGACCTCTAAAAGGAAAACAAAGTCTTATTCAATCGAAGTCGTAACTCTTATAGTTTTCGAGATAGCAGAGAGAAACCCCGTAAAAACTCATTTTTCGCTACCTACATCTTGGAAACTATTGAAGATCGGACCCATGTTGATTAAGCCTTTTTTACTTATTTTGGTTAGTACTATATATGCTTTTTCATTTTTTTCCGAAGTATGATTACAGCCTGTACATATTTCAAACCATATTTATGAGTTTGAATTCACAATCTGCGCAGGTTGGACAGTCAATGGTAACAGATTGTGAATTTAAACTCTTAAACATGGTTTGAAATATATCAAAAAATCTTTTTCTAAAATGTAACTAATTTAAATTTTGACTAAATGTAATATAACATCGTTTGACTTGAAAATGGCCATAACCACGTGCCGAAACTTCGTCTAAAATTGTATTTCCAATAATAAACAATTAAAACAACCAAACAACGTATGAAGCATATGCATAAAATTCTTATCAAATAAACTTCACAAAACATTAAAAATTAGTTGAGATCTACTACATTCTACAAAATTCTTGGTACTTTCAATGTTTTTCCGCTTGGTGAATGCGGCAATTAAAATGTCTCCTACGAAAGAACTAGATGGCATCTCAAACTCAAAATTATAGAGTTTTGCTGCATTAATTTTTAATTGACCTCAAATTGAATACAATCTAAGTGCACTTGATCACATTTTATTCAAGTACATAACATAATACAGGGTGTCCCATAACTTCAGGTACATATTAGAAGGGCATATAGTTCTTAGTATCCTGAGTACGGACCAAAAAGATTTTTTTCAAAATTCCTATAATTAAGGGTAGTTCACTTAAGAAGAACATTTTTTGTACCCCTGGATACTATAATATTTGGAAAAGTGAAATTAGTTATAACTATTACATAAAATAATTTAACAATGAAATTAATTTATGCAATTACGTAAAGCTTTGTCACACCAATTAAGTTTGGGAGATGTGTATGTAATGAAAAAAAATCAAATTATTTACTTTATTTTTACAAAAACTGTTCAAAATTATTTCCATTAACAGCTAAACATAATGCAGCACGTTGAATTAAAGAAATTGAACAAGCCCAATGAATTGCATTCTCTTGTCTAATTCTTTCAGCACAATTTTCAACTCGTTGCAGTAATTCTTCAAGGGTTTCAGGTGCCTCTTGATTATCATAGACGAGGGATTTAAAATTACCCCACAAATAAAAATCTGACGGATTGAAATTCGGGGATCTAGGGGGCGAAGACGCGGGACCTCCTCGACCAATCCACCTGTCCTCAAATACTCTGTCAAGATGATGTCTGACATTTCTAGCAAAATGTGGCGGCGCACCGTCATGCATAAACCATGCATTTTGACGTACATTAAGAGGAATATCTTCTAATAATTCAGGCAAATTATTCTGCAAAAATTGTAAATAATCATTCCCAGACATTCTGTTAGGAAGTATGTATGGTCCCAGTAACGATCCGTTTACCATCCCAGCCCAAACATTTAGTGATAATCTGTGCTGAAAATGACTCCTGACAGCAGCATGTGGATTTTCTTCGGCCCAGTAGTGACAGTTATGAATATTATGTATACCATTACGAGTAAATATCGCTTCGTCGGAAAATATTACTTTTAACGTAAAATTGCCATCCTGAGCATGTTGGTTTAGAAGCCATTCACAAAACCTTACTCGAGAGTAATGATCGGGTTCAATTAACGCATGGACCCGTTGAAAATGATAAGGATGTAAATTATTATTCCTTAAAATTCTCCAAATTGTCATTCGTGGTACACCTGGTAGTTGACGAGATATTCTCCTTATGCTGATTGTTGGGTCATTGCGTACCAAATCTAAGACAGCATTTTTAACATTTACTGGTCTCCGATGAGCCCCGCCGTCTCTTCCCCGATTAGGTTGCAAAGAACCAGTGTCGCGAAGGCGTTGAGTAAGGCTTACAAATATGCGAGAATTCGGATGCCGTCGTCTTGGGAAACGTTCAGCGTAATAACGCTGAGCTAATCTACAGTTTTGCCCTGCTTCGCCATACAATAGCAATATATCCACTAACTCACTGTTACTGTAACCATTCATATTTGTAACAATAATCACAAGAGCAATATCAAAACTGTTATAAGAAACACAATTTATGTGGCCGGCTACTAGAAACTTAATGAAATGATTGTATTATGCAAACATTTCTTATTAATTAGATATAATACAACGTAATATTTAATATTAAAACTACCTATTCAACCAGTGTCCCAAAACTGTTTCCTTCAAAAACCTCAAAAACTAATTTTTGAATTTTGAAAAGATTCTTTTTGTTCCGTAATCAGGACATTATAAGAACTATATGCCCTTCTAATATGTACCTGAAGTTATGGGACATCCTGTATAACAACTTATCGCAATATATAATTAGAAATATTAATATTCATTGTTTTATTAAGCTCATCATTTTTTGCATATTAATCCCTTGTATAAAACCCTTTCCAAGAACTATGCAAATAGAAAACCCACTGCGATTTTTCCATCTTCATTGAAGTTGGTTGGTGCGTGCATTGTTGCCCCTTTGAACAATTTGCATAGCACACGCACTTATCCTCCGTCTCTTTCTATCCCATTCATGCGTCCATCCACCCACAGCTATTGTGTGCGATCGCGGATGGGGATAATGATAATAATAACCTGTGGCAAACGCGCCGATCTATTGATTACCACTGCGACGAGATGATATATTAGAAGCACTTAAATTATGACTGTATTGTGCAAATAGAATGGATATGGATTATGGATGCGTCTGTAGAAAATGGGTGGGCTCTGGCCTCAAGCAAACATGCAGCCATGGACAGTATATTATGCAAGACTCAGATATTTTTGCACTTTGCACATTGTGTCTTGCTTGTTAAGGATTTCGAGGATACAATGAGACATTAAATTTAATTAAGTCTTAAGGAATAGGGAATTTCTGGAAGGCAAGCAACGAGTAAATCATCCATTATTGAAAGATTAATATATTAGTTAAATGAAAGTAAAACACTGATGCATGTAGGGGAGTCCGGTGTCAATTGTTACAAAATTTAAATTTTTATTTTTCACGAGTTAACGTTACATTTCGAAATTTTGAAATTACCTATATGAGAACATACCCACCTTAGTGAATAATATTTTGAATTTTAAACTTTTGAAAATGTGACAAATATAAAAGAATAAGGATTTTTAGTAAGGCATTACAAATGTTACAATTGACACCTAACTGTTGTAAATAGTAACAGGGCCAGTGTTAATTGTAACAAATTTTAACAGTGATAAAAGAAGAAGATATTGAAAAAATAAACATTTATTTATTACCTCAGAAAATACAAAATTCAGATGACTCAACTAAAAGCAAACAAAATATATATTCTGTTGGTGACATGGACAATTTTGACCAATGCCTTTAGTCGCTAACGAAATTGCAGTTTAGGTAAACATAAAATAAGTCTTTCTTTGTACAATTTAACTTGCCCGGTGTCCAGATTTTACATTTTCGCCACTGCAACCAATCTCCTGTGCTCAAAAAATATGGGCCAATACATATCAGAGAGTTTCCTCATCGGAGCCATCTGAAGAGTAATCTGCGACTGTTACTTTCGGAACTATTTTTCGTTTTTTTGCTCTTATTCTTTTATGTTTTCGATAGCAGTGGTTTTTGCTTGTAATTTTTATCATGATCAATACTGTACTTAATTATTAAACACGTTACAATCGACACCGTGGCATGTGTTACAACTGACACCGCTTAACTTATAAAGATATTATTTGCTTTTTTGTATTTATTAGGTAATAATTCGAAAAGTTTTTTAATGCAAAATAAAAGCAGATATAACTCACAAACTGATCCTTTACTTGAAATATTTCCGAGCAGAGCACTTATAGTGTTTTAGAAACAATGTGTGTCCCTACCTGTATTTACTTTTTTGTCGATTTATAGACATTCGTCAGAAACAGACGCTGTATTTGCGCGTATGTACTTACACTAAATACTAAAGAGCTATGAATCTTTCTGCTTCACTCTGCAAGCGAGTTTTAATCTACTTCGAAAAGATGGCCCTGTTACCTACCCTTGTTACATTTGATACCTGTTACAATTTACACCGGTTTCCCCTACGTATTGTTGAAAGTGTTTAATTTTGTCAATTTGGTTCATCAATTAATTCTTTTATGGCTCGTAATTTCCACCTCCTGATAAAGTTTCTAATAAATTTATTTGGCTTATATTTACATAGGTACGTAGTTATTATTAGGTAACTTACAAATTTATTTTTCTACAGTCTATATACAAAGTAGCCATTTGCGCTCTCTTTTGTTAACGCAAAATGGCACTTTGCCGCTCATGCGCGACAAAGTAGAAAAAACGCTCGCTGTCCAAATTTCTAACTATACTAGCTTCCCTCGCTCGGGTTGCAAACTTCATCCTCGGTAATAAGAGCATCCATGATAGCGTCGTTATACTGTTTTTCGGACATTTAATATTATATCATAATTTTGATTGTTATGTAATTTAATTATTTTGTTTATTATGGGGTCTCGTGGCCGCGTGCCTGAGTGTGTGGTCGCGAATCTAGGGAACCGGGTTCGATCCCGACCGACGCCAAATATTTCGAATTTTAAATGGCACAAAATTGACCCCTACCGTGCACTCTCCACGCCAGCATGAGTGCTCGTGAGGTGACGCCTGGTAAACGCCCGCACGGTACAAATATGTCATCATCATTACCGATATCTGCGTACAAAGCAGATTGGCACACTCAGCAATGGGTAATATGCCGTGATGATATATTTATTTATTTGTTTATTATCAAAGTTATTTTTAAAACAACAACGTTTTTTATCGTCGGAGGTGATGGAGGGTGAATTTGATGTTTCGGAAGATATTTGACCGAAACGGGTATATATTTGGCGGCCATTAAAAAAAAAAAAAAAAAAACTGACGGGCTACAGATCATGTGACGAAAATTAAAAGCATCTCTAACAAACTTGTAAACGTAATTTGAAGAGAAAATCTGTAGACGCATACTTACCAATGCGCGCAGGTACCCCTTCGGCCCCTGCACTATATACAGGGAGAGTCTGGGAAGACGCCCCCCCTTTACCTTTTTTATTATAAGTAATAGAAAAAATGGCTCATATAAAACTTTTATTATTTTACTTATACTATTTGATGGCAGAGATAGATATTTTTTATAAAGTCAGGTTTACAAGATACGGATATCAACTTTTATTTTTCAAATTCTTATAAAAAAATATGACTATTGTGGGGGCAAAGGTAGTATAATATTATTATATAATAAACAGATATGAATCAATTTTAAATGTTTTTCGAATTTTCGCTCTATTGTCAAGAAAAACTTGTTTATCTTTTTGATATTAATTCATACGTGCATGTGTAGGTACAGTTTATCGTAATATCTCCACTATTAATTTAATTAAACTGTCATAGCAAATATATTGTTGAGTGATATTAATTATTAGTTTGGTAATTATTCATAATTTACATGTCTAATTATTTCATGTGCATGTGTAAGGTTATGTTTTACATATTGACTTTCATTGCCAATATAAAGTAATTGGTACATGGAAAAATGAATACTTAATAAATACTTGGAAATTACAATTATTTTTAGTTATTATAATTTATCTTAATTACAAAAAGGCTGTTTGTAATTACTAATGTTATTAGAATTTCATATTTTATTATAGTTCATATTATACATTTATTATAAAATATTAATGAAATACACTGAGAAAAGTGCTATATAAGACAGTTTTTAATATAATATAATGCATAATTTGTAGATTAATAGTTTGTTATTATCGAGTTTTTTTCGCGAGGATTTACTTTACGTATTATGATATGATATATCCATATTTTAATTAAATTAGTCATAAATAATTATTTTTAATTAAGTTTTTTACATATGTAAGAGTTAATTGAATTTAAATAATAAATATAACAATATATAAAAAAATAATAAAAATAACACAAATAATGAAACAGTGCATATGAACTTTATAAAATTATTTCGCCGGTGCCAAGTAAAAGTATGTGGTATAGAGTTTTTTAAGAAATATTTTGTTGTTTAACTTGTTTCAAAATATGTATAAGGCGCGAGCAGCCACGTGACTCGAGCAATCTTGAAGTGCTTGGTATAAATTGATGTGTGTGCGATTCTCACTTTGACAAGACCATTTTTTTGACTTATTTTCATTTTGAACTGTTAAAAAGTTATTAATTTACTTTGCCTGTAAATTCTAAAATAATATTTTAGCAGTTCAAAATCAAAATAAGTTAAAACATTGGTCTTGTCAAAGTGACATTATTCTTGTCAAAGTGACACGCGCACACAAATCAGCTGATTAAAAATACTTCAAGGTCGCTCCAGTCACATGTCTACTCGCGCTCTATATCAAAATTGCTCATTTGAATTGCAATATCATCACGTCTTATCCATTTTTGGATGTGCGAATCTGCTATAGTATGACTAGCGAATGAAAGTTGACGTTTAAATTATTTAATAGATGTGGTTGCTTTTGAAAACATTTCCCTATATTTGATTTGTAACTGACCCTTATGTATTCCATTACAAAATATTAGAATTGTACTCAATACTAGGAGGCATTTAAAATGACCTTAGAAACAGGATTCAAGGATGTATTTTAAAAAAATAATACCGCAAATTATATTTCGTTCGTCTCAGGTGTAAGCAACCCTCGAGTCGGAATTACTGTTAGAGGAAATTCAAAATAATCCTATTTTATAGAATTGCCAAACTAAATAGTTTAAAGATCAAAAAATTGTTATAATTAACATAAACGAAAAATGTTTAAAATATTTTAAACGTATCCCTGTTTTGATATTTAGTTACCCTAGTCGGCCATTTATTTTCAGCCAGACATGGTAGGTAATGTATTTGTGTGCTTTCCAAGTCCATTATTTAAATGGGTTCATGCAAAAATTTCATACCTCAATATTTAGTACAATAGGGTAATATACCACAGTCAAATTTTAACTATCTTAAATAAGAAGATGAAATATACATAAATTAATTATTAGTCAAAAAAAATTGTTGCAATATTGATTAGGTCGCAAACTACAAGCGATTAAAGTTGATTACTAATTAGGTATGACGCGTTAGGTCCTAAGAATTTGATTGGTCGCCTGATTTTAAAACCGAAGTTCGCGCGTCTGTTGCGGTCACCTTTAAAAGATTATTAATTTTGTTTCATGAATTTGTTTAATTCTAATATCTAGGAATATTAACAATAATAATGTATTTATAATTAAATCAATTTATAATATGTATTAATTAAATTAATAATAATATTAACTAATCAAAACAAACAAACACTAGCGCCATCCGCCGTCATACTTTGTGTCATAATATTGTCAAACTGTTTCAATGTTCTATAATTTATTTTAAAAAAATGCTTATTATTTATGTTGTTTATGCTTAATAATAACTTCTTCGTGAATATAACATATAAGTTTTTATATAGAAATATTTCAGCTATGCAAACATGAAAAAATCTGTTCTCTCTAGAACTAACAGTTTGTCGACCACTGGAAATACCAGCTACGTCACGCAAGAAATTCTTAAATTAAAAAATTCATATCTCGCTTATTACGTAAAATTTTTAAGTCGCGTTCGCACTAAGATTCTTATTTCATCCTGTTCTTACAGAAAAAAAATTAAAACAAAAATGGTATAGGACCCTATTCTATTCTTCTCTAGGGTTTCAAAAGAAACCACATCTATAAAATAATTTAAATGACAACTTTCATTCGCTAATCATACCATACAATTCGCAGATTTCGGTAATGATAATACATCTAAAATACATTTGAGAGCGTTTACCCATGAAGTGTCGCTTGGTATATTTTACTTTTAGATTATAACTAAAAATCAAATGAGACGAATGTTAAATTAGATGCATAATTATTTTGAAATATGTGAATATGCATAATTCAAAGAATACCTAATAATAATTTTGGCTGTATATGACTATTTCCAATAAGATTTTATTTGAAAACAAAAATGCTAATGCGGTATAATGTGTAATTTACTACATAAACGTAATACTTAAAATAAAACAGTTAGTATACTAGTTTTTCAGAATTAAAAAAGCAAATGTTCCATTTGGCAATATCAAAAGTCAGCGTAGATCGCTTACAAAGTGTTTAATTTTATCTAGAAAATAGAAACGGGTGTTTAGTCATGTCAAGCATTTTAATGCGGTTGACATTTGGCTATTGAAACTCATCGCGTACAATTTCACGTTTGAAACATTTCTGGGAACATTTAATCGCTGCTTCAATCTGAAAGTAAATTCCTTTTATGGCTAAAATAATTTATGTGGAAGTAAAAATGATGTTTTGCAATATTAATTATTTTCTTCTAGTGGTTTTCTGTTTATTTCGCTTCTTTGCTTGGGTTTTCATCACTAATGTTTTAGTTTTATTGCCTTGGGTAATTTCACCTTTAATGCTTACCTTAATTAAAAGGAAACTATTTTCTAGTAATAGGAAAATTTTTATTTGCTACTGGCAGAAACCTGCAGAAAGAATATAGGAAGCATAATACATTAACTCCGATTAAAACGGTCATAAATTTATTAACAAGACAAGTAATAAATTTATGATAGATTTGTAGACAATAATATTGAATGTGGGAAATTTCTCGACTACGGTATAGATTAGCCGTTAACAATTCTTACATAACACACAATTATATTGAAAAATCTGGTATGGCCAACACAATATCTCCCGCCATTACAGCCAGAGTCACAAAAAAGATTAAGTCAATCCTTATTTTTGAATTATTTTAAACCCCTCAACAGGATTAAATCCCAATTACAGAGTGGGTCCACATTCACACCCATCCATGCCTTAGTGGGATTCGAATCCAGAGCCCCGAGGGCACTCATGACATAAGACGTTGCTCTAAACAATGAGCCACCGGAACTATAATAAAATGAAGATTAAATTTTAAATACCGGGATAGAATAGAATTCACTAATCTAAAAATGAGGATTAGCTTAAACATTTTTTTGAATCGTTAATTTTTATTAATCTAAATACATACCTACATATTTACTTATGTTGAATCAAATTCCTTTTCTATTGTTCTATTTACTTTTTCTTTTTAAAACGTTACTAATATTATTTTAAAATGATTAGTTCTTTGATAGTGACATTTATCTGTCAGGTACATACATTTGAATAACAGCGTTTTGTTTTTTTAAAGCGTATGCACTGGGATTTGAATTATAGATAATTTTGTAAATTTATCCATAAAATATATAGAAAAAGTATTAATGCAAATCTATAGACAATGTAATAATCTTTAATTTTTATAATAGCATTAATCTCGAAAAAATAACATTTAAAGGTATTTTTCGATGAAAAACTCTTTTGAGCTTCTAGTAAAGTGCCATTTCCGGATATCTGATTTTCACCAAAATAGAATATGTGTTGTGTGACGTCAATTTCATAAGTCCCCATTACATTTTGGTATATCTTGATTTTTTATTTGTACCTACTTAAAGTATATACAGTATTCGTCGTTTAGTGTGATCATTATGGCAAGTAAAACCAATTTCCCAAAAATTGTCGTCGTATCACACGTCGCACGAAATGAATAAAGTTGCAGTTAATATGTGACAAGTTGCATAGATACGTGCACATGTGTGATACCCTCTTAAATTTAAAAAGCGTTTTCCTATTATATACTTAGTAAAGCAGCTAATGTCGTCATTCCCGGCACTAGTTATTTTTACAACACATGCGTAGGGCATTTTAAATAAATCTTGTTACAAAAGTCCTGTGCAAGTTTGTCAGGTGTGTTATTGTGTGTTTATTTGCCCATATTTACAAACGTTCGTTTCCAATAATTCTTCTATTATTAACAAACTTAATTTTTTTAGACACCTTTCACAACTCAGTATAAATATATGAATTTGGCAGACTGCACTGACGAGAACAGACGATCGTGGAAAGTGCGTACGCAGTAAAGTTCATTTCGCTTGAAAATAATAAATGAAACACGTAAAGCTCAGCTAGTGCTCACCGATAAAAGGAAAATGAATTATGCATTCAGTGTAAAAAAATCGCACTAAATAAATGGAAAACGTTAGAAAATTTGCTGATGTATAAAAAATAGAGAGTGTCTATTTCCACATACAACATGAACGAATAATTGGATGTTTTATGCAAATATTGTGCCAGGTTAAGTTCAAATATACTAGTTTAAATTATGTCTACTCGTAGACATAATAAAATGTGAAATCTCTTATTATTTTCTTGTTTGCACATAAAATATCCATTTATTACTAGTTAAAGTATGTTAATACCAAGGATCTGAAACTGAAGCTGAACCTGAACCGTAAACCCGAATTAACTTGATGAACTTGAATCTGAATTCGTCACTTAACCTGAAGCGAAATTAAACCGTTTTAAATTCAGATTAGGTTTAGATCTGTTAAATATAATAATGAATAATTAAAAACTGTATAAATTCAAATTAAATTATTAATATGATTTTAAATCTACTAATATGACCATATTTTTCTGCTTGTAACCATTTACCTTCCGTTCTGAACCGAAATTCGAACCCGAACGTAAGACCGAGGTACTTTCACTTTTTTGAATTGAAACTGAACCTGACCCGATATTCATATCCTGAACCTGAACCGAACCTGAGCCATAAATACATTTTAGTTCATATAGTCAATATGAAAAATTTGCGTTTATTAATAGAAAATAGTACTTAAATCTGGCATTGAATTTGATCTTCTTGATTTTCATATATATATATATAGAAATGAAAAGTGGCGCATAGCAATTTCAACGTTATTTTTTTAATACTGCTATATCTCTTTACCTATTCATTTTAGCGCAAAAAAGGTAAGAATATAAGTTGTTCAGAAATTAAAAAGGCGTCCTATAAAGGCAACTTACATAATCAATCATATTTCACGAGATATTAATAAAATGAAATTTAATATTCTTTTTGAAAAATCGTTAGAGTGCTTTGAAAAATGAAACAAGTAACTTAAATCAAATATGTATTCACTTTGATATTTGATGTATAAATTCCGAACAAATTGACTGGTATTCTGAGCACCTGACTAAAAAAGCGACTAGCTAGTCGCCCGACTATCATAATGTTACAATATATACTTTAAACGGGTGACTAGCTAGTCGCTTCCTTAGTCGGGCTTAGTCGCAAGCTCAGAATACCAGCCATGTTTATACCCAAAAGAAATTATACAACAAATAAAAACTGTTAAAGTGAATATTTTATTCAGGGTACATGTTTCATTTTTCAAAACACTCTAACAATTTTTCTAAAAAAACATTAAATTTTATTTAATTAATTTCTCGTGAAATAAGAATATATAATATTACTTTATTCATATAAGGTGTTTTTTATTTTATATTCCATTAAAATAATAGAAAACTTTCTTTCATAGTTCAAACATTTTTAGTAATTTATTTGATAAACTTATCCCAATTTAAAATAGAAACCTCTCTACTCTTGAATGTTAAATTATGTGTATATCCCCGCACATAAATTGTCCATATAGGCATAAATCACTCTGCTTTCGTTTCATATCTGCTGGGAGAGCTGAACGCGGCGTCAGACAACCAACTCAACTGATTCCAGTCGACCGTTGTTCTGTTTATAAAACACACTGCAATTTGTATACGCCTCCTGGAATAATCTAGTGACCTACGCAAACCGAACAGACTTGTGGGTGGTCCGTTATATTTAAACGAATAAGGAACCGAACCGACACTAAATCTACCTGCGGGAAACAGATGTAGAAAGAGAATATTTTATTGACATTGACAGAATTTTTAAGAAATTAATATCTGTAAACAATGAAATCAGTGTATCTCGCATATATTACCTATTTGCTTTATTTTGTACATATACATAGGTTATTCGTATATTATTAATATAAAGTTAGATGTCATCAATATATACCTATTTCATCACGACTTGTTACCATTTTTGGGTATGCCAATATGCTTTTTTTGCAGGTTTAAGTTTAGGGTTATGAAATAGTAATATGAGTAGTAAAGTTAAAGTGAGCTGATTGGAGACTTTTCAAGATTTACATACAACGTATGGAAGAACTAATGAGCATAAAATATTCCATAAAAAGATATATAAAAATTTGTCCACAACGGATAGTGATAGCTAGCCGTTAAGGGTGTTGATACTACAATTTTCATATTTTTCTTATCACTTTATGTCGAAATGTATATTTTTATATTTTTTTGACTTTTTAAATTTCATTTAACACTAAATTTTGTCAGTTGTGGACAATTTTTTATATATTTTATATTTTCTCTTTTATATATAATTTTCATGTACAATTTTTGTGTAAATCACTTAACAATTACATTATCAACAAACTGTTAAAACTCATCCTCTGAGGAAGACACATGTGGTGTCGAAACTAGTCGAGTTGAGATTAAGTTAACTGATCTCCAGTAAATTGTTTTCTTTCATCATCCCTTCCAGTCAAGATCCCATTTATTCATATGTCATTTAAAATTAAGATTCGAGAGTTATGATAGAACTTAGTTAATCAAATTTTTTAAGTAGCGGACAAGTGAAAATATGTAATTAATCAGAGAGTATTTTCTTTAGTTTGGCAAAAAATATAAAAGTATTTGAACACCCGGCATATACAACTGATTTGGCAATCAGCGGTTTTTAGGCAATTTTTTTGGCTAATTGATTTTCGTCCGAAGCAAAGATTAATCTTATAATTCATGATTACATATTTTGAAAACATTGGAAAGAAGATTGATTGGAAGCTTTTTAAGAACTGGTAGGAAATAAAGATGAAGTAGTGTATTATTGTTAAAAGGAACAACTTTGGATATATTAAAAATAATATTCTTAAACATATGAACCACGTGTCTTATTCTTGCGTAAACCTTGTATAAGTTTAAAAGAGAGCCCATAATGAGTGTTTTACGATCCAGTTTAAAAACCATCTTTAGACTTATGATTTAGTATCTAATATAGATAAAACATACCCTTTACCTACGTAATTTGAAGGGACGGACTGGCTCTTTAGACCAGGCCGGGAAAATAAGAAACTGTCCGGCCTCGACGACGACATTTTAGTCAGCTTGACTGATATTTGAGCCCTGCATTCAGACATTTCAAAAACAGTATCATTTAACGAAATATTTAAGCATTTATTTACAGATTTTCACGTTTTGTTTTACGTTTTGATCCATATGTTGGCTAAATCTGTGATATTTGGTGGTCAGAATAGAATAAGCTAGTTGGTTACCGTCACTCGAAAGTTGCTCATCTATTTTATGATCAGAAGTAAGAATCGCTTTTTCTTTCTTCTAATTTATTCTGCCTTACTTCTCATCTTACACTCAGCACATACTCTTTATAGAACCGATCCTTGAAAATTTCTTTAGAGATCCACACGCTTTTTTGAACGTAATAGCGTACAGATAGATGTGTGTTATTAAATGCTCTAGGATTTCAGGATTTACCAATAACGAGAATTTTAAGCTTATGATTGGCTTTTGTATTGCTGTACAGCATAAAGGTATTTTTTTTCGTGCTAATTTTATCCGGGTGCAGCTTTTTCAGCATGAATCAAAGTCTTGTCAGGGAGAAAACGCCAAAATAATTCGAATTCGTTTGAATTATAAATTTTATTGTTACCTAAACCCAGATCTTTTATTATCTATTGCAACTCAGTTCGGAATCGTTCCAAAGCTGTTTCGTCACTGGCAAGTTTTTCACCCGTCATTTTTAATGAACGTGTTCCAAATCATTGTTGAAACATTTGAAACCAGTCTCTGATGGCCATAAATTTTCTCTAAATCGGAGAATAACTGGGCGTAGAAATATTGAGATTTTTTAAAAGCATGTTGTCTATGTCTCTATTGCAAAAACCAAGGGTACACGTAATAGTCCACTTTTTTATGTTTTCCTCGAACTCGAGGTATAATTGGGCATAAAAATATTAACATTTTTCAAAAAGAATTTAATACATGTCAAAAAAAAAAAAATAGGTGCTAGGCCCACCGGCCTCCTACAAGTCGTAGCCTCTCGGGAATTTCCTGATTTCCCCATGACTCTGTCCGTCCCTGGTAATTTGCATTCCAAATTTAGGAAATATCGTCGTGTTAATGAAACCGCTCGAACTACGTGTCCTGTAGGCCGGTGTGAGAAAAGATAATCTTACGAGCTCCGATTAAAAAAAGAAACATATTGCTGTAAATTCAAAATTACTCCCGTACGAAGTCTGGACGAGTCGCTAGTTACTTTATAAATAGAAACTACATATGTATATCTATAAAGAAAGCCAGAAGGTATGTCAAAAAAATGAATAATAGAAAATATGTATGGAAATAATTTTATAAGAAATAAAAAAGTTATATAAGTAATTGTGAGAATTCAGCAGGAAAACAACTTAGAACATTTATTTTCCTAACAACTTCGTTAAAATTTTCTAATGCGAATCGGAAACACCAATTGGTATTCCCTAACGAAATTTGGTAGCCCAGGTGTGATCCAAATTCACACGATTTGTACCAACGCGATGAATTCAAATATCTTCGCTTATTCACGATTCAAGAACTTCCGTACCACTTTCTATATGCTGCTTGTGCTTGTAGTGAAACTGCTCATTGCCTAATCGCATGCACTCTTTCCGAGAATTCTAAACCGCACGCATGTTAAAATACATGCAGAGAAGATTTTTCCTTGGTCGAGAAGATATCAAGTTACATCAGTGAAAAATTGTACGACATCTAAAGAATGGAAAGGTAGCCAAGTAATTATTTTATTTGCTTCTGAAGTGACTCTAGGAGGAATGACAAATGAAGGTGTCGAGACGTTAGCTTCTTCTTTTTAGAAGTTCATTACTCATTGTAATTTACCGGCTTTTGTTATAAACATTTCTCATTTTTATCTTATAATAGGTCCCATATTAATAATTATAATTTGTTTCTAGTGCTACGTGAAAAATATATCTTGGTATTCCAAATACTGATCCTTGGTGCTCACTTTAAATACTCTGGCGAACGATTTGATAGCTTTCCCGGAAAAAAGACGATCTACCCAGTTGTGGGTTATTGTTATGTCTCATTTAATATATCTTCGATGTTTCGATAATGAGAAATGTCACTCTGACAAATATTGTTCAAAAATGTTAATAATCAATCATCGAAGATATATCGTTTGTTTTCATATAGAATAATTGTGGTAAATAAAGTATATTCAAAACCAGTAAAGTATTCTTATATTAAAATATAATAATTGGCGACGAGTGAAAATCGTGATTTCAAGTTATTTTTACATTATTGTAAAATTCTACGTATCGAAGCTTACAATAGCCAAAATCAATTATCAAAATGAATGTTATACCTGAGCAACTTACACAGATGATATAATCATGGTCTGCTATAGCCACTGCTATTCAACAATATCAGTTAGACAACATCAATCAACCAGCGCAATCAAATATTATATTGCTTCCACCTTTTGAAAAATTTGATTCGGCAAAAGAATCTTATAAAAACTACAAATAGCGCTTCGAAAACTACCTAGAAATGGAACAATGCCACAAACGACAAGCCCTTATGTGCAAAATTATTGTTAAATTCAATAGGATCTACTAACTACAATCTAGTATCATCATTAGTTGCTACCAAGACCCCCAACAGAAATCGACTATGATGAATTGATCAATCTATTAGAAAAACATCTCTGCCCCAAGAAAAATGTAATCTTAGAGCAGCATAGATTATTATCAGAATTTCAAATTTAAATGAATCTATAACAGATTATGTTGCTAAATTACGGAAACACATCTTAGATTGTGAATTCAAATGTGAATGTGGCAAATCTTTTGCCGATACATTTCTTCGTGCTGTTTTAAAAAATGATATTTTAGAATCTAGGTATTCTTTGTATGGGACCTACATAAAATGGCATTATGTGTAAGTGCATGGTAGCCGATAATAAATGCCAGCTATTTTCAATCGTTGCTTAGGACGCTAAAGCCTTTCATGGTTGTGAATTCTATGAATCAGAAGTTGTCCAAGCCATTATTTTCGGGCTTTAGTCATTTGACAAGTTTTACACAAAAGACACAAAAAATCCAGGTCTGATACAGAATACCAATATTCTAAAATATAATTATTCTACAAATCTATTAGAAGTGGGCTTTTCAATGTTTGTTTCTAGCGTTAAAAATGTCATTTTATGACACCAATGTTACAAGTGACAGACCATTGTTACTTTTGACACTAGTGTTAAAAGTGATGTCAAAAAATTATTAAAAATACAAATTTAAATTAAAAAATAGTGTTTGTAGAAAAAATAGTGTACGATATACATACGTGTTAAAAGTGATTTTATTTTGTTTGAAGGTTTGGATCACTCCGCTTTGCGTCGTGTTCCAAACTTCCTTCTCATAAAATAAAATGTCACTTTTAACACTTATATCATAAATAACTATTTTTAAAACAAATTTAGGTTGACCCTAGTGTTGCCGCAAGACCAAGACCAGTCTTGGTCTTGTCTCGTCTCGTCTTGGTCTTGTCGAGACAAGACCATCATTTTGGTCTCGACTAAAACGTCAAGACGAGACGAGACCAGTATCGAGTCTTGTCGAGAAAGTCTTGAAGTCTCGACAAGACTCTCGACTTCAGTTCGTCGGTATTTTTTCAAAATATTTTCTAAAAGTGCTTCAAAAATTAAGAGCAATGCTATTAATGCTGTTTGAAAATTCATAAAATAATAAACATATTAATTTTTAATCTTATGTTCCAGAAACATTAATTTATGTAAATATAAAAATTCAAACACTATTAAAAATTCGCAAATTAGGCTGGAAGCTTGGCTTAAATTTCCAAAAATTGTAAACATTACAAAATAGGCATAATACTCGTATTCATGTAACATCTACACAAATAATGAAATAAAAGCATATTTACTGCATAGATATTAATATAGTAGATAAATTCAAAACCCAATAAACCCTTAAATTACAATGTATACGTAGGATAAAAACTACCCAGGATAAACCGAATATTTAAAAATTTGTAATTTTATTTATATCCTATGAAATGTACTAACAAAATTGAATTTTCAAGTTGACTAAAATTATTTTCAATTTCCAAACAGCACAAAAGTTATACCTACCTACAATGTAAAATATTATATATGAAAGAAAACATAAACTCAATTACAATATTTTATTTTCTTGTAATTATTTTATTGTATTCTTTTCTTTATATAATTTAATACTGTTCCTACTGTATTTGCGACCTAGTGCTGCTGTATTGAAACATGTAATGTTCACTTCAAATATAAAGTATTTTTCATATATTTACAAAAAAAATCTGTTGTGATTCTTAGAATTATGTGAAAATGGAAAATGCCGACAAAGATTTTACGACCTTAAGCCCTTAGGGAAACCAGTTTTTTTAAACATACTGTATATTTTCAACAGATGTGCTCCTTATTTCAATAGCCAATTGCGCATACGTTTCGTTTTATATTTTCAATTTTCACCAATGCTTTATTTAAAAGTGTAACCTTGAGTTAACTGTTCTGATGGGTAAGACCATAGTGCCCATAAAACTAAAGCGGTAGGGATGGAGGACAAAGCGATGGATATTTCCAAGAATTTCATTTATGCTTACTTAAACTTTATTCTCTACTCTTTACATTTTGAATCTCTCAGATCTATAATAAGTATATGAATATGAATGAATATTCCTCACTTTATTTTATTACAATTCGTAACATAATTTTCTTAATTTTCATGTGGTAATATTATAACTTCACATTAAAACACGCATAAAATAACATGAAAATAATGAATAATGTATTTCCAAATAATGTAATATCAAATTCATTGTTGTTCTATATTTAATAATCTCTAGATTTTACTGTTTACCTAGTGCTATTAAGAAAAACACATAGCTGTTAATTATAATTCAGTATCTAGTTATGTACCTAATTGAAATAAAATTATATTCTATGTAAGAATAAATTAAGTAAAAAAAACCTTCGGTATATATGTCCCATTTTCATATTAATTTTTTAAGTGATCGACGATCGACGACAGTCATAGAATACATTTAAAATTAATATCTCAAACATTTTTTGCTATTTTTTAATCGCGATTGAACGATTTTTCTTAGATATTCATGCACTATTGTATACAATTATAATAAACCATTTGTTAATATACGCAAAGTCGAGAGTCTTGTCGAGTGACTTCAAGTCTCGTCTCGACAAGACCAAGACAAGACCAATGTAGTCGAGACTAAGTCAAGACCAAGACAAGACCGACCTCAAGTCTTGTCTCGTCTCGTCTTGTGGCAACACTAGTTGACCCACAGCTGGGTAGATCGTTTTTTTTTTGCCGGGGAAGACTGCAAAACGTTCTCCAAGGTATTTAAAGTAAGCACCAAGGGTCAGTATTTGGAACACCACGATACATTTTTCACGTAGCACTAGCTTCAGGTCTGTATGAAATAAATAAATAAATAAATATATCATCACGGAATATTATCCATTGCTGGGTGTGCCAATCTGCTTTGTTTATATGTATTACAAAACATTTAATATACTCGTATTATCCATTCGCTGAAACGAGAGAATGTGGAACTAGTTTTTGAACACAAACAAGTCATTCTATTGGCTCCAAAATTATCTTCTTTTGACCAATAGAATAAATTGTCTTTGTTCAAGAATTAGTTCCACATTCTCTTGCTACAGCGAATGAACTACTTGTAGTTATCTCCATAACAAGGCTTTGTTTAAAGTTTAAAATGTATCTTGTAAACCAATATTATTAAAATGCAGTTTACTCTAGTGGTATAAACAATATTTTTTTTATTATCGGAAGTAGAAGTTCATCTCTGATGTTTAAATCATGACAGAAATAAAACATTTTGCCCCTAGGGAAAAAATATGTCAAAAACATAAATTCTATAGTCCGAAACGAGAGAAATTGGAACTAACCCGGGATCCGAACCAAGTCATTTTTATTGGTCGATGATGACAAATTTTAAGATTCAACACAAATTTGTCATCATCGACCAATATGAATGACTTAGTTCGGATCCCGGGTTAGTTCAAATTTCTCTCGTTTCGGCGAACGAACTAGAGAGTTTTTATTATTTTGACAGTTCTGTTGTCTAATAGGTATAGGTTATAGGCTGCATGGTACAACTTTCTGGATTTCGTTCGTAAGTTTAGAACACCTTCAGAAATTACATCAACAATTTCTTAGGGCTCTTCCTATGGTTCTTTGCTGTATTCTTGGTATTTCATTTTAGAAAATATAAACGACGTAGAACTCAATATACTCGAAATGAAATTTGAGAAAATTCAACTTTGTTTATAACAAAAGTCTGTGTTGCCAAGATACGGATAGTCGGTGGTGAAAAAACAAAATAGTGTATACAATTCGGGAAAGAATGCTGTTTTTCCTAACTGATTTTCAAATTGGACATTGAGAAAAATTATGCATATGTACATATACTTAAGTTAATTTCAAATGCAATGACGAGTAGTTTAAATTCACCACAGTATCTAACGTTATAAATAAGGTCCATTGAGCGGTTCACTATTATAAATTTTCAAATGTAGGTAATAATTCTCATAGAACGTGAATGAATTTAAAAATTTTCTTGAAAGAAGGTCGCTGAATAGATTACCAAATAAATATTAGCTTCAAAAATCATGAAAGATATATGTGTGTTTATTTTTGCTGTAATCCTTTGGAATTAAAACTGTTATTTCAATTATTTTCGAGTAAAAATAACAATTTAAATGTAACATTACGGCTTATTATCAATTGCTGGATGTGTTAATCAGGTTTTATTCATTTAAAATTTACAAATTGATTCGAATACAGCTGGTTCTCATAACCGTGAGATTGAATGTCTGGTTACAAATCTGGGGACCCGGGTTCTATTCAGACCGACGTCAAATTTTATTTCGAATTTAATTGGTACAAAAATGATTCCTATGGTGCACTCTCCGTGCCAGCAATGAGTGGTTGTGTGGTGACGCGTGGTAAACGCCCACATGGTACGAATATGTCATCATCATTACGGATATCTGCGTACAAAGCAGATTGGCAAACTCAGCAATTGTTAATATGCCGTGATATATTTTTCTTTTATAAGGGTCGGTTTACTTCCAAAGTAAATTTAATGCTACTCGATTTTTTGTCAGCAATGTTTTTAATGTCATAAAAATGGGAACTCTGATTATAATTTGTTTAATTAAAATTCTGATGTGGCCAACACAATACCTCCCTCTGTTTACTTTTTATTAATTTAAATATACATACTTACATATTTAGTTGTCCTGGAAACTGTATTAAGATACATTCCATATACAACTATGGTTCTACTTACTATTTTCTTTTTAAAACGTTACTATTATTAATTTGAAATGATTAGTCCTTTGAGAGTGACATTTATCTGCCAGTTACATACATTTGTGATATGAACTGTGTAACCAAGGAGTTGTGCTTGTTTAAAGCATAGACTCCGGGATTTGAATTATAGATAATTTTATAAATTTATCCATAAAATATATTTTAAAAAAGTATTTATGCAAATCTATAGAAATTTTAATAATCTTTATTTTTATAATAATACAAATCTCGAAAAATAACATTTGAAAGTATTTTTCGAAGAAAAACTATTCTGAGCTTCAAGTAAAGTACCATTTCCGGTTATCTGATTTACACCAAAATTTAATGGTATTTTCCCATATTAGAAGAAGGTAGAAATACAAAGTTTCAAAATTTTCTGAATGATAATATTTGAGTTACAGTGGAGGATACGCACACACACGCAAAAGCGCGCGCGCACTCGTACACACACACACAGCATCATCGTGAAAATGTTAAAATTGGATTCTAGGGACCATAAAAAGAGGTTATTTACCAAAATCTCGATATGCGATTTTTAGCACAATCCCTATACCTCCCTTATCAAGGGTACTGGGAGGTAAAAAGACCAAAGGAGCACTTATGCTACAAGCGTGTAAGATCTAATAAAATTATAATTTTTGGACAGAGGTCACTTTACTATCAGATAATTTTAGCGGCATTTATGAAAAGAATAATTTAAAGTGTTACTCTATCTATGGAAACGTTGATAAATTTGTTGGTTCTTCCCTAAATCTGCCACCGTTAGTGGTTTATGACTTTTTTGCTTAGTTAACAGAGATTTAAGAATCGTAATAATAAAAGATAAACATGTTGCATAGAATCTTGTTTTAAACTTACCTTGAATTATTGTATACAATAATTTTGTTTGGCACACAACGCGCAAAACAAAATGCGTGTTTGAAAGATTTTATGCATCATATGTTTTTCAAATTGTCAAATAACCTTCAAATATACAATTTATTAATGCTACAAAATACCAAACCAAGTGTAGCAAAAAATAAACAAATAATGTAAGTTAGAAAGTAGGTACATTATATTTATATACATCTTGATCATGTTATGTACAAGTATACAATAAATAATGATCTCTAATACATCTTAATAATAATTATTTTATAAGGTCATACAATTTTTGACAGTTAAAAATATCTGAAATTTTACTTCATCTTTTTAATATTAGAGATTTTAATACAGCAAGGTTATACACTAATTGATGACGTGCATTGGTTTCTTGTTCGAATTGAGTTTCAAAGTACAATATATAAAAAGTTATTATCAATAAAGAAAACAATACCTATACATGTTTCACAGTAAATCAATATATTTAAGCTGTTTCTTGCAAAAGTAATTCTATACCTATATATAATATAAATATAAAAAGTTAAATACTCTAAGTCAAGGAAGTAACACTAGCTAGCGCCTTTCATTCATAAACCGTGTTTACTACACCAATCACGTATGTTCTGCGATCCAAGGCAGCTATGGCAGCGATGCTCAACCGTCTTCAAGACGTTTGACCTCTACGGTGTCGTGGATCAAACACATGTAAATGTTTTTCCTTCTATCGCTTGTTAAACAAATGCAAATCAACTGATTCTTTCACGATTCAAACAAGAGAATAATGAATTAGCAAATGTGTTGATTAGATTTTGTTTCCGTTAGAGTGAAAATGTTTTTTATGAAGAAATAATCATAAAAATGTGCTAAAATTTTTATGGTGTAAACACTAAGGTGATAATTTTATTAATGGCCTGTTAAAGTGTTAAATTTTGAATTTATGGTTTTCACACTTTTTATATTTTAACATTTTTAACATGATGACCATAATTTGCAAAATTGTTTGACTATATTTAGAAAAATATTTGATTAGAATAAACAAATTTTCAATTAAAAAATATTTAATTGAAACTGTCAAATTATTAAATGCAACTTTTAAATATTTCAACATGTGATAAAAAATTAATTACTTAGCTTCCTTAAATGAAAAATTAATTAAGTTGTACTTAATTAACAAACTAATTTTCAATTAATATCGCATAAAATTATTGTATCGCTTATTTTAAATGAAGTTTGGATCATTTATATTAACGATATTTTTGAATTAATAAAGCATAAATAATTAAACTAGTTTAATGAAAAATTACTTAAATTAGATGTAGCTGCCATATTTAAATTAGTTATAAATAGATACTAATATATTCCGATCATGTTATATGCAAATATAGCAATAATATTTACGAGAGTCACGCTAGAGAATTGAAAATATTGAGAATAACTAAATTCAAATTTGAAACAGTTATGTACTTATATTTCAATTCAAAGTTGCGAAAGTAAAGTTTAGAACTGAGTCATTTTTTAAAGAACATTTTGCTCCAAAAAAAAAAAATAAATAATAAAGGTGCATTCACAAATAAAAATTAGGTTTAGGTTTTTGTTTAGGTTTAAGTAAGTCATTCATAAATGTAAGTTTAAATTACCTGAAAATTAGTTTTGCAAACATCTGTGTAAATGCTTCAAAAACAAGATTCAAATATATGTAGAGCAGTACTCAACAAGACACCTGTGCGCCGTGAAACTACCATTCGCTTGGCATTATTGGTTATATTTCATCAATTAGTTATGACAGTCTCCATGTTCTTCTCGTATTTGTATAAAAAGCCGAATCCATCAAGTGGATACTAAATAAAGATGGGTGTATATATATATATCATTTCAGACTCGTTCTCATTGGTGAAGTTTGTGACGTCAAACTAAGTCATAAACCTAAAGTTTGGATCTTGCAATGTTTAGCTTTATGATTTGGATTTAGAGACCCTCAATTCTGAAGTGTGAATGGAGTCATTACATAATATGCGGCCAAAGTCTTTAAATTTAAGGTATAAACCATAAATCTAAACCTAATTTTCATTTGTGAATGCACCTTAAGAGAATAACCGCAAAACTCACCTAATATGGTAATGCGAAACTTATCACTATTTGCAATGTTTAGCTTTATGATTTGGATTTAGAGACCCTAAATTCTGAAGTGTGAATGGAGTCATTACATAATATGCGGCCAAAGTCTTTAAATCTAAAGTATAAAACGTAAATCTAAACCTAATTTTCATTTGTGAATGCTCCTTAAGAAAATAACCACCAAACTCACCTGATATGGTAATGCAAAACTTTTCACTATTTTTTTGGACTTGCGGAGTAGAAGATTTTCGTCTAAAGAAGAGATTAATGCAGCTTGAGCAATTCATGATTATTTTGAAAAAATCCAAACGAAGATTGGTTCAGAGCTTTTATAAGGAAATAATGTTGAAGTGTATTATTGCAGAAGGGAACTAATTTTAACATATTAAAATTCTTAAAAATATGATTCATGTGTCTAATTCTCAATAATTCTAGCGTGACCTTCAATTAATTATAATGCAACCAAGCAGAAAACATACATTTTCTGTATAATTTTTAGTGCACATTTGTGCGCAAATAAAAATATAACTTCTTTTAGACTATAGTTCGTTTTCAAAGTAGGAGGAATTAATAAAAAGTTTCTCTAGTATAATTTACACCTAAGAACAAATAAGTTCTATATTAAAACGTTTAGTCATTTTAACTTTAATCTCATTTAATTTTGTTTTTTACATTCATATACTTTCTCTTTTTGGTATTTCCGCAATAAAAATATGTATTTCTTGCAAAACTAATTGTAAGGTAATTCCATAATTTGTATTCCAGTGATTTGTAGAATGTAACTATGACTTTTGAATTTACTCCTCCTAAAGTGGTTTCAAAAAATCCACAGAAACTAGTAATATTTAACCATGTTTTTGATTCGACTTTGTAATTTTTACCTCTCGCTAAGAGAGGTATTGGATTCATGCTAAAAATCGCATATCCTGATTGTAGTGAATAAGCACGTTTTAAGGTCCATAGAATCCGATTATAACATTTTTACGATGATGTCCGTATGTGTGTGTGGATGTGTGGAAGTTGGATTCACGATTTCTCAAATACTATAAGAATTAAGACATTTTTAACTACGGATTCCTCAATCTAACAATAATGGGAAGAGTTGATTAAGTTTTGGTAACAATTGGATAACCGGAAGTAGTAGTTACAAGAAAAAAATCATCTAAATATTATTTATCGAAAATTTATGTAAATACTTATATTAAAGAACGTTAAATTCTTTATTCGATAAATATAAATTCATTATTATGTCTTCTATAGATTTAGAGATAAAGAAATGCATATAAAATAATTTGATGTAAAAATTCTCAAATCAAACTACTTCAAGGCAAGAAATTCAAATGTTTGTAATTGACACATAAATGTCACTGTCAAAAATATTTGTATGCCACTGTCAAAAATATTTGTACATTATTATGAAGCTTATGAAAATAAAAAAAAGTCAACAATGCAAAAGAATATACGTAAAAAAGAATATAAAAGGAATTCGCGAAAAAATGACGAATATAAAGAAAAAGAAATATATGTGAGAATTATTTTGTAGTGAGACATGAATATATGTATTTGTATTTAAAAATATTTTTCGTTTTATGCGTACAACCAGGTAAAATATCTGGCGAGAGGTTATGTGCTGGTCACATCAGATTTTTAATATTCAAGTATTGTACAATAATATTTAGTACATACAGACAAAGTTTATTGGTTTCACAAATTTTAAATGATTTATTTAATGAAATAAAAACGGTCGGCTCTCAAGCGTTATCCACTATTTTCTACAGTTTTGTAAAATATGTGTTGCTAGTGTCACTAGTCAATAAAATATTATAAAATATATTCTATTTTCCATTGTAATTATTCAATATATTGTCGGTAGCAGATTGATTACAGGCAGTGGCGGATATAGAATATTATAATATACAATTCAGAAAAACTAATTTTAAATATATAGAGTGATCCTCCCCCTCTCCTCCCGTTAACTTTTGTATTATAAGTAATAGAATTGCTCATATAAAAGTTTTATTATTTTAAATATACTATTTGATGGCAGATGTAGATATTTTTTATAAAGTTAGAACTTTTATTTTTTAAATAGCAACCTATAATTATTTTACTGAAATATAAACCGCCATTTTTTGTCTTTTTGAAGATCTATTACTTTTTATTAATGTATTTGACACTATTCGAAACAAATAACAAGTAAATGAGTTTGAGAAATATGAGAAATAATTTTAATTCAAATATTATAAGTAGTTACGTGAAAATGAACAAAATGCAACAATGTTATATAAAACAAGCAAAAACATCAAATTAAGTAATAAGAACAACTTATGACAAAAAATGGCGGCTTATATTTTAGTGAAATAATTATTGTTTGCTATTTAAAAAAAAGTTGATAGTTGTATCTTGCAAACGTGACTTTATAAAAAATATCTACATATGCCATCAAATAGTATTTGCTCTATTACTTATATTAAAAAAAATAGGGGGGGCGCATCTTTCCAGACTCATACCTGTATATGTTTATTTAATGTTTATTGTTCAAGATAATAAACAATTTGAAAAATAAATGGAAATTGCAGTACGTGAATGATAATATGTAATAATTAAATTTTAAAAAATAACAGGGGGGGGGCACATGCCCGAGTGCCTCCCCTCTAAATCCACCACTGATTGCAGGGCAGTACGTATTTAAGAATTTCAAAAGAATCATTTTACTGGACGAAATAAGTCGAAAATTATGCTAAAAGTTTTGGATAAATTATGTCCGTACAACGTAATTTTTATTTGAATTCCGTACGTATTATTCAGTAAATTAACATTTTCAAAGTTAAGCATAAAATATACTATTCTTTTATTATCAAAGTTTTTTTCTTCTCAAAATTTTCCATAATGAATTCGCAACACCCACATTGAATTACTGCAAAAAAGTAAATAAACCGAGACAAACAACGAATGTGTTTAGCCAAACCGGTAAATAGTGATTCGAATCCGGAAATATAAAGCATTTAATCCGTTGCCAAGGTCATCCACTATCCACTTCTTGTGGACTCAACACTAGTTCTGTTGTCTGACATCCAACAAGAAGATCAATAAATGTTCTTTCAATCCAGCCAGAGTACAGTTTCAATGATTGACAGCCAGACGGAGGAGAAAAAATATTAGTTTTTATAAGATTAGTAGAGAAGAAAATATAATTTTGTTGGGAAGATATAAATCATTTATAATTTAAAATGTATCATATCTCATATTTCTATATTTTTACCTTCCGTCACCTTTAGGTAAGGAAGGTATTGTCTTTGGTCAAAAAATTCGGTGCTGAGTTTTTGATGAATAAGCACGTTTTAGGGTCCCTAGAATACGATTTTACTATTTTTACGATGATGTCTGTATGTGTGTGTGTGTGTATGTATGTATGTGTGTCTGTGTGTGTGTGTGTGTAACAAAATTTTCGTCTACGATAACTGCCATACTACAATTCTAAAAAATTTAATTCTTTCGTATTTCTCTTCATTACATCCATGTGAAGAGCTGATTAGATTTTGGTTAGAATTGGACAACCGGAAGTACCCTCATTTGAAGATTTTAACAGTTTTTCTTGGAAAAACTATGTTAAATATCATTTTTTCACATTTAATGTTATTATAAATATTAAAGAATATTTTATTCTTTACACGATTTGACTGCATTTTATACTTAATATTAAATGGATATAGAGTTAAAAAATTACAAAGAAATTAAATTTCATAAAGTAGCCATAGCTATGAAAACAGCTACTATATTAAGAAAATTTTTATTGAAAGATGTCAGTGTCAAGTGAAATTGACATAGTGTGTGTCTTATTATTATTAATATTACTGGAAATATATGATCTTTTGCTTTCTGTATGTAGTGTATGTAATTTGTATAAAATTTCAAGGTAATTTACAAGAAATAATAATAATAAATCTTTTATTTCTGCAGATACATTACACTGTATATAGAAAACGTCACAAAATAATAATTTTCTGTACGGAATTTGCATAAAATACATGCAACTGCCGGAAGGTAAAGTACAAGAAATATAATATTTAGCAAGGAACTTTCTGTATGAAATTTGTACAAAATACATAGAACTGACGGAAGGTAATGTGCTGGCCACATCAGATTTTTTTTTCTACTAAAGAACTTGCTGGTTTAAAATGTCAAATATTGGTTGAGATGAATTATTATTATTAAATATGAAATATTTTTCAACAGTAATATTCAAATCAATTTATATAAAATACTTAAAAATTAGTTGGTTTTAGACGGTCATTTATTCTGCGGATTAATATAAAAACAATCAATGTCATAATTTGTAATTTTAGGGATGACACACCAATTGTGTGCAGTAATTTAAACGATCTATAGCACTTAAGCTCTTCAAGATTTTACTAATATGAGAGTAGTTCAATGGATGCCGATGTCTAAAATTCCTACACGGTTAAACTTTGGTTGTTCTTGTACATAAAAATATAGCGGTTGTTAACCGAATATACACCAATTATTTTTATTTGTTCTTACATTAAGCTGTGGAATTTATGAACAATTGAAGTTAATAGATAGGTTTATGAACAGAAAGAGAAACTCAATTGGTACCAATACTTCACAAAAATTTAATTTTATCTGTCTATAGTTTCAAAATACACCTATTACACTACCATTAGTGTCTTGCTCAAGACTAATGATATTTTATTATTATAAAATTTTAAAATCAATAATTAATTGTAAATAGAATAATGCCACAGAATATATACTTGACTAACGTGAACAGAAGCAACTATTTTTATTTGTTCTTACATTAAGCTGTAGAATTTATGAACAATTGAAGTTAATAGATAGGTTTATGAACAGAAAGAGAAACTCAATTGGTACCAATACTTCACAAAAATTTAATTTTATCTGTCTATAGTTTCAAAATACACCTATTACACTACCATTAGTGTCTTGCTCAAGACTAATGATATTTTATTATTATAAAATTTTAAAATCAATAATTAATTGTAAATAGAATAATGCCACAGAATATATACTTGACTAACGTGAACAGAAGCAACACTGTTGTATCTATTACCGTCAGTGTGCTCATGGCTATGTGTGCGTGGACAACACAAGGAGATTGGGCATACTCCGGTACGCCAAACTATGCTAGTGACGGAGTGACGGCGTTCGTGTGCAGGGCGGTTCAGCGCAAGAATATTACTACTACCAAACTAGACAATGCCGGGTGGTATAATATATTGTTGCGTAAAAGGCTGCCCAAATAATAATAATAAAGATAAAACAATTCTAAAAAGCTTTTTTAGATTAAAAGTATTATATTTATTTTATTTTACATTTCTATCGACCGCCTCAGAATATTATGGTTACACTAAATTTTATATGTAATTTTTAAGGAGTTTTATTAATTTAGAATAATTATTATAATTTTATATTTGGACATTTAAATTTGAATTAGGTTTTCTGTATGTTTATATTTTAATTTAAAGCAGATAAGGTTTTAAACGAATGCTATTTTAAAATTTTTCGTAGTACTCACATTGATATCAAAATAAATAGTCTTTCCTCCTAGATACCTAGGCAGACATCTTACGTACGCCTATGCTTGCGTGTTAAGTGCCGAATTCATGCGGATATTTAATTTGATTTAAATTTTAAAGATAAATATATGTTTTTATATATATTCATGAATATTATATATATTATAATAATTTAATTATTTAAAAGATGGCTATCTTTTATTTTTTTAAATTAAATTATAAATTGTATGCTTACTGCACTTTCGAAATTTTTTTATGTCGTGATTTGATTTGAAGTGTCAATCATCATCGATCAACCAATAAATACTAGAATTTCGCATATGAATATCTATTTTAATCTACTAAAGTACAGTATAAAAATGATATTCGCAGACATCTGATTATGTTAGACATTGTGCGCATGCGTATATTTAATTTATGTAGGTTGTAGGGTTACATGAATGCTTCATTTAAAAACGACAAATTGAAAATAGATTATATTAAAATAAATTAAATATATGAATTGCTGCATGAATCCGGCATACAACAATAAAAAAAAAGAAAAAATAGATACTTATACCTAGGTAAATGATCTGTCAAAATATCAGTTTTACAATTTTCAATAAATCACACAGAAAACTTAAATTACCGGCATCGAAAACATTTAAAAATGTTCATATGTATACAAGATAAATAATTGCATATGATATTACTCGTACTCATACTTCAGGAAAAAAATGAAAGGGCATATAGTGCTGACCAAAATGAGTAAAAAAGGCTTAATCAACATGGGTCCGATCAATAGTTTCCAAGATATAAGGCAATGAAAAATAAGTTTTCACGAAGTTTACCTCTGCTATCTCAAAAACTATAAGAGTTACGACTTCGATTAAATAAGACTTTATGTTTATCTTTCAAATTAGATGCGCTTTTGTTGTTTTAAAAAAATCTAATAATTGTACTATGTTAAATGTTGTGGCAACCTTGGCCAATATGATTTTCAAATAACTTCGTTACTATTAGAAATTGAGAAAAATGTTTTATATAAAATTTTATTGTTTTTTTTTATAGTCTATTTACAGACAGAGACAAAATTTTGTACAATCACTTTCTTTGTCAATTTTCTTCGATTCTAATAGTAAATGCCCTTTTTCTCGGAAACAGTTGAAATCTGCGTACAAAGCAGATTGGCACACCCAGCAATGGGTAATATGCTGTGATGATATATTTATTTACTTATTTTATTTATGTGAAAATAGAATTTGAAGGTTAATCTATTTGAAAATTATAATATTAGACAAGTTCAACACATTCCAAAATTATGGGTAGATATACCTAATAATTGTTTTGACATCGTTCAATGATACATCAACTTTTTTCTGTTTATCGTAAGCTATAAACTTCGTTTCAAAACATTAATTTTAAACGAAAATTGTTTAAAAAAATTATTTTGGCGCCATTATTCTCACTATTTTTTTATAATTTTAATTGATTCACTATTTTTAATAATTATAACTTGCATAAATATATCATTGATCATAAAATTGTAAAAAACTTAAGATAAAGTAGTACTTCCGTGTGATCTGTGACACTGTGACTACCTCAAAGGAAAAAGCTTGAATAATACTGACTATAAACATGAAAGCTATACTAAAAATATTTATACAAAGGAGGCACGTCATCAAAACATTACAAAATGAAAAAAATCTGTAGTAATGGTCGAGTAATATATATGTTTAGGAAGACGAAGAAAATAAATTCTATTATTTGAATACTCTAAGATCAGTACATTTTAATTAAATTTACAATTATTTTAAAGTCGAACATAATGTTTTTAATGCATTTTTAATTTATTTAAAATAATTGTAGTTCATTTTTTCACCAATGGTTGGCATTACTGGATTTGGAAATTTATACCTTTACACGACATGCATGTCATATTATAATGATTTTATTATCCATGCCTTTATCTTAAGGCAACAGTCTCTTGCCGTATAATTAATTTATTAAACACAGGTTTCAATGTAGGTACATATCATTTCAGATTATCAATATGTTTTTTGGTTGTTGTTGAGCATGCGTTGAATTTTAATGTAAAGTAGAATTATGTGGCAGACTTACTCTTTGGCGTCATCGGCCTGAGATATTACCAGGAAAAGAACAGAACACTCACCTGAAAAGAACAAGGAATTTATTAAAAATGTACAAAGAAAGAAATCCTATCAGATACGAGTATAGTTTGTTACTGTATATTCAAACACAAACAGATTGCATTAAGATTAAAATTGTACAGAAGTTGTGTGTTTAATATAATTGTATTATATTATAAATAAATATATAATTCATTTTCTACGCCCATTTTGAAAGTAGGCTTTTCAAGCTAAAGTTGACGTTTGCAGTTGACAGAATGATTAGTAGTTTTTCCACATAAAAGTGGAAAGTAAACTTTTCTGATAGAGAACAACCAAAATTACCTTGCAAGCGATTATTTTAGTTATTTTTTAAGAAACATAGAAAAAAAATTATAAAATCTTTTTATATTTATCAACAAAAAATATTGGAAACAGTTTTAAAATGCGCTCAGAACAACGTTAGTCAAAAGTTAAAAGTTATTGTTCTTAATTCGAAAATATATGAAAATATGTGCATTGTGTCTTAGTTTTGCAATACAACCATAGAATTTTTCTAAAAACAAATAGGTAGCTCAAAAAAAACTTACATCAATTTTCAGTACCGTGCATAATAACAAAATTTTTATATAAACAAGTCGAATTTGTTTTATCCTGTACTAAAAAGGAAATTGGCTTAGGGATATTAAATATTAATTTCTGAAATAAAATTTAGTAATATACAGTGCGTCCCATTTAAAACTATCACCATTGGGAACAGGGGAATATAAGGGATACGCAGATGTGCTTTTGTTTTCCAAAAATTCTCATAGGGCACCAGATAATGACGAAAAACTGAATTCTGTTGATTTTTACCTTCCGTAAGGGAGGTATAGGGATCGTGCTAAAAATGGCATATCGAGATTTTCCACTCTAACTCAAATACTATCATTCGGAAAATTTTGAAACCTTCTATTTCGAACTTTTTCTGTAATGGAAAGAGCCCATTAGATTTTGGTGAAAATCGGATAACCAGAAATAGCACTTTACTAGAAGCTCAAAATAATTTTTCTTCGAAAAATGCCTTTAAATGTTATTTATTCGAGACCAATGTTATTATAAAAATTAAAGATTATTAAATTTTCTATAGATTTGCATTAATACTTTTTCTATATATTTTATGGGTAAATTCATAAAATTATCTATAATTTAAATCCCAGGGCCTAGGCTATAAACAAACAAAACGCAGTTATTCAAATGTGGGTAACTGACAGATAAATGTCACTATCAAAGAACTAATCATTTCAAAATAATATTAGTTACGTTTTAAAAAGAAAAAATTAAATAGAACAATAGAAAATGACTGAAATTTAATATAGTTTCCAGCATAAGTAAATATGTAGATATATGTATTTAGATTAATAAAAATTAACGATTCACAAAGAGGTTAAACTAATCCTCATTTTTGGATTAGTGAATTCTATTCTATCCCGGTGTTTAAAATTTAATCTTCATTTTATTATAGCTCCGGTGGCGCAATGGTTAGAGCAACGCCTCATGTCATGAATGCCCTCGGGGCTCTAGGTTCGGATCCCACTAAGGCATGGATGTGTGTTAATGTGAACCCACTCTGTAATTGGGATTTAAACCTGTTGAGGGGTTTAAAAAGGTAGTTACTTGGATTAGATTAGACTATATTTTAAGAAATAAACTGTCAAAATTAGAGTAAAATTCGGTAATCCAAAAATAAGGATTAACTTAATCTTTTTTGTGACTCGGGCTGTAAATGGCGGGAGGTATTGTGTTGGCCACACCAGATTTTTTCTTTTTCATATTACTTCTAAACTATTAGTAATCCAGAAAAATGTTTCAAAGTTAGAAATTTTTATACCTAACCAGTAACGTACGAAAAAAATTGGTATCCGTAAATTTTCGAGATTTTAGTGTTAAAAAAATAATTACTTTTTTCTCTTCTCAATGGTGGCATTTTTAAATGAGACCATTATATGGAGAACAAAAATTATTAAAAATAAAAATGTTATAATTTAGAACAAGCTATTTTTTAATTAAATTCTTTTTTGTATTATGTAATTAACAGTACTGAACTTCATAATTTTATATTGATAATGTTTTGATTAAATTTAACAATATATTATGCAGATATTATGTAATGCAATGCAAAAGTAAGTTTACGAAGCCTTCAGCTTATGATAGATTCCAAACTTGGAGATAATAAAATTACATGGTAGTTATGAGATTTAACTGAAACTGATTCATTTTTAAAAGGAATTCTAGTATTCTCACTTAAATTTTTCTGTCTTGACTTGTTAATGTGTATAGTATATTTTTCTGCCACAAACCGTTACAGAAAGATACGAATCATATCTTAATATTTCCTCGTACATGGAAACTTTGTTAAGCTGTTTCTTCACAAATTAAATGTCTGAAAGGTTTCATATAAACGCGGATGTTCACGTAGTAAGATTCTGTCAGTGATACGGACCACGAAATTCTTTTTTCTCTTCACGAACCTGCTTTGCATCGCTAATAAGCGAACATTAAAAAAGTAAACAGTTTACTAGGACACGGCGGATTTAGGAAGATAACTGAATCTTTTAAGTTATACAAACAGTAGCTGTGATGCATTTTTAAAACTTTCAACTATGGAACGGTCTAAACTAAAACATTGAGAAATAGAAAGAATTTATTTATTTTTCTGTCAGCATAGTTATGAATTTAAAATCGTTTGCTAGTTAGTACATATCCAGTAAATGCAAGAGATCTTTATTGGACAACAGTAGGACCACTTTTCTAAGGATGATTCAAAATTAGAGTTAGGAGAAATTAGAGTGGTTATATGTGATCCAGGTTACCAAATAAAGAAACACTATATTTCAAGCAGAGATCTAGTAAATAAATCATGTGCATGATTAAACCTAAATAAAGATCTGAAAAGGAGAAACAACCAACTAATCAACATAAAGTCAGACACCCAGGCTGCTTTAACAATAATAATGTGTTCCACACCTGTGGATCAAAGTTAGTTTGAAACTGCAAGGACACCCTTCTGCAGTTGATCAAATACAACTCGGTCACGGTGGGTACAGGGAAATGAGGGAGTTTCAGGGAATGAGAAATTAGATGAGCTCGTTAAAAATAGTGCCAAGTAGAGTCCGTGCGTTTAGAGAAAAAACCTACAAACCAAAATTCGTCCGGCCCAGTCCAACTTGTGAAAGTAGGGATGTTGCGATGTTGTGACAAGTAGCAGTTGTTTTTGGGGTATAAGTTATAGATATAAATATGGATATTCAATCAAAATAGAATATTATTTTCTGATTTTAACGATATAAATATGGTATAGGGTATATGGGAACACAGTTTCAGAAAACAAAATTAATGACAAAAGTATCACCGTTTAAGTTTAACTGTTACACTCAAAACATTAATAAACTGAGATTTTGTTGTCAGTAAATTTTGACGATAACACAGTATGAGTACGATATTAAAAAGTTTGCCTGATGGCGGCAAATATTCTCGACACGGGCCTGATGACATCATTGATAAAGATAGTCTCAAAGATATCTTCAAATTAGTTAGAATCGCTCTCCTGATTTCAAAGTTAGTTCACCTGGTTTATTATTATCATATTAAGTGTTGTAACGAGTTCGTCTTAATAACAGGTATTCGTATAATCGAAGTGCTCTATTCGCAACATGTAAACCATCCCAGAAATCTTAAAGACTCTGAATATTTTGTATAACATCCAAAACCAAAATTAAATTGACCACATTATTTTTTTACTGTAAAATATTCTGCTAGATTACATGTATTTATATCACAACATCGTTTAAACTTAGTTAAAACAATACCGGTCATATAATAAATAAAATACTCAATTTTTTTATTTTTATATGCAACTTTTCATATACGTTTCGCCAATGAAAGAAAAGTCAAATCTATAATAAAATTAATCATAAAACAATGATTGAATATAAATCTAAAAAAATTATTTTGCAATAAAAAGAGAAATTTAATTATAGGTTTTCTTATATTCCAATAAGAAACCAATAAATTGTATTACAGGTACATTTAATAGTAAAGAAAGTTTTATGTAGGTACCTATATATTGTTTAAAATTTAATCAAGTGTTCTAAGTAAAAATTGAAAACAATTGCAGATGTAAACAAACCGGATCTTATTAAATTGTACTTGTGACAACGCAATAAATATCTACCGTTATTTTGTACTTTAAAGCTTTCTCCTATAATTAAAAACATCTTCATTTTAAAATTACTCGCATTCGCAACAATTTACCACAAAGTAACCTGGAAAAACAACTGAACTAAAACCAAACAAAGCAAAAACAAAATCAACCTGCTTACGGAAAGGTCAAACCGATTAATATTTTCCAAAACGCTATCTTTTGTTTTTCAAGCATCTTTCAGAATCTCGGCTAGCTTCCCTTTATGAATGAACTGACCGATGGAGAAGAAACAAGTGAAGATCAAGTTCATGGTGGGGACGATTACGTCACAGACCACTTGATCAAGTGGTTGAGATGAGTTTCAAGAAAATGCGTTAATGTGTAAACTTGTTTTCGAATTTTTTACCAGAGTTATGAATGAAGAAGAGTTAAGTTTGATTAATTGGTATAAAAAAAATACTAGATAAAAATCGATGTTTAATATGACAAGCAAGCAATTACGTAAATTTTTCAAACCCAAGTTGGAGATAACTAATTTTTTATTTTATAAGTAGAAACCGTTACAAAAATTAAAATAACTTCATAAATAAACAAAATGACGGGACAAAACAATAATAATATATTATTTATAAGTTAAAGTGTGGCGAATCTGAAGCCGTCCCGTTTGACGGAAGAACGTTTAGCGAGTCCGACAACTAAGTACAAATGAATAAAATACGAGTATTTATACTATTTTTTCTTCGAACTCTAAATCTTGGTTATATAGAAAAAATAAACGATATCTCAACACCCGAAAGGGTATTAAGGGATTGTAAAAGATTAATAATAATAAATGTTATATAAAAAAAGATAACTTCTATTTTGATTGGAAAAACGCTGTACATAAAGGATAAATGTTGATATATATAGAATAGATAAACGTTATATATATATAGACCAAGATGACACTGAAAAACAGGCCACTCAAAATAACTTTTCTAATTACAATATCTTTTTTAATTCTCTTTATATATTTGTAAACTAAGCTAAGGCTCCCAAATCATTGTATTTGGCATGATGGTAGCACTTCCGGTTTCATCAGAAGTGACATTTACTTTCATATTTTAAATGAGACACCCTATATGTATATTTTTATATGTTGTGTATATTTAGAATCTACGTAAAACTACAAATTTAACAATATGTTGGAAGTGAATTTCTATTGAAGAAATAAAAAAATAAATTACAAAAACGTAAGAGAAAATTATGAATAATTAATCTGGTGAGTCATGATATCAGATAGACTGTGAAAACAATGAGCATAATAATAATAAAAATAACAAAGACAAAAAATTAAATGACAAGGAATAACTTTCTTCCACTAAAAAATCTGATGTGGCTAACACATAACTTCTCGCCAGATATTTTACCTGGTTGTACGCATAGAACGAAAAATATTTTTAATTACAAATACATATATTCATGTCTCACTACAAAATAATTCTCACATATAATTGCAAAATCTATGGGATATTTTAATATAAATTATGTACAATACATACATTTTCTTTATATTCAATATCCTGAAATTTTCTTTTTCTACTTTCCTTTTCTTTTTCTTTATAATCGTCATTTTTTCGCAAATTCCTTTTATATTATTTTTTACGTATATTCTTTTGCGTTGTTGACTTTTTTTTATTTTCATAATCTTCATAATGATGTACAAATATTTTTGACAGTGGCATACAAATATTTTTGACAGTGACATTTATGTGTCAATTACAAACATTTGAATTTCATGCTTTGAAGTAGTTTGATCTGAGAATTTTTACATATATGTCTATAGAAGATATAATAATGAATTTCTATTTATCGAATAAAGAATTTAACGTTCTTTAATATAAGTATTTACATAAATTTTCGATAAATAATATTTAGATGATTTTTTTCTTGTAACTACTACTTCCGGTTGTCCAATTGTTACTAAAACTTAATCAACTCTTCCCATTATTGTTAGATTGAGGAGTCCGTAGTTAAAAATATCTTAAGTCTCATAGTATTTGAGAAATCGTGAATACAACATCCACACACACGCACGCGCACACGCTCACACACACATCCACACACATACGGACATTCGGGATTCTAGGGACCTTAAAACGTGCTTATTCACTAAAATCTGGATATGCGATTTTTAGCATGAATTTAATACCTCTCTTAGCGCGAGGTAAAAATTATCTAAACTGTTTTCACAGCCTACCTGATTTTGTTAACAAATTTTGTGATCGTGTCCAACATATTTATAATAAAATTTGTGATGGAATAAAACACTCTATTTTTTAAAACATTTCTTTCCAATAATTCAATTTGTTAACAAATTTGATATAATTTATGATCGCTCAAACAGGCTGTATCATTAACGATTTTTTAATATAGCATTTGTTAATTTACAATAGCGTATTATTCGCAACCATTTACTGTTTTTATTATAGCTGTACGTCTCTTAACTCATGAATGACCTTTGAACAATTGTGTTATAATATGTTTAAATAATACGATACTGAACATCTCCATTAATTACCAGTACTAAATAACCTCATAATCACGATTCTGTGCATGACAACCCAATAATTTTAATTGCAATTTCGTGAAATGTCTCAAACGGAACAGATCTGGAAAATTTCTGAGCAAATATAGAAAAAAAAAACTACCAATTAATCGATTATTAATCGATAAGAATCTACTTAGGAAATTTTTATTGGATGTAATAAATTTCAGAAACGTATAATTAGCTAAAATAAATAAAATGTTATAGAGCATAATGATGTGTAATCATAGCCTGTTTTGGAAGGTTGAAGAAACGTTTTTGGAAAAAATAGTAGGAGGATAGCTGTATTATTGACATAAGGCTGAATTAATATTGTATCAATGGGTTAGCAAGGTATTTTTAATTAAATCGATACACAGCGGAATCAATTTATAAAAACTCTTTGTCTCATTGGCTCTAAAGTGTAACCACTATTTTTAAAAGCTTAAAACTTTTAATACTCGTATGTTATCGTATGTACCTATATAATTATTCCACAATGGGTTTAAGCTTATCTCCTATATGACATTTTTAGCAACAATAAGTTACAAGTACATTTGAATACTTCTTGACTTATAAATTGTAATTTAAAAGCCTTCAGTAAACTTTAGGTAAAATAAAATGTATTGTTACAAAATCGATAATTCGGTGTACACTTACACTTTTTAAGGGTCTACAAATATTCAAAAACAATATAGTACATAAAAAAATAGTCCAAGTCTTCGACTTTTTAAAAATTACATGGCGCATATGAATTTTGAATATAAATAAATGAAAATGAAATAAAAATTGGTATATATTTTGTATTTTTATACCTATAATAATGTAATTAAAGTTTTTAGCATAAAATGATCACAATGTTGAGACGTCAGCGTCATTACAGTAGTCCAGTTTCCCTGTGAAAATGTCACTATAAAGTGGACCATGCATATTTTGTACATAAATTCGCGATTGGCTTTACACATACTCTAACAAACACATATTTAATATATCCAAGTAATTTTTTATTAAGATTAAATGAAAATTTACTTATTAAATAAATTTATATTATAATTTATGTTTTAATTATTGTAATCTCAATACTTGTCATTGTTATAATCATTTAGTAAATAGTAATGTAAATGTTGGATTATATTTTGTGAATTATGCTTTGATTATTGTAATCAATACTGTCTTTGTTGTATTTAAATATAAATAGAAAATAGTATAAATACTATTTTAATTATGACAATAGGTGAGTATCAAAACAATATTATATTAAAAAGAGTCTTAAAGTTACATCAATTAAAGCGAATAATTAACTTGATTAAGAAAACGAGCAAAAATTATTAATTTTACTTACTTAATTTTTATTTATGTATAATATGTACTATCGATGTTTTACATAAATTAACATTTAGGTAACACTACTCCTATGTCTATTCATTCAAAAAATACGGAATTTCTATTTTTAAATTCTTCGTAACATATAAAAAATTCAAAAAAAGTTGGACGGGTCCATTATTAAACTTACACGTAAGTGAAGTACTTAACATTTTACTGACTATTAAATATAAAATTGACAACAGAATATTTCTAAATTATTATGTTAAATTTCTTATTGTTTTGTTACAATTACATTACATTTGTTGGCTATGTTGTACAGACTTCCCGAGTGCTCTGTCTTGTCGACTCCCGCCAAGCAGAAATTGTTGCCAATATTGTGATCCAAATGCACTATCTAACTAACTAAATTTTAAAATTAAATTTCATTCAATATTCCACCATTTTCTTTTATTATTATTATTAGGCGAAAGAATGTTTGAGAAACTATACTTTTTTATTATAAATATATTTCTTTAAGAAATGCTTTAGAAATAAGAGAGTGATTTTTCCAAAATTTCCCGGTCGCTCATCTGGTGGAGACCTGGAAAATTGACGTTTCGGACGTTGCTTAGGCGACGTTGAGTATAAAAAATAATTTTAATTTGGCCTGAAATTTGCTGTTTCCGTCTTGAATTTTTAAATTCACCAATATATATATATATATATATATATATATATATATGTTATTTAAGTCTTGTATATTAGTTCTTGCGTTGAGGTTGTTATAAACATCCCTGATATGTAGCATTTCAAGAAAATGATGAACACAATAGTTTCTCCAAATGTAACATTTATAGTATGTTCGAAAAATAAACCACGATTCGGTGTTGGTTTCATGTGATAACAGTGTGGTTTTGTAAATTGAAATTATGAAATGTTCTTTAATGAGTTTATTTTAACTGATGGTAATTGTTCTAATAATTTTTTTTTTTTTTTTTTTTTTGTAAAACAACAACCAAAATTTCTATTTTCAGGTTAACTCATACTCCTTGTTTATTCGGAGGTTATGTCCGTGATAAGTTCATTTCGGATACTACTATTACTACTTTTCGTATTTTTATAATTGTCACCCAAATTAAATAAATACAACAACAAGATTCTACCGTAATTTCTAATTTTTAATCGCCGTGACCGCCAACTTCGGGCGGTTGCTCTGGGCACGCAAAAGTAACCAAATTTACATAAACCGTGTTCGAATTTGTAACCGATTGCTGAAAAATCAACCGCAGTTAGCGTGATTTCTTTTTTGACATTTAAGGGTGCCATGATTTTTATTAAAATTTAATTTTAAAGCAGTTAACACCTGGTAATATGTATTGATTATAAATTATGCGGATTTGCTATCCTTTACGTCTTGTAAGATTCAAAGAAAAATAATTATTTTTTACTGTTAATTTCTCTTAGTATAATGTTTGCAAAAAGCAACAACATATTTAACCTAGAAACGGAACAATTACTTGTTGTATTACATTAACAATATTCATTACTCTGCAAAAAACAAAGTAGTAAAAAGCAGCTAATGAAAATCGTGCACGCAACATCACGTATTAATTAAAATAGTTAATAATTAAATTCGTTCAAGTAATTAAATCCTAGTCAAACACACGCATCACCGACATTCCAGCGCGAACCTTATTATACGCTTCATTATTACTCTGCATAGCATAGGAAATACTAGTCGATAGATATTAGATAGATGCATGTATAAGAATAGAGAAAAGAATACTTATGTAATTTGATCTTTCCTTTTCTCTAAAACTTGGGGCACACATTACAATTATTTCAGTGGCCATTTAACCTGCATTGAATGTGGTGCATGTTTCAAAATACAAGCCTAAAGGATCAACAGATTAGAGGAAATCAAATAACTGAATAGAAAACCTTAGCAATTTTATAAAATTATTTGCAGGTAATGAAAAATGACATTTTTATTATGTAGTTTCGTAATTAACTAATTACATTTTACATTATAATGATTTTATTAAAAAAATAAACTAATAGTTATTTTTTATACAAGATAATAAAATTATATTTTCTATTCGATAATTAAATTTTATTGTCTTGCATAATTTTTTTCTATAGCAGATTTTATAAAATGGGAAAATTAACTTATAAATTACATTATTATTAAAACATAATTTTCAAATTTAATACAAGTTGTGGATCTATTTCAAGAATAGATCTTTCAGTAGAGCTGTTGCAAGAATTTTTATATGCTTTTAATTGCTAAATTTAATTATTGTTCTTTAAATAGCTTTAAATTAATTATTGTAATTCGTGTAAAATTTTCAAATTTCACGCTGCTTAACCAAGGATGTTCTAATAAAACATTGGATAGCTAACACACATTTAACAAGTGAGGCAAGTACGGCGCCATTTGCAGAAAAGGCAAAACGTCAAACTTCGTTGGTCTATTATTGCATTATATGGTAGTTTTCTTGAATGAAATGGTGTTTGTGCTGTGTTCTTAGTAAATAAATACTTTAAGTGAAATATTTCCATAATAAAAGGCAATATTCCGTATTCTTGTAGTGCTTTTGGGTGCACAAATAGACATAGCAAGGATAACCCTCAACAATTTTTCAAGTAAGTATTATTGTTCATATATATTTATTCATACTATTGTTTTAAATATTTTATGGATTTCCTTTAAATAATAGTGATATATTACGATTGTGGATGGATGCCATGAAAAGAAAAGATTTCACACCTACAAAAGCATCAATAATTTGCATTGATCATTTTTTGAAAATGATTATTTGAAAAGGCCTGTAACATGATATAAGAATATTAAAACCAGACTCAGCATCTTCTGTATTTCCAAATTTTCCGCCACATATGCAAAAGGCATCTATTTAATAAGCAAATATTATTTTTAAATTCATAGTTCTATTTTATTGTGAATTTGGTATATGTGTGATAAATGTATATTATATTATTAAAATGGGGTCTCGTGGCCGCGTGCCTGAGTGTCTGATCGCGAATCTGGGGAACCGGGTTCAATCCCGACCGACGTCAAATATTTCCAATTTTAAATGACACAAAATTGACACCTGTGGTGCACTCTCCACACCAGCAATTAGTGCCAGTGAAATGACGCCTGGTAAACGCCCGCACGGTACAAATATATCTGCGTACAAAGCAGATTGGCACACCCAGCAATGGGTAATATGCCGAGATGATATATTTATTTATTTATATTAATAAAATAATAACTATAATTTTTAAAACATACGCAATAAATTTAAAAAATCTGTCAATTCATCCCATTTATAATTTGTTTTTATATGCAATTTGAAATTTGGCGCGTATTTTGCCTTTTCTGCAAATGGCTGTCTTCCAGTTGCGTGCCTCGCAGGTGACTATGTGCACAACATACAAGTTAGCAATTCAGTGTATATATTAATATCCTTGTGCTTAACAAGTGACAAACTATCGCCTACGTTTATTTATATAAATAATATAAGTGATGGAAAACTGTTTTCCTATTGGTTATGAATGACGTACTGTACGTAATTTGACATCACAGGAACGGGGGCTTGTTTTTATGACTATCCATTACTATTTATCTAATTATTTACGAAAATAACATGTTTTTATTACTATGAAAAATTTGTATAAACTTTCATTTAAAATACTTTTTGAGTTGAAACTGGCTCATTGATGTTTTTATTTACACAAACCGAGAAAGTTTAGAATATACTTATGGTCGATTCCACCAACTTCAATTTAACATACTATTAATTAATACTATGTTAAATTTTAATCTCAATGAAATTTAGTTCTGTTCCACAGATAACAATTAATGTGTCTATTAACTAACAAGCTGTTTATATGATTTAGTTATTTTTTATACGGGTGGCATGAGATGTCGGTAAAAAAACTGTAATCAATTTTGAAAATAACTGCCTATTCTTTGTGCTGTCATTTAGAAATGAGTTTGGAAATGAGTGATCCGGTAGAAAGCAAAAAGAAATGAGAAAGGGAAAAGAATTTTGTTGGGAGGGACAAATGTGAACTCATTCGACTAGTTCAAAAGTTTGATAAAAATGACATTTATTTGATTTTTTTAAATTAAACTTTTGCAGACATGCAAACGTAATCGAAAACAAAAAGACTGATGGGGCATCTCTTAAAAGGCAAATGTATGAAAGCAAATTGCTTGTGAATTTAATGTAAATTCTCTTGGGGAGGATATAAGAACTTCCCAGCAAATAAAAATCAGAAAGTCATACAGGATATTTCGCACAATTTTATGCAATATTTAATTGTATTTATTATAATTCGTAATTTTTTAACAGTTCAACCACAAAAATTAAACTAATTTCGGAGAATCAGTCATTTATTTTAACAGTATGTTTAATTGTATGTTAATGTTTAAGAGAGGTTAATGAAATGCAAAACAAAGGTTAATAGCAAATTAGAACCAGTGATTCTAATCACGCCTTTAAATTGATTTTGGTTAAATAAATCAAGGTTGGTGGAATGCAAATTACATTTTAACTATTGTTAAGTTTCTAACAGCTACTTAAATAATTTAAATGAGCGTTGTGGAACCGGTCATTAATGTGATTTAAATAAAAATTATATACTCTTGCTGTTAAAATTTTTTTTTATCTACCCTTTGTTGTTAAAGTGCTAATTGAACCACTTTATTTATTTATTCGTGTCGAACTAATAGATGCATATACACAAGTAGAAACATACATAATATGTAATAACAATAGCAAAAAGTCACCGATGTGTCTATATCTGCTGCTTAGCTATACTTGCTTGAAGAATACTAGTTCGTATCGCAGAAGTATCTACTATATCTTGTTCCATTTAAGCCATTCAGTACTGTAGAGCATAGGGAATAGTTTTGACCTCTCTGATTGGCTGAAATTGGAGACAAGAGACAAGTTTACCCAATGTAATTTCGGCTACTTCAAGTTTGCGCTGTTGCCAGGTCCATCTACTGAATGGCTTAAATGGAACAGAGTATACTTAAAAACCAGTAAACAGGGTCGCGACGAGGACGCTTCTGCTTGACCCGTTTTTCATTTTTGACTTGATCCACTATTTTGAGTAGATAAAGGCACACTTTAAAATATGGTTTAGAAAAACTTTTTATGGCAACGCCACCCGGTAAATAATGACACTATCATTGATTACGTTTATCTCGGCGTTTGAAGCCGCTTGAATTTAGTAAATCCTTTTTCAATCTTCAAAATAAACGATCGAGATTAATATTTGAAGCCGCTTGAAAATGTCAAGTCAAGCCTATAAAATAACAGGCTTGGACTTACGAAAGTGGCTTGACTTCTGTCGAAATAAACAATGAAGGTTCAAATAATGTAATTACGCATGCGCACATCCATATGTGCAGTGATACTAAATTCATATCATTTGTTGGTTGTTTGCATTTTACCTCATTTTATAAAAGTTGCGACATAAAACTTAGTAAAATTGTCAAAAAGCGAAATATTTGGAGCGATGAAGAAATAAATGTTTTTTTAAATATTTTTGAAGGAGAAGACAAAAAACAACATGACATTTTTTTAGATTTTGGGGTTATATATCCAGGATGAAATTAGATCATATATACCTCTCCCTGTCTGGCTGCATAATCGACTATTTAACTATCTTTTTTTAGTCGATACGAATTTAAAGAAGATTGAAAATAACTCAATCCTATTTTCAATCCGTCAAGATAAACCAATGGGATTTTCTAAGTCACAATATACTTGAAGACACCTGAATTATGGAGATCAACGTAGTCAGTGGCGTATTAATGTAGTTTGACGCGAGAAGCAGAAGTCCTTCAATTTTTGCGCCCCCGTGAATACGTCTCGATTATTGGTCAATTTAAATTAAAAAAAAGAAACTTTCCCAGTATAGGAAATTTGCTTTTTCAAAACGGTACTGGAAATGCAAGTAACACCAGCAATGGCTTATTTCCCCGTGCTTGTCTTTTTATAAAAAAAAATAATTGTGTATCCTGAGCTCGTAGGATTTTTGCGCTCCCTGTAAAATTTTGCGCCTTAAGCCCGGGCTTTTTAGGCTTCTACGATAATACGCCACTGGACACTATAATTCAAAGGTTAAGATAAAACAAATAATTTACATATTTGAATTTGCTTAAAGTAAGATGGAATGTATTTTGTATTTTATTGTTGTAGTTGATATCCATGTCCTGAAATAATCTGATAGTTTCAAGTTCAAGGAAATAAAGGATATATTAAACTAAACATAACATGTTGTGATAAATAATGATGGATTTTAAAATACTTAAAAGTGTTATAGTCACTAATAAAAACATGGTAACATAAAACATTAAAATCTCAGCATGTTAAGTAAAGTAGGAAGAAAAACATATAATGCTATAAATGTTATAGAAGTTAAGTGTAAGAAGAATAGCTAATTCTTTTTATAAAAATAGCTACTTGAAATCAAATAAATTGAAATGACTAACTCATATTTTATCACAAATTACATCTTCCATATACGTGCAATTTACGAGGATATAATAATAAAACAAACTCAACAAATATAACTGTCAATAAAATAAATCGTCAAATGCAAATCCGTTGCTTTACGTGCCAGTCACATATTCTCAGAGTTCTAAACTTGTCTAATTTACATGCAGCACTAGTAGTTGCAAAAATACTTCTCTGCAAAAATATTCCTTCCGTCACCTTCAACGCGAAATTCGCCTTCAACGGAGTATATTGCAACCAAGGCCGCGGAAATGTCAAATTGGTTAAGTCATGAAAAACACTGTCATTCGAATCAAAAAGAATATGTTAGAGGTAGAGGCAGGGCCGGCTCGTATGGTATTTTAGCATCCCTGTGCAAATAAAATGTTATTGTGCATCACTAAATAAGCCCCCCCCCCAATAAATGAAATTGTTTGTAATATTTAGTATTTTTTTGGGTAGAGGTAACTGCGCGCCGAAATATTTCACCTACTAGAAGAGTTGTTTATTCAAGAATTTTTCTATCTGTGCACTTAGTGATTTTAAAGATGTTTACTTTGTGTGTTTATCTTTTTTCAGAGAATTGAAGCTCTTATCAACGATGAGAATTTTTGTAATGTTAGCGGTTTCGACATTTTTTGCTATTTTAGTATGTTTGCTCTCACAATAAGATTAGGAAAGATCTTAGATTTTATCTTAATTCTGAAATAAATTTAGGACATCCTAAAAATAATACTAACCGCAATAACTACAAATACCATATATTTAAATAAATAAATAAATATATCAATGCCACATAATACCCATTGTTGGGTGTGTCAATCTGCTTTGTAAGCAGATATCGGTAATGATGATGACATTCGCAGCGTGCGGCGTTTACAGAAGTCACTTCACGGCCACTCTCACTGACGTGGAGAGTGCATCACAAAAGTAACTTTGTGCCATTTCAAATTTGAAATAATTTTGGCGTCAGGCGGTATCGAACTTGGGTCCCTAGATTCGCAACCTAACACTCAAGCACATTCGGGAAATTACCAGGCGCCATCTCACGGGCACTTATTGCTGGAGTGGAGTGCACTACATGGGTCATTTTTGTAGCATTTAAAATTCAAAATAATATTTGGTGTCGGTCGGGATCGATCCCAGGTTCCCGACCACAATCAGTCACACGGCTACAAGACCCTATAATAACATATATTTTCTTTCTAAAATGCAAATGATGGTAAATTAAAAGAAACTACAAATGATTAATATTATTACAAATTAAAATGAGTTTAGTTAATTTTAAAATTGGTCACTATAGTATAAATTTTGAATTACTAGGTATAAATTCTTCGATATTGAATAAAAAAGAAATAGATAAGAAAACAAAAATAAAGGTACCTATACAATACAATAACCGCATCAACAATAATGTACACTAGCGAATTTTGGAATATGCAAAAAAAAAACATGAAGGAAAATGGATAAACAAATGCAAAGAAAATTAAATACCGTCAGAAATATAGCAGGATAACTAAAACAGAAAAAGAAATGAAAGTAATATGGATGATTACAAATTAAAAACTAGATGTACCTAGTAACTAAGGTAACAGAAGCATCTGGACAAGTACAGACCCATAATAATGATGCATCATTAAAGCTTAGTAAGAAAAGAAAAAATATGACATTAGAAGGGGAAGAGGATACTATGTTATAAAAAATATTTGTAATAACATTTTAACTATTATAGTTATAAACATATTTTACAAAATCAATAGCAAAATTGCTCGTTTTCTCTTTTCACATGTAAATAGTAACTTTGAATATATAAGACACTAATAGGTAATATATTCAAAGATAGTAATTTATTTCATGTAAACCAGGGAATAATCGAAGAAATTTTTTCCTATACTGTGACCTAACTTCAATGATGATGGCAGTGAAATATTAGCAAAACGAATTCTTGGAGATATATATATATATATATATATATATATATATATATATATATATGTCAAAATAGTAACATTATTTTCATTATAAAATGATTATTCGAATGTCTCAAAAGTTTATTTATTTCGATAATTACTAAATTACTTATTGTTTGCAAAAAAATATACAATAGTATTAATTTTACAGTAGGCACACTTTCGATTCTGAACTGTAGAAATTCTAATAGCGAATCATTACTTTAAAACACTTTCGCAAGTATGAACATATACATAGAATATGAAACGGGACTCGTTCTGCTATACTTTTCGTATCATCTAGAATCCATTACTAACCTCTAAAATTAAATTTAGATTCGTATCTATGGTAACTAGAGGTGACGTCATGTATCTAATTGTAATAAATTTCAGGTGTAACATCTTCAGGTGCGATTGCCTGCTCCAGGAAGCGATCATTATTCAAATAGTCCACTTTCACTGTACCTATACCTTTTCCCGTCTAGGAGCATCCTATGGATTTTTCTAATTCCTACACTTCACAAAATTATAATAAAATTTAATATGAAAAATTAATATTATGTAAATAAAAACATGATTTTTTTAAAATATTTATTTCAAAGCCAAAACTGTGAACAATGAATATGTATACCGAAATTATTTTTTTAAATGATTTTGAATTTGGATTACTTCCGCCAAATAAACCAAAACTATTTTTCTGAATGATGATTTTAAATTTTGTTTTCCACGAAAATATCTTGATCGCAAATATACATGAGGAGTATCTGGCTCGTCGGGATGACCACGTACTTCATCCTAAAGGAACAAAATATTATTGAGGAATTTCTTCCTTAGTTTCCAAATTGAACCAAGTGATAAATAAACAATATGTACCTTCCGAAATAATTTTTCTAAATGTCGTACAAAGCAGATTGGCACATACAGCAATGGGTAATAAGCCGTACTATTTTTTATTTTTATTTTGGAAGCCAAATGAACTAAAAACTATTTTTATGAACGATGATTTTGAATTTTGAAATACTTCAAATTTTCAACAAAGTAATTTTGATCATAACATAAGATGAAATGTATCTGGGCCGTTGGCATGACTGCGTACTTCATCCTAAAGGAACAAAAGTATTAATTAAGGAATATTTTTTTAATTGAACCAAGTGATGAATAAAAAATATGTCCCTCGAAATTATTTTTCTAAATGACGTACAAAGCAGATTGGCACAAATAGCAATGGGTAATATGCCGTGCTATTTTTTTTATATTTTGAATGCCAATTGAACAAAAACTATTTTTCTTAATGATGATTTTGAATTTTGTAATATGTACCTCAAATTTTCAACGAAGAAATTTTTATCGCAATATAAGATGAAGTGTATCTGGGTCGTCGGCATGACTACGTACTTCATCCTAAAGGAATAAAAGTATTAGTTGAGGAATATCTTCCTTAGTTTTAGAATAGAATCAAGCGATGAATAAACATATGTACTTACTGAAATGATTTTTCTAAATATCGTACAAAGCAGATTGGCACACCCAGTATTGGGTAGTACCAAAACTATTATTCTGAACGATGATTTTGAATTTTATAATACTTCAAACTTTTAACGAAGAAATATTAATCGCATTATAAGATGAAGTGTATCTGGGCCTACTACGTACTTCATCCTAAAGGAACAAAAGTATTACCTAGTTAAGGAATTTTTTTCTTAGCTTTAAATATAATGATATGATGAATAAACAACATGTACCTACTTACCGAAATGATTTTTCAAAATGACATACAAAGCAGATTGGCACACCCAGCAATGGGTAATACGCCGTGATTTTGAATTTGGATACCCTCGGCCAGATGAACCAAAATATTTTTCTGAACGATGATTTTGAATTTGGATTCCTTCAGCCAGATGAACCGAAATATTTTTACTGAACGATGATTCTGAATTTGGATTTCCTCAGCCAAATGACCCAAAACAAATTTTCTAAATGATTTCGAATTTTACATTCCAACAAAAAAATTTGGATCGCATAAACAAAAGATGGATCGTAACTGGGCCGTCAGGATTACTATGAATTTCGTCCTAAAATAAGAAAAGTATTAATTAAGATATATTTTACTATATTAAGAAAAAGAACTTTAAGCGATGTTATCAATGACCTATGTTTTGCGTATATTAACAACGGATTGGATATATGTCCTTCCAGATTATTCCAGGTTTAGATGTATTCCTTCTCACCAAAGAATTACTTATATTCATCCAAGAAGAAACGCTACCAGAAAATATATGTTGGTTTGAGATGATAATATTACTGAAAATGTGTTAACGTCAAAACATCTATGTAACTCACCTGTATCCAAAATTTATATGAGTGAAATCCTCTTGATTTTTTGTTCTTATCTTTCACTTTCAAATTTAATTTTATTAGTTGCTCTGTAGTGAGAACTTCTTCAAAACTAATATTTGAACAATATTGTTCATTCATTGCATTGCTTGCAGTTTTATGGCAATTATTCTAAAAAAGAAAATTATTAATTGAAACTATAAATAATGTTTAAATATTTTTCGTAAAACTTACCAAAATCCATCGTAGGAATAATCCTATTAATAACATGGCAGTCGAGACTGCAATCACAGAAAAAATAATATGCGAAAACATATTATAACAAAAGCTTAGGCTTCAATACTTTGTATCACGAACTGAATTCTTCAGTATACGCATATACAAATGTGTATCTATGGTTTTTAAATAATGAAAGTTTTGACTTTGTTCAAATAGGTTTCTATAGATACTCTTATTTTTCTTCACAGTCGTTATGACTGTAATTTTAACTGCTTTTGGATGTCTCATCGTAATATAAATTATTTCGATGACGGTAGTAAAGTTCTTTGATAAGATGTGGCCAGTACATTACCTCCCATCAGCGTAAATTTATTTTCTGCAATAATATAACTAGCAGGTAGTTAAATACCTTATATACATATACATATATATATATATATATATATATATATATATATATATATATATATATATATATATATATATATATATATATATATATATATATATATATGCAGGTGTAAATGAAGTAAGTACATTAAATTTAACCAGTAATGTAACTCGTCGAGAGCAACAGTATTTTTTAATATTTTTTTAAATCTTCTAGTTTTTGAGTTAAAATCCTTTAAAGATTTGTTTCAAATGTGGTTATCCGCCTATGGAAGACATCGCTGCTGCCCTCTGCAGTGTGAATTCAAGTTTGATACACAGCACAAAAATTGTCGGCTGGTAGTTGCAGCCTTGCAGACACAGTAATTAATAAACGATCAACGGAAACATATTAATTAATAAATTCTTAATTTTTAAAATAAAGAAATTTAAATTTGGTTAACAAAATTATAAAATTGTGCATTAAAACAGGCTTCTAAATATGTGTGAGTAGAGGAAGAGCATAGTTATAAAGATATGAAATAAGTCCTCGTCGATAAAGCATAATAGGTTAAATCCGTTATTTAAAAAATGAAAGTACAAAATCTTGTCCATTTAAACGAGGTATATGAGTACCAATTAGTCGTTCATTTATTGTTCACGCCCAAACATTTCCTAATGAAAATTTGGCGTAGTAATTATTAAGTAACCCCGCGAATAATCGAAGAAAAATTATATCTATACTGTGACTGGACTTAAATGATGATGGCAGTGAAATATTGGAAAAAATTAATTCCCGGATTGGGGAATACATGAGTACATTTTTTTGCAGTTAGTATTATTTTAAAACACTTTAGCTGAAACTAAGTAATGTTTAAATATTTTTTGTAAAAGTTACCAAAATCCATCTTAGGAATAATCCCATTATTATCATGGCAGTCGAGACTGCAATCGCAGAAAAAATAATATGCGAAAACATATTATAACAAAAGCTTACGCTTCAATACTCTGTATCACGAACTGAATTCTTCAGTATACGCATATACAAATGTGTTTCTATGGTTTTTAAATAATGAAAGTTTCGTCTTTGTTGAAATAAGTTTCTATAGATACTCTTATTTTTCTTCACAGTCGTTATGACTGTAATTTTAATTACTTTTGGATATCTCATCATTTTATATATATATATATATATATATATATATATATATATATATATATATATATATATATATATATATATATTATATTTATATATATATATATTATTATTATTATTATTATTATTATTATTATTATTATTTCGATGATGGTAGTAAGGTCTTGAATAAGATGTGGCCAGTACATTGTCTCCCGTCAGCATAAATTTATTTTCTGTAATATTATAACTAGCAAGTACTTAAATATATACTTTTATTAATATACAAGAATACAAAATTATTATGGGGAAGTGACATTTCATTAATATATGACTTCTCTATTATCTTTGGTTACCTAGTAAGGGGTATAACGCCTACCATTAGATATCTTCCCCTTCTTTAGCCGGGAGAGACTCAGTAGACTGATACTTTCGAACGGACGGCGGTTTCGTATAAATGTTCTCCTAGTCCTGTCACACTGGAATAGGTAGTTGCGACCGACATAATCGGAGATGATGCCGGTAGCATTTCACTCTTTGCTGATGTGGTCTTAAATCCAAAGATCGGTTCTCTGCAAAATAGGTTTGGCCAAGTCATCAGTCTCCATTCTTTCCTTTTTACTGGCGAAAGTGCAAATGATTGGCTTAGAAACTCGTACAGCGGCTTCAGCGATTCCGTTAGAAGAAAGATAGTTTACAATACCTAATACTGAGGCATCTTCACCACAAAGTAGATATTCACTGGAATATGGAATCACGTAAATCTTGGTGTCCAATGGTTTTTTGTTTTTAACAGATCAGATTTCTGCTTATGCTTATGATCATTGTAAAACATCAGTATAATGTCGGACTCGGTTAGTTCTTTAATTTCAAGTAAATGGATTGTAAATATCGTCGCGGAAATACGCTGACTTGAGCGCTAATGTCTGGATTAATCAACACAGAATAATGTTTACTTTTTATGTTGATATTGATCTCTGTTGTGCGCTCATCTTTTGATGACAGATGTCTTTTTGGCTGTCATTATTTATAAATTATCCAACTTTTTGACAGCGTTGGTCTTTTTGACTTTATTTCCCTTGCATACTTTGGAAAAGTGTCTAATATTATTGCAAGATTTACAAGTTTGATTGAATGCGGGGTATTCTTTTCTTCCTTTTTCATTTTTGGTTTTTCCGCATCTCAAACAATTATTAAATTTTTTTGTGCAACCGGACGCGAAATTAGCAATTCGCAGCCGCAATACAGGCCGCGAAATTGGATTTCGCGACCGTTGTCATGGCAGCGGCCGCGAAATTAAGTAAACAATCACTCTGACACTTGAGAATTGCATGGTTTTGTTTATCAAATGCCAATCCCATAGCCACCTTGAAAGCTAACTTTCTATTTACAATGAAATTGTTTAAAATTAATAAAATTTGTAATTACATAGTTTTTACGGTTGCACAAAAAATATTGTGTACACCTTTTCCGCGAAATCCTTTAGCGCCCTCAAGATTGTTTTGCCTCGGCCCCGAGCGGCCTCGGCGACAATTTTTCTCTCAGTACGCTAAAGAGTGATTTCGCGGCCTTGATATACAAATAACTATTTATATTGTGGAATATCTTTTGAATGATACTGGCGTTCATTGTTTTTATTACATTGTCTGCTCTTGAAATTAGCGTTGACATATGCAGGAGATTTGGTAGATTTAATTTATTTTTGTTTTTAAGACTGTGTCCTTAAGGCCTAATTTTTTTATATTGATTTAGATCTTTATTTTTTTAACAATTGGTCAGGAGCAACGTGTTTTTATGGTTGATTTCCTGGATAAATGTTACAATTAATTTTGTTGTTCTACTATTGTCCTTTGATAACAATATGCTGGATTTTATAGGAAATGCGACTCCCTGTTGAGGCCCAAAGTTAGTAAGGTTAGAAGTTGAATTTCGAGCCAGTTTTAACATGCATCAGATTTCTGTCCTAATAGCATTAGATAATTGAAGTACTGTTCTGTCGTTTCGCCTAGTTGTTGTTTTCTAGTGTAGAATTCTTGTTGAATATTAGAGATATTTGTGCTTGCATTTCAAGTAATTGGTTAATGCGTGTTGTCTGAATTTTGATGGACAATAGTTCATTGATTAACTGGTTGATTTGCAATTGTAGATGGTGTGCGCACCACGATCTGATGGACAGTATCGCAGGGGGGATCGTGATTCACATTTTGTGAACGTCGCGTTGGATCCAGATTGACACTTTATCACTGAATTTTGGCACTAATAGATAACTAGCAAGTAGTCAAATATATATAGTTTTATTTATATAAAGGAATACAAAATGATTGTGGAATTGACATTTCATTAATATGACTTCTCTTTTATCTTCGGTTATCTAGTAATGGGTATAACGCCTAGTCTACTATTACATACATATCATTTTCTGTATATACCGCATAATACGAGTAGTACATATTTTGCGTATTATATAAGTTAAACGGCCATTGAGTGTTCAATATTAATGTGTAATAATATTAATGCGCTCCCATTAAGTAGCAAACATTTTTATAACTTTCAAACATAAAAATGAATAGTATATTATGCAACGAGTTTATATTAATTATAAACGAGTTGCATACACTATTTTTCTGCGACTATTCATAATAATTTAAAAAATAAACTATAAACCAATGAAATGAAAAGAAAATCTGTATTATAATCAAAATCTGTATCGAAATGGAAAAAAATCTGTATCTTAATGATAATCTGTATCGAAATGAAAATTTGTATCTTAATGAGTATCATTCAAGTACAGATGACACATACATATTATATTAAAACATAGGAGTAGAAAAATTATATTATTTCAATAAATAAATATAAAAATCTGATGTGGCCAACACGCTTCCTCCCTCCATTTAATTTTTATTAGTATGTAATTAAAATGCATACTCACATATGTAGTCGGTTCAAAGAAGCGAAAAATCATTAAATTTGCTAAATCCTCAAAAACAAGTCCGATTTTGATGAATTTTTATTAAATTATTATAATTGTTATATTAAATTATTCAAAATAAGAAACATTCTATATGGGACGCTCAATTATTTATACAGGTGTCCGGGTTTCTAAAGGCCACCATTGAGATTTTGAAAATTTATGAGATACGACTTGTCTGTTGAATGGGACATATGGTGCGCCTTTGGGGAGCCATAGATAGATAGGGTACTAGATAATGGAGAAAAACTGAATTCTGGTCGATTTTTTCATTTTGAAATTATTTCTATCCAGTATCAGAAATCGATGACGATAATAAAGATCCTACAAGAAGATGTGGCCAGCACATTAATTCTCACCAGTATAATTTTATTTTCTATAAATATCGCATAATAGTTCATATTTTCTGTATTAAGTTTGTGAATTTTTAATGCAAATTAATTAAACAATAAAAAAATTCGCTGAATCCAAAAGACATAGTAGGTATTAGTTTATCCGAAACAAAATTTGTATCTACGAAATGATCATTTATTTCAGTGTAATCAAACATGAGTTGCAAAATTATTTATCGGTAATTCAAGCTGCCCTTAGGTGTTCAATATTATTGTGCACTCCTTATATGCCTAGTTCAATAAAATAACATTAATTTTGCAGTAAGTCAGTTAATTCTTTCAGTATCCGCAGTAATTTTTCAAAAATCACCCTTCAACCCATAGACTTTGACTATATAATCTGTATAACAATAATTATAAAGTCTCTTAAAACTGACCTACATTTATTTTCAAGATACCCTGCAATCCAAATGATCACGTACCCCTTTCTATCTCATTCGAAAATAAAATATTTCATATAGTGACACTGACACTACCTTCTAGATCTAGATTAGCTATACCCTCTTCATTAATCTTCTAGGAACAGAATAAAAATCTTCCTTAATAACACGATCATTTAATTAATATCTTCACGTCTCACGCATCAGATTATGTTATCAATCATTTGTCAAATGCATCGCGGCAGGCCGTGTTCGCTATAATGCCAAGGACAACAATGAAAAACGTTGAATTCGATAATAATTGTCAATGATATAGATGGCTTTGGGGAGAGGCGAAGGAGGTTTATGTAATTTTTCCTCCGACGACGTTTGATTAGTTTTATTTGTCTTTCAGGGTTAACCGGTACGTTAACTTTGGCGTAGTTATGTTACTATTAATAAATACTGTTATATTTTTCTTATACGGACATTTGATTTTATCTAGTTTTGTTTCAATCAAGGACAGAGAGAAATATTTCTCGAGACAAATAAACAAATAATTTAGAAATGAATGAAGGAATATTGGAAATTTTCCATTTTATTCGTATCAATAGCTTCAAATAACTGATTGCGCTTCTAATCACACAGGTTCTAATCTAATTTGATATTGTGCATTCACAAATGAAAATTAAGTTTATGGTTTTTGTTTAGGTTTAAGTAAGTCATTCATAAATGCAAGTTTAAATTATCTGAAAATTAGTTTTGATATGTACAGACATCTATGTAAATGCTTCAAAAACAAAATTAAAATATCAGTAGAGCATTACTTAAAACACACCTGTGCCGTGAAATTATCATTCGCTTGGCATTATTGGTTATATTTCAGCAATTAAGTTATGTTCTTCTCGCATTTGTGTAAAAAGCCAAATCCACCAAGTGGATACTAAATAAAGATGGGTGTATATATCTATATCATTTCAGACTCGTTCTCATTGGTAAAGTTTGTGACGTCAAACTAAATCATAAACCTAAAGTTTGGACCTTGCAATGTTTAGCTTTATGATTTGGATTTAGAGACCCCAAATTCTGAAATGTGAATGGAGTCATTACATAATATGCGCCCAAAGTGTTTAAATCTAAAGTATAATCCATAAATCTAAACCTAATTTTCATTTGTGAATGCACCTTTAGTCTAAGGATTTTAAACTATTATTTCCCGTGGACAGAAGTAGCTACTGGGGGGGAAAATGTGTTATTTTGGTCATAATTTTGGTGTCATAGAAAGAGACTTTCTGTCTTGTGTATTGCTAAAACAATGAGGTTTTCCACTATAATAAGAAATTAAAATACCTTAAAAATGTAAGATAGGGACCATCAAAGTTTAAAAAGTTATCTTTAAAATGCTCTTAACAACTAAACATCATTCAATAACAACTATTCTAAATTCTTACTAATTTCCACTAAATGAATACATTAAATAACAAAACAACGAATGAAACTGCCACGTCCATACAAAGTGAGCGAAAAAAACAGACCTTATTCTTGCGTTTATTTATGACGCCACGTATATTTGTATGAAAATGAAAGATATGTTGAATAATTTAGACCTGGTATTTCAGTACGGGATTAAAATCTTGGTTATATGATCTCGTTTAACTTGTAACCGACATTTTAACTCGGCATTCGTATTTCAGTATCTAAATCCAGATTAACTTAACCGAGATTTGCTAACCGAGAATTTTGTTGTGTCGGTAGTAGATTTTGAAGTGAAATTCATGTTGAGCATGCGCAAAATGTATCTATGTACCTCTGCTGAATCAAGAATAAGAGAACCGAGGGAAACAACGAATATGTTGGAACAGATGGTTCGACAAGATAGTTTCAGCAGCATGGAAACTTAGCCGTATAAAAAGTCCTGTATTTCATCTGTTTCTATTCTGCTGAGATCATCTTTTCCAACATATTCGTTGTTTATCTTGGGTCTTCTGTTTCTTTATTCAGGTTGGTATGTCTGTATCATACATTTCTTGTTCGGTTTTCGAATCTGCACAACTTTCCGGGCCCACTATATTATCGTCATTTTCTGTTTCTGCCCATAACTTCAGTAAGTTCTCATGCTCCTTTTCATAAGACATCATGCTAAAACATTAATTTGATTGTTTTCTAAAGCTACAAATAACAAATATAAATTTATCTGAAAAAGAAATTAAAAAAATAAAATAAAAATGCGAAATGTACGGTTGGGTATGTTAAATCCATTAATTATGGGATGCGTACGGTGGGGTATGAGTTGCGCGCACTAAATAAAACAATTCCTGTTCTCATATCAATAGCTTACCAATTGAGTTCAGAACATTTGTTTGCTGGAATGTACATGAAGTCTAGTGGAGTTAATGCTTGTTGGAACTTCAATGTGTCGCTGTAAACTCCGTTGGGGTAAATAATACCCCACCGTACCGACGCCGGGTTAATTAAACCTCACAATCTTACGACTTTAATTTGTTTATTTTTTATTTTTTCTGTCTTTCTATTAGTAATATGAAGTATTATTTCATTTTACATACTGCTATGCCATTAACGACAAAATGTCGATAATATTAATAAAAATTGGCAGTAATTTATGTTAATTGTTATTTGTATCGAAAATTAGCTATATAAAGAGAATTTAAAGCGGGTGGCCCGGGTAGGCAAACTGATGTGGGATGGGGGGCTCATACTTGTATAAAATCTAAGTCACAGAATTATGGCTTAATGAATAACATTTAAGATTTTTCAGAACTACAAACCGCTTTAAATTTAGAGGAAGTTATATAAAAAAATCTCATTACTCTACTGTTAAAAATAATATTGAATTATATTAAATATCAACAAGTATATAATTATTAATATTTAGTAAAGTTTTAAATTAAAGATAATACCTACAGAAATAATTGATTTTTTATGTTAATAATTAGATATCCAAAAGTTGTCAGCTTTGATAATAAAACTCTATTAAAACTCAATCAATATTCATGAATTTAATTATGTACAATTAACATACATGAGCATCTTGAACATAAAAAATAATTTAAGATGAATGAAGAATATATTTCTAAAAATAACTTCCCTTGCATCATAGTTAAAAAATCTATGAATAAAATTCCATTTTGAGAGATGAAAAAGCCATTTAGGTGTTAAATCATTTCGCACAACAGCGACGTCAAAATAGAATATCATAAACATCAGAAATGAATATTTACTACGTCTATTTTTATGACTTATTGCTTCTTCCATTCAAGTGATTTTCAAAACATTTCTTAATTTTTTCAACAACACCTGAATAAGAAAAGCAATAAATTTGTGATGAAAAAATTGAGTAAATTTAGAGTTGAAAATTACGATCCTGTTATTTCGTTTAGTGTGAACTAGTTATTGTGCTATCTTATCTTCACAATAAGGTAAGGTTAGTTTATGAAGGGTTAAGTGTGCCTTGGGCCAAATAAAAACCAGATCCGCACTCAGGAAGAAACTCCCATAGGTACATAAATTAATTCTAACAAAAACTTTAAATAGGTAGGTATTAAACACGTAACAAGTTATATAAAGATTTCTTTAGTCACGAATAAAAATTAATAGCGTTTTTCATTTATATTGTAACACGAGGGAAGTGTTATTTTGTTTTCCAACGAAGACAACTTTAACTGACTGCTCGATGTTCGACTGGTCGACCGCTGCTTTTTGAAAAGTGATGGACAGTCACCCACTCACTTGTTGGCTGATGAGGGATGCTGACGTACACTTATATTATGGACACGGATAATACTTGAGATTTATAACTAAAGTTTTATTTACATGATTACAATTATTTATTATTAACTAAACATAACTAACACAACTAAACAAATTACTAATATGTTGCATGGTAACTCAGTGGCTGGCGATGAGCCAACGTCCAAAACTAAAACACTCTACATGTCTCGACAACAAACGTCTTCACGGCGTGGCAAACTAATGCAAACTATTAAAACACAGGGCTATCTTCAGGGCAGGATTATCTTAGGGGTGTAGGTTAGGGCATTCAAAGTCATGCACGTGCGTATGATAATTTCAAGTCTTATCAACACATAACTATCAAAGATCGATGACATCCACGTACGTTAAGTCATATTTTAAGAACGAAAGTAGAAAAACCATATAACTATGAATTTTTACGTTAATTATAGAATTTTTTTTTTCAAAATTTATGTGTGAGAATATTTCAATAGAAACCGCTGGTAACTCACCTCCTATTAAGGGTAGATATTTCTTATTATGCAAAAAGAGATAAAATATAAAAAAATCTGATGTGGCCAGCACATTACCTTCCGTCAGTTATATGAGGCATTTAGGAAAATTCTACCTGTGAACTGTTACCAGTAAACAGCTGTTTATCAGGTTATAGCTACCGGAATCGATATTTTAAGAACGCAAGTGGTAAACAGGGTAGATCCATAACCTATAAAAAATTTGAAAATTTGAAACAGGTTAGAAATTTGATGTAGTTAACAAACTGAGCAGAGTCATACTTTGAACACATTTCCACTTTTAACGCGTGCACTTCGCTTTGCATCACTACCTTTTTTGAGATTAGATTCTTCATGAATCCGGTAGATGGATCTGGTAGATATTGTACAATTTTCGAACACGGTAACTTTTTACCAGTCGTGTTATCGGTAGAATTTTCGTAAATGCCTATGTATTTTCTATAAAACCATATAGAAAGTTCCTTGTAAAAAATTCTAAATTTCTTATACGTACATTACCTTTCGACAGTTGTATGTACTTTATAAAAATTCTATACAGAAAGTTTCGAGCAAAAGATCCTAAATTTCGAGTAAAATTATAATATAACACAAATATACTACGAATATGTCAATTGACACTGACATCTTTCAATCAGAATTTTCATAATATAGTAGCTGTTTTCATAGCTGTCTACTTTATAAAATTTAATTTCTTTATAATTTTTTAACTCTATATCCATTTAATATTAAGTATAAAATGCAGTCAAATCGTATAGAGAATACAATGTTCTTTAATATTTATAATAACATTAAATGTAAAAAAATGATATTTAAAATCGTTTTTTCAAGAAAAACTGTTAAAATCTTCAAATAAGGGTACTTCCGGTTGACCAATTATAACCAAAATCTAATCAGCTCTTCATATGGATGCAACGAAGAGGAATACGAAAGAATTATAATTTTTGGAATTGTAGTATTAGAGTTATCGCAGACGAAAATTTTGTTACATACACACACACACACACACACACACACACACACACACACACACACACACACACGGACACACATACATACATACACACACACACACACACATACAGACATCATCGTAAAAATAGTAAAATCGTATTCTAGGGACCTTAAAACGTGCTTATTCATTAAAAACTCACCACCGAATTTTTTGACCAAAGACAATACCTTCCTTACCTAAAGGTGACGGAAGGTAAAAAGAATTTGAAATTTATAGATATTATAAATCAATAGTAAATAAAAATTATAAGGTAAAATAGTATCTGCTAGGAAACTTTATTTTATATATATACAGGGTGTTAATTAAAAAGCGGGCCATAGGCGTTTAACATGGGAAATCAGTTTTTCCTTGCGCAAAAGTTCCCAATTAATTTTAGACAAAAGTGTTTCAAATAAAAGTTGTAGATAATAAAATTATACACCAGCGTCACTAAACAGATTTTATTTTGCATGTTTAGTAACCTGTAAAATCCGAATTGAAATTCTATAAATATTGCTCATTTGTAGTGATAGCCATGGAATTTAAACAAAATTACAAAGATATGCATATCATTTGAACTGTCAGAAATTCGATTTTCAAATAAAAATTACTGATAATTATATTCTATCCTAAGTCCTTCAAACTATTTTGTTTTTATAATCTACATCTAAATTATTGCTTAGATTTTTTTTTTTTTTTTGTAATCTGCAAAATCGAAATTCTGACAACTCAAACGATATGCATTTCTTTGTAATTTTGTTTAAATTTCATGGCTATCACTACGAATGAGTAATATTTATAAAATTTCAAATTGGATTTTACTGGTTACTAAACATGCAAAATAAAATCTGTTTAGTGATGCTGGTGTAGAATTTAATTCTCTACAACATTTATTTGAAACATTTTTGTTTAAAATTAAATGGGAAGTTTTGCGCAAGGAAAAACTGATTTCCCATGTTAAACGCCTATGGCCCGCTTTTTAATTAACACCCTGTATATATATATATATATATATATATATATATATATATATATATATATATATATATATATATATATATATAAATAATAATATAATTATTAGCAACATAATATTTAAGAAAACTAGAGCAATTTTGTTATTGAAAAATATGAAAATTTTAATTCCGGTCCTGTGTGGGTCCGTGTGAAGCAGACTAACAAGGAATGATTCCCAAAGTCGGTGTAACTAATGACTTTTAGTTCCTCGTTAGTGGCTTGTGTCTCCGTGACTAAAACGACAGTAATAGATTACAACGACACAACTAACCACTGCTCCGATGGCCCAGTGTCACAATTCACAATACAGGTATACCTACCTAACTCTAAAAATGCTTTCCATTTCATAACTCAAGATACTCGTACTTCACAATTGCTAAAAAGGGATGACATACTGCCTTTTTTCCAAATGAATATAATAAATTATAAAATCTTTAATAGAATTAATCCTCTCATTTCAAAACCGTCCATTATACGACCATGAAAATATCTCGAAGGTTAAAAGGTACTTAGCATGATTATGAACAAAATGGATAACCATATTAATAAAAGAAGTTATTGCGACGGAACTGTCGTTATTATTTTGTAAACAACACTAAATAAAGCAGGATATATAGTATACGTAGCATAGTATAATATAAATAAAAAAATAAATACACACTTTATAGTTCAGTTGTAGCATAACATAAGCATGACATAAGAAATGACTAAATACCATTTAATATGCTATGTTTGTTTTATACTATTGTTCCACCTAATTTAGTTTTTTTTAAATAATTTTGAAGGTACTCAAAAAAATCAAAATTTAAATATATTTAAAATAATGATAAATTCCAACGTCTAGTTTTTAACCAATCATGTTGCAAAACACTTGAAAATTCAACCAATGGGAACAGTATTATATTGATAAAACTCCGTTAACCTGATAAAATTCCACTACCAAGTAAATAAACAGTTTTTATTGTTTATACTGCCAGTGTGACAGTTAAATAATACATATTTCAAGTTTAAAAATAAAATAATAATAATTAACTTGTTTTATTTTGTATTGTCTTTAGAATTTATCTCACCAAATACCACACGACCTCTCTGATTTTCTCAGATAAATTTTTATTTTTAAGCACTCATTCTTTTTGCTTCACTCAAACAAATTGACATTTGGTAAAACTCCTCCTCCTTCGGAGTCGGGATTTACCATACAGTTTGCTTTCGTATTTGTTGCTAAGCAAAAAAATTCGTTCAAAATAAAAATTAATCGATAAAATTAGGAGCTGTTGTTATATTACTTCCGATAATATTGATCTAGTTTTATAATTAAAATATTTATAATTAAAAAATAATTTTTTGAAGGAATAAAATATGTATATTTTTAAATAATAGACCTAGTTGGTTCCCCGAATGTAGCAATAATTTAACACTATGAATAATGCTCAGAATAATTTTTGTGCAAAAAAAAAAACAAAAAAATTGAAACTGTAAAACCTCAAAATCTCTTATGTTAAGTTGGATGTTATGGTATCCTATGCTTTGTAAACTGTAAATCCCGCTTTATTTTTAAAACTCTTTAAAACATAAAAAATAGCACTTAGGTCCCTTAAGGCTGGTTCATGTAAGCTGTAAACTTAAAAATTTACCTTAACATTAGCATTATAACTTTGCATTAAACTTTACATTACGTTGTCCAATACATGTACTTCGTAGGGAAAACCAATAAGAGTAGGCCGGTAATGTCATTTTTTCTAACAGCGACACGTCTTTTTTATCATAAATATATCTGTATTGTTCAACTAACTGTATTAATTGGACATCTTTTTCAATAACACTCATTTTTACTCAATACAGTGTGACAGAATTTTTCAAAAATAACAAACGTCAAACGCAGTCAAATGTGAAATTGACAGTCGCGAAAATTGCTGGAAGCAAGAGCCGCTTTCTTTTTACCACAAATATCAACTCCGAGTAGCACGTATCTGCCCAAAACCGTTCTTTTTAAAAGGGGATAAATGATCTTGTACTACCCATTTTCTTCGTCCGTAACCCCGCGAAGCACTACCTTTGAAACAGATCAAATAGATTCTGAACTGATCCGAATAACAATGTCACGTCAATGTAACTGACTGCTATGTATTTTGTCTTGTTTGTAAACATTTGATATTAATATGACAGATATAGAAGAAATTAAATTTGTTTAAAACGTTATATGTTTCATTACCTCAAGAAATACGTCCATATTTAACCACCCAAATGTAAAATAATTAAATGTGTCAAAAACAAGTCACATATACAACAGATTGTAGCTACAAGCGAATTCAGCGGATTATTATGTTACAAATATAATGCTATACTTATATGTTTTATTTTCTACTTCTTATTTTTAAAAACATACTGTTCTTTTTAGGAGTAATTCAGTTCAGTTCATTACGAGGTAAGATTAGTTCATTTTCTCCCTAAAACAAAGCACCGAAGCTATCGGGCACGGGCACTAACATATACTATTTTGATTGGTCAGCATTAGCATTATGACTTAAAAATTTAGAAATTACCGTATTCTAGGGTTACGGCACAATTCTAAGGTTAAGGTTACAGCTACATATACCGTAGCACGCATTTGTGTCCGTACTCGAATTATTAATGCAAAGTCATAATGCTAATGCTAAGGTAAATTCTTAAGTTTACAGCTTACATAAACCAACCTTTAGGGTATAAATGTTTCAATATGTAATAATGAAATTTGATGGCAATGCTGCCTTGTAGCCTCTACAAGAAACCTACATTATATAATGGATTCCAAAAATTTTTTTTATGTAAATTATTGTTATTAAAAAAAATGAATTTAAACAAACATGTCAATTTATAAAGTAACTGGGGAACCATTTTACCACTCTTATAAGGTAAAAATGTACGTAAGTATAATTCCGATGACATTATTATTGATATATTAATCTTAGTTAATTGTAATTGTGTATATGGTATTTATTATTATTTCTTCATTTCACTAATTAGGTTTATTAAAGTACTTTAAGTGTTGATGTTAATTGGACAGAAAATATTTGCAATAAATCTGTATGTTTAGTAATTATTTGTTGGTCTTTCAATGAAGAATTGCGTGGGATTCAAATTCCACGAATAAAGTTTTTATGCCTTTCGTAGAATACCAAATTTGTTGGATAATATTTGTGTTGTTTCTGTTTATATCTATAAAAAACTTCATTGATAAAAAACTCTATTCATGTTTCAAATTTTACGGCTTTAATTTGACCTCTCACCTTAAGTAGAATGAAGAATAAATAAAATATTAACTCAGCACGTCACCTACCATTTGTCGAGACACAGGACTGTAATAAAATATTCCTAATTATTCTTTATTAGAATTTAAATAGAAAAAGTTCATTATTATGCTTATTATATTTCTTATAGCGTTTTCAGCTGACACAGTGCAAATGGCACTAAGTGTAACATATCACGTGACCACACTGAACGAGTTTTGCCCTCATCTGGTGGCAGTGCTAGTTTAGCCGCCATATTTGCACTGACACTAGTGCACTTGCCTAGAGAGTCAGTGCACAAAAGTGCGCACTGAGACAGTGCACGATATATTAAATTTTACCCTCAATGATAAGCTGAAAACACTCAGTGCAAAAATGTGCGCACTAGTGCGTATTCAACTGAAAGCTGAAAACGCTATAATAAATTATAAATAGTAAATAGTGATTCGATTCTGTTAGGTTAAGTTAATTAAGATTAAAATTACCTACTGGACGCAAGTACTTATAGTAAATTTCAAATATTAAAATGTAGAATCCCTTTAAAATCTCCTTTAGGTTACTATAAATGTTTATATGGATTGGTTCAGTTTCCAATCTATCTGATATTTCGGAAACTAGGTAATTATATTACAACAAAAATGTTATTTGTTTATTATCCGAACGTTGGAAACTAATCCAGCCTGCACAATAATTATATTGTTATTGCAGTTAAATAAATATGGACTGATGCTCAACTTTTACCCATCTTCACATTCTGTTTCTTACCTTGCGGTGTTGCCGTTTCCTCATAATTTATCATTTTGAACATAGCCACTGAATTGGCAACAGTGTAGAAATTTCCAGTCCATACTTATTTGACGGCAACTGTACGAGATGAGAAGCAGACAAAGGAACAATACTACTGCGCATGAAGTGTGCGCGCGTGTACTATGTACGTAAGAAGTCATAAATAGTATAATATTACAACCGAGGTGGGATAAGTTTTATTACAGCCGAGGGTTTATGAATAGCTTCGAGGTGAGATACAGCGCGAGGCTGTATTGAAACTTCCACTGACACATGTATACTATTTTGTTCACAATTTTTTGAATTAATAATTCTCAAAATAAGTTAATGAATATGTTTGACAGCTCTATTAAAATTTATTTAGCCAACTTTATTATAGAGATTTATGCCAATGTTGCTAAGGAATCCCTACATAAACATTTCCAACCCGTGGTGTCAAATGACGTATTTCCCAACCTCTAGAAGGTTAGCAATCGACATATTACCACAGAATATATACTTGTATTGCCATCCGTGTGCTCATGGCTATGTGTGCGTAAACTTGGACCAGGGAGGGGTAACGTAAGGAGATTGGGTGTATTCGGGTACGCCAGGTTTTGCCAGTAACGGAGTGACGGCGTTTGTATGCAGGGCGGTTCAGCACAAGAATATTACGACTACCAGACTAGACTACTAGACATAATGCCGGGTGGTGTAATATATTGTTGTGTAAAAGGCTGTCCAAATAATAATAAAGATAAAACAATTCTAAAAAGCTTTTTTCTACTCCCACTTGAAAAAGTTATCATTTCTTCACAATCTGCAGAATGGATATGTAGGCAATACTAGTTAACTGAACGGATATAATTTCATATCCATTCTAGGATGGATATGAAATCCACGAATCACAAATCTCGCAGTCGTGTAACCTAGGCAACTGTCTATTCATTTATTACAAGATTAAGAAGACGAACGATACAAATGTCATATTTGACATTTCAATGTTCTCATTTAGATGGAAATATTTTCGGTATTAAAAAAGATTTGAATAATTTAATTAACAATTAACTGAATTATATTATGAATTAATTATAAGTATTGAAAAAGAACGTATAAAAAATGGAAATCAGAACGGTATGAAATATCGCGTTGCCAAGTCAAGGTTACCCTTTAGATTTGGCAATAAAAAATCGTAAGTAGTATGTAAAAGTATTGTATACTTATAAAATAAAATATTATTTTAATAACAAATGTCATTAAGAAAGCCTAGGAAAACAAGTACATAAAATGATATTAATTAATAATGTTCAATAAAATTTTAAATTTCTATAGTTCACATTTTCCTTCTTTTCGTTAGTCGTAGAAAAAGTATGCTGTACAACTCGAGTGGAATGTCCATATCGCATGAGGATGAAGTTTGAGCACGACGCCGTAGGCGGAGTGTTCAATCATCATAGTACTATACTAACATTTATATCTAAATAAATAATCTTTCCTCTTAGATACCTAGGCAGATATCTTACGTACGCCTATGCTAGCGCGTAAAGCGAGCCTGTTGAAGGTCACCAAATTCAAATACACACGTATAAGGTAGTGTCGTACCAGTGATATTACTAAAATGATTGTGAATAAACTATATATAAGGTTTAATTTGTTGTTAATTGGCAAAGTACCTAATACGTTACTTTAAGTGATTTGTAAAGGAAAAGGCATTAAATATCAAAATTACATCGAAACGCGAGTATACATCATTATTATAATTTAAAATTGGGCAATTTGTAACTATAGTTGCTGTGGGGTTAGTGTTTCCTCTTCTAAGTACGTGCCTGATCAATAACGGAAATTAACTTCGTAATCAAATTGCAGAGTTAATTTATCTTCTATTTATTTTCGCCTGTACATGAGACGTGTATACAAGACACGTGCCCTTGTATACAGAGTTGGTTTAAGGGGTAAACTGCAGGGACTAAAACAAACAATTAATATCCGGGTATTTTATGTCAAAAATAATATAATTTTTTTTATGTCTCACTAAAGTATTATGATCTGTTTATTGCTAGGATTCGGTGTATATAAACATATCTATAACAACCGGGGCATAATGGGAGGGCATAATATTTCATTATGCCCTCATTATAATCCGATCTTCGTTTATGGACTTTAAATTAAAAATAATATGAACGGTATATAATGAATTTATTTTCTTTTTAATTATAATTCATTACAATAATAATAAGATTTGATTACAACAAATAATACATTAATTGATTACAATAATTACTATAAGAAAACAGCTTTGAAAGCACAACACAGAAATCAATTTTAATTTAAATATAATACATAAAATTGATTATCAAAAAAACCTTAAAAAGCCATTTATTTTCACCACATGAAATAAGTCCGTCGAATTGCAGACTGTAATGTTTCGCATTCATTTTTGACAGATGGCGGATCACTAATTTTTTTGGGGACGATATTTATCCACGTTTGAATTCATTTTTGATATTATTTACCGTCACATGTGACACATCCAAAGCCGTACAAGCTCTCTAAAATGTAATAATATTCACAAATATTCACAAATAAGTGCATAAGAAATAAAGAACTGAGATCTGTCATGTGATAACGAACCTCAAAATATAATACATCTTCTACAGACGAGAATGGAATAATTAGGAGATCATTTATATGTTTGTCTTCCTCAAAGTACACAGAATCATTAAAAATAAATTATTTACACCGTTTCGACAAAATATCTTCCGAAACATCAAATTCACTTATTCCACCATCTCCAACGATTTAAAACGTTGGTGTTTTAAAAATAAATAAATGTTGATAATAAACAGAACAATTAAACAACATCCTTAGCAACGTCAAAGCTTTAGCATTATTGTAATCAAAATTATTATAAATGAAAACTTATTCCACATAATCTAGTGAGACATAAAATCTTGTATGCACCACAAGCGTTACTAGATGATAATGCCCATCGGGCGACATCTATCCCTCGGGCCAGAGGCCCTCGAGCTAGATTCTCGTCGCCCTCCTGGCATTATCATCCTAGTAACGCCCTTGGTACATAAATTACTATTACGTGCTTATTCATTAAAAACTCATCATAGAATTTTTTGACCGAAGACTACCTAAGGGGACGGAAGGCAAAAACCAAAATTTAAACTTGAAATAAATAAATATATCATCTCGGCTTATTATCTGGGTGTGCCAATCTGCTTCTATTTACCACAAAGCGATTAGAGATTAGAATATTACAAAGTGTCACCTCACGAACTTTCAAAGCTGTCGTGGAGACAAAAAAAAACAAATATGAGTTTATGTAAATAAATTAGTTTTAATCTGAGTACAAATAAATTAAAGAAATAATTTGTTGAATTTACAACAGCAAAAATGTCACATGGAATTTAATACACCATTTATTATATTTTTTCTTTGACATTTATTTTTTTCCCGAAAATATATTGAATTTAAATACTTCGATAAGTATCCATTTATGCATTATACTATTGTTGTGACAAAAGGCACAATGAATTATTAATTAAAACATCACCTACCTGAATGTCAAATTTAAATTTTAAATCATATACATTTATCAAAGGTGTTAGATTAAAAAAAGTAAATCTAATTTCCTCCTTTGGTTACAGTTATTTGAAAAAATTAATCATTTTTATTATTATCCATAATTAGTGTCACAGGATGGCCTACCACGTGCTATGATATAGCGATAACCTGAGAGATAACACCCAAGATATCGTCTAAATCTAAATTATTATATCGAAGATATCCGCAGATATCGACTTTACAGTTACGCTGAGCGAGTCTATCGTTTGTAATAGACTCACGTAGATATTTATGTGAGACATAATTATTAAAGGCGGTTAGTATCAACCAATAACTACTCGTAATCAAGAACTAAATCGATGTAATTAAAAATTGGTTGGTTACTTAAGGCCACGAATGGTAAATTGCTTCTGTGATGAAATTTTTTGTTAGTTTTCACCTCGTTCATATTCATATTTAGTTTTTGTAATATGTAGTAGGCTGAAGGATGTGTTTTTCTACTAAATGGTTATTACTATATTTATGGGATTTTTTTAATAAGGTGTTTAAGTTTAGTAGTTTATAAAGTATATAGTAGCAAATGATCACAGATATTAATACTGGTGTTAGATTGTAATAAAAACAAGAACATTAGTTTATCTATACGTATATTTTGAGTACATCAGCTTTAAGTACTTCCCGAAAAATATGAAAAGAATAAATTACTTACAAATAGTGGTCGTTAAAATTTTCCAAGCAAACATTTATTCGGTAATATGTACCTTGAAAGAAGAGTCTTTATTGTAATATCATCTAAATTTCCGGCAGTTTTCCGATTTATCGTATTCTGTTGTCGAATTTGAGAGCAAACATGTGTATGTGCTTTTTTATGAAATTTTGAAGTATGTTTAAAAAATCTGATGTGGCCAGCACATTACCTTCTGTCAGTTCTATGTATGTTGTACAAATTTCATACGGAAAGTTCCTTGCTAAATTAAATATTCTATTTCTTGTACATTACCTTCCGGCAGTTGCATGTATTTTATGCAAATTTCATACAGAAAATTATTATTTTGTGACGTTTTCTATATACAGTGTAATGTATCTGCAGAAATAAAAGATTTATTATTATTATTTCTTGTACATTACCTTAAAGCAGTTGTATGTATTTTATACAAATTCCATACAGAAAGCAAAAGATCCTATATTTCCAGTAAAAACACACTATGTCAATTTCACTTGACACTGACATCTTTCAATCAGAATTTTCTTAATATAGTAACTGTTTCCAGAGCTATGGCTACTTTATGAAATTTAATTTCTTTATAATTTTTTAACTCTATATCCATTTAATATTAAGTATAAAATGCAATCAAATCGTATAGATAATAAAATGTTTTAAGGCTCATTCGCAGCTTCGAAATTAAGAAATATAAATAAAATTATGAATACGACATTATGGTTGCTGTTCACAGCTTTGAAAATAAAACGTAAATTAATGTCAATTGTCATTTAGTAAATACATAATTCTCAAGCAACAATATCAACTTTATACCTTTCAACGCACTGTACGTAATCATATATGTGACCCTTTTACTTAATACGGTTTTTAATTAATTTTAAATTCTTTTTCCAGAATGTAAATTGACAGCTCAAATGACAGTTGTTATGCATGTGCTTATGTTTGTGTAATATATTTAACATTTGCAAATCCTTGTCTTTGTCTTATGTTTATTTTTATTTTCGAGAGCTGTGGACACTTTCATAAGGATCTATTGTTTATATCATTATTTTTATGTATAATTTTATTTTTATTTTCGTAGCTGTGAATGAGCCTTTAGTTAAACCAAAATGTAATCAAAATGAGCTAGAAACGATTATACAAATACATTTATTGAACAAAAGTTATCTGCTTATAACAAAAACGTGCAATACCTATACACTATAGATTATTACAGAAAGTGCATAAAAAATAGTATCGTTTTGTAAAATTTTCTGGATTTTCTTCATTTTCTTCTTCTTCTTCTTCTTCTTCTTTGGCAAGAATAAGGACAGTTATAGCCAAGTGGATATTAGAGAAATATTTAAAAATTGCACTATATTTTCTACTTTTGATAGAAACATGACATATGTACCACAAACTGTCATAATACATAAAAGAAAAAGCTATATTGTGCTTGTATTTTATTATGTTCGTACCGTCGTGATACCGTCTAATGTAAATGCCTCGTGTAATTGACATATCGTCATTGTACCGTTATTGTACCGTCATCGTACCGTCATTGTACCGCTAATGTAAATCAACCCTCATTAGTCAATTTTTTGAGACAAAATTGATAGTCGCCACAGAAATTTTCAATTATCTTTTATTTTTGAGTTACAGGCTAAAACATGCTTTTTGTTAATTTTGATAATACCCCGTATCTTGCTCATTATGAGAGATAAGGATAAAACGTTTAAACAATTTTTATTCGGTAGATTATGTAGGAGAACGAGGTGGTATAATTCCACACGATGTTACTTTTGACCATCATTTAAATTATGAGGTATCCAACGATAACAAACTTTCCTGCCTTTTAGGTGATCGAGCAAAATTTTATTTATAGCGGTCATTCCAATGCCCAAAGTAGCCCGTATAAGTCTGTATGTGACGCGGTTGTCTTCTTTAATCATTATACGAATAGCAGCTATATTTTCATCCATAACTGCAGAAATTGGCCGATCTTCGCATAAATCGTCATCGGAACTCAAATACTACAATTCAAAAAATTATAAATCTTTCGTATTCCTTTTCTTTACATTGATGTCAAGAGACGATTAGATTTTGGTTATAATTGGTCAACCGGAAGTAGCCTCATTTTAAGATTTTAACAGTTTTTCTTAAAAATACATTGTAAAATATTATTTCTCCATATTTAATGTTATTATAAATATTAAAGAATATTTTATTCTCTATACAGTTTGATTACATTTTATACTTCATACTCAATGGATATAGAGTTAAAAAATTATAAAAATATATTAAGAAAATGCTGATTGACAGATGTCAGTGTCAAGTGCAGTTGACATGTTTGTGTTATAATTTTACTGGAAATATAGAATCTATTAGGTACATGAAACTTTCTGTATGGAATATGTACAAAATACATATAACTGACAGAAGGTAATGTACTTGAAATATGGAATCTTGTGCAAGAAACTTTCTGTATGGAATTTGTACAAAATATATGGAACTGACGGAAGGTAATGTGCTGGCCGTATCAGATTTTTCAAATATCTTCCAAGTATAAAAATATGGAATTTTGGTGCGCACGAAACGTCAATTGAATAACGCTGTTAAAATTTCGAAATTCAGTTTTTTTCAGTTATGCACACGGAACGCGGATTGGACAAATTGAAAGTCACAATTTAAGCTTTAATGGTATAGACAACATAAAACTTTAATGACCCCGGAAATAGTGCTCGGAAAAATAAATTTAAAAAAAACATGCTGCTCTATTGTTGCCATTTGATTACCTGCAGCTATTTTTTTGTTGGGTAATAGACGAGATATTTGGTAGGTCATAACGCAAAGTATACTATTATAATATTAAATGTCAAATAAGCAGGTAATATTTACCCAAGTGATGGGTAATTTGCGTAGTTTCTAGCCATATAACTTCTGTTCTTCAAGTAAATATCAACGATCGTCCCATAAATTTAGCAGATTTTATCTAACATTACAATGTACTTCAGGAATTTATGAACACGTTTAAAATTTATACGAGGTAATCAAATAATCAAGTAAACGACTGACTAGCCACGGAGTACGAGTAGAATGCCATGTGTGGTTTATGACATATCATACATTGTTACACACGAGTGTGCATGAGCGGTTCCTATGCGCCCGGTACCGGTTCGTTTCGAAACGTTTAATTATAATGTAATGAAAATTATGTTTCATTGTTATGTTGTTAATCATCGCCTACTTCATCAACTTTTAATTGTTGATATATGAATTCAGATTTCGCCCACGACTACTTTCTCCACATATAGATATCACTAATTATACTTTTTTATTCAGAAAAAAATCTACATGTTATTGATTTATCATGTAGTAACATTTTTAAAGGCGAATCAATAACAATGACAATTTCAGATATTGAATTCTATTATTTTTAAAGCATATTTGTTATGGGACAAATCCAAAATTCTAGTTTAGACGACATTAAAGGTGCATTCACAAATGAAAATTAGGTTTATGGTTTTTGTTTAAATTTAAGTCATTCATTAATGTAAGTTTAAATTACCTGAAAATTAGTTTTGATATACATCTGCGTAAAGGCTTCAAAAACAAAATTAAAATATCGGTAGAGCACTACTCAACAAGACACCTTTGCGTCTTTAAACTGTCATTCGCTTGGCATTATTGGTTATATTTCATCAATTAAGTTATGACAGTCTCCATGTTCTTCTTGCATTTGTTTAAAAAGCCGAATCCACCAATACTAAATAAAGATGGGTGTATATATCTATATCATTTCAGACTCGTTTTCATTGGTGAAGTTTGTGACGTCAAACTAAATCATACACCTAAAGTTTGGACCTCCTAATGTTTAGCTTTATGATTTGGATTTAGAGACCCTAAATTCTGAATTGTGAATGCTTCAGCATTGCGCAGGAACTGATTAATTTAGGGAAGACTACTTTCAAGAAAGAAGTTTTAGACTCTCCCAAAATTTTCACTGAACATTCCATTATAAGGTACTCTAGTTCACAGAAAAGTAGATGTGTTTTTTATTTTATTACAAACAGTTAAGATAAATTGAAAAATAAAGGATGGTGTAGAGAGTATTCCAGGACGAGCTTACGCTATTGTTATTTTAAAAACTACTCAATTTAATTTTACGAAATTTGGTATTTAGGGGTTCTCCCACATTCCAGTTTCCACTCAAATATTCTCAAAGCAGTAGAACTTCCGGTTTAACCGGAAGTAGACCATAACTTTCATATTTTAAATGGAATGCTATATTACCTTCCGTCACCTTTAGGTAAGGAAGGTATTGTCTTTGGTCAAAAAATTCGATGATGAGTTTTTACTCAATAAGCACGTTTTAGAGTCCCTAGAATACGAATTTACTACTTTTACGATGATGTCTGTATGTATGTGTGTGTGTGTGTGTGTGTGTGTGTGTGTGTGTGTGTGTGTGTGTGTGTGTGTGTGTGTGTGTGTGTGTGTGTGTGTGTGTGTGTGTGTGTGTGTGTGTGTGTGTGTGTGTGTGTGTGTGTGTGTGTGGATGTGTGTGTGTGTGTGTGGATGTGTGTGTGTGTGGATGTGTGTGTGTAACAAAATTTTCGTCTGCGATAACTCTAATACTACAGTTACAAAAATTATAATTTTTTCGTATACTTCTTCGTTACATCCATAGGAAGAGCTGATTAGATTTTGGTTACAATTGGTCAACCGGAAGTACCATCATTTGAAGATTTTAACAGTTTTTCTTGAAAAAACTATGTTAAATATAATTTTTTCACATTTGATGTTATTATAAATATTAAAGAATATTTTATTCTCTATACGATTTGACTGCATTTTATACTTAATATTAAATGGATATTGAGTTAAAAAATTATAAAGAAATTAAATTTCATAAAGTAGCCATACCTGTGGAAACAACTACTATATTAAGAAAATTCTGATTGAAAGATGTCAGTGTCAAGTGAAATTGACATAGTGTGTCTGTTTTATAATTTTACTGGAAATATAGGATCTTTTGCTTTCTCTATGGAATTTGTATAAAATACATACAACTGCTTTAAGGTAATGTACAAGAAATAATAATAATAAATCTTTTTTTTCTGCAGATACATTACACTGTATATAGAAAACGTCACAAAATAATAATTTTCTGTATGAAATTTGCATAAAATACATGCAACTGCCGGAAGCTAATGTACAAGAAATAGAATATTTAATTTAGCAAGGAACTTTCCGTATGAAATTTGTACAAAATATATAGAACTGACGGAAGGTAATGTGCTGGCCACATCAGATTTTTTTTATTTTACCATTGAATTCAACTGAAAATTTTGGATACGAAACAATAAAAAATATTTTACTCATGAACAACCACTTCCGGCGTAATTTAACTGTTTCTGGGTTTTCTGTAAGAACGGCCTTTTCTTTAGCATTCGATATCTCGTGGAATATCCTAACACATGCAATTTACATATTTTCCATTTTACTAAAAATCTGTCATTGAAGAATTCATTTAAATAATAAAAAATGGGGCGTTCCGTTTAAAAAACCTTCAAATTTACGGTCACGTAGAAATTACATTTTTCAAAAATTGTCCATTATTAATTTATATTAGTGTAGACAAAAGCTTTCTTTACAAAACAGTTTTTACAGATTATAGAAATTCGAATCCATTCTTGAAATATCGAATGATAAAAAGTGGCCGTTCTTACAGAGAAAAATCAAAAACAGTTAAATTACGCCGGAAGTGGTTAATCAAGAGTAAATTATTTTTATTGTTTCGCATCCAAAATTTTCCGCTGAATTTAATGGTAAAATAAAAAATATAACATTCCATTTAAAATAAGAAAGTTAGGGTCTACTTTCGTTTAAACCGGAAGTGCCACTGTTTTGAAAATATTTTAGCTGAAACGGGCATGTGGGAAAACCCCTAGATACCATATTTCGTAAAATAATATTGAGTAGTTTTTAAAATAGCGTAAGCTCGTCCAGCGTGACCATGTATTTTGTAATGTTCAGCTTAGTATTACTTGAATAATGATCTGTAAATGTTGACTTCAAATAATAAACTGTTTTCGGTAAACTGTAAATATATTATAATTTATATTTAAATTTCTACGAAATTTGGGTAAGTAGTAATCTTGTGTTTGAATTATTATAAAATAGAGCATTCGGCTTAGCCAGTACATGTACAGTAGTGCTTTATGTTATGACTTCTAAATACTAAATCTTGAAAATAATACCAGTTTCATTACAAATTTAGAATACGCGTCGCATTACAAGAAAACATCTCCATTTCCATAAATTGATAATAGGTAACTTATTGAACTGAGAACTAATTTCTTCAAAATTCTGCACTCAGAACAGTATTTGAATTCCCAAATATTCACCCCAATTCACTAACGAAATTACTAACTCTTAGCTTACATTGCTGTAGCAAATATTAAACCAACAATAAATTCAAGCACCGAATAACAATATTGCTAATGCTCGATCTCACCTCTGAGTCTGGAGGTCGCGGTATATTTCTTCAGATACATGAGCTTGGATTTCTTTTATTTTAAAAGTTACAAGAAATAGCAATTACATTTTTTATTTTAACCAGAATGTACTTCATGTTCCAATTTATTAACAATTTTATATTTAGAAAGAATTTTAATTCTAACGTATGTACACAATATATTAAATCTTAAAATTTAAAAGACAATAACAGAACAGTAAAAGATATGAAACTTTGATTCTAACGCAAAAAATTCAAATATGTGCTAATCCTACCCTGATTGATTCATAAGACATTTTTCCGCTAAAACGGAACCTGTCTCATCATTAATAAAGTACGTAATTTCAATCCATTATATCTTGAAACTTACTATACCACATTACTGCGAAAGATATTGTTGTGGCGTCAAAATAGCTGTTTTACACCACAAAATCGTCGACATTTTTATGATATATTTTAACGGTAAACACACCTTGTCCTCCCATCAATGTAAATAAGTGTTATAGAATGGATAGAGGAAGGATTTCGAAGAGATCTATTATTATCGTCACAATGCGAGCGAAAAAAAAAATCGATATTTATAATCCCTCTTTTTATTGTATCAGTCCATAGATACATCATATATCGAGATATGTCTATAAACAAACACGATTTAATTAAAATATATGTTGGAGATATGTAGATATATTTAATTTTTAATGTATTAAATCACACATTATGCATATAAGCTTCTATGAATATATAAATTAGCATACTGTCTTACATAGAAATATTCACATCAACAATAATGTTGTCTTGAATGTTGTTGTGCTTAACAACATTCTTGTGCTGTACAACGAAGACTGCATACATTAAATAGATTTATAACCACTTTTTATATTTATTGTTGCTATTAAATAAATAGAAATAAACTATGTGAAGCATTATTCTAGCATAGAAAAATATAATAATAAAATGAAAATACCGTTACATAACAACATAATCTAAGTTACGCTGAAATGGTAACACTTAAATCTTAAATGGGTAATCACAGAGGTAATACTCGTATCAATTATATTGTTTGTTCCTACAACTAGTCCGGACTGTCACATGTACGTCATATGTACGTCAGACGCATGTGGATTTGAAAAATATTGTTCCATCAGACTGTGGTATTTTTGTTCCTACAGACTTCGGATATGTACATGAATTCATCCGCGGACTGTTAGATTCATCCACTGGTCTGTTTTGTGTATCATTGACTACGTTTATCTCGATAATTCAAGCAGCTTCAAGTATATTATGACTTGAAACATCCTATTGGTTTATCTCAACTGATTGAAAATAGGATTGAGTTTTTTTCAATCTTCTTTAAATTCGTATCGACTAAAGAAAGATAGTTAAATACTCGATTATGCAGGCAGACAGGGAGAGGTATATGATCTAATTTCAACCTGGATATATAACCCCAAAATCTAAAAATTGTCATGTTGTTATTTGTCTTCTCTTTCAAAAACATTTAAAAAAACATTTATCTCTTCATCACTTCAAATATTTCACTTTACGACAATTTTACTAAGTTGTATGTCGCGACTTTTATAAAATGAGGTAAAATGCAAACAACCAACAAATGATATGAATTTAGTAACACTGCAACATATTGCGTATGTGCGCATGCGTAGTTACATTATTTGAAGCTTTACTGTTTATTTCGACAGAAGTCAAGCCGCTTCATAAGTTCAAGCCTGTTATTTTATAGGTTTGACTTGACATTTTCAAGCGGCTTCAAATATTAATCTCGATCGTTTATTTCGAAGATTGAAAAGGGATTTACTAAATTCAAGCGGCTTCAAACGTCGAGATAAACGTAGTCATTATTTGTCAGCATATGCACAATTTCGCGCGGTGCGAAGAAAATATCGAAGCATAACCTATGATTATTTATGTTTTCATAAGTGAACATAATGAGTGATTTGGAATTTGTTATCTGATTCATCTGATGAAGAAGTGGATTTGATACTGGCCAACCTCGAATAAAACTGTAATTATTTAGGTATGTAATATGATAAATAATTAATATTTTATTTTAGATAATTTATTGACTGCTTTATTTTTTTCTGCGGAGGAGACACTAATTAATTAGGATGATATGACAAGTCCGCTGTTCGTTCCAACTATACAAAGTTTCTTACATATGTCTGAATGAGTACATGAACAAGACATGCGCAGAAAAGAATTCATGAATGCGTACTTGAACGCATCCAAAAAGTCGTGTAGAAACAAATCTAAATCGCAGAATTATTAAATTTAAATAACACTCAATTTGTTAGATTTTATTTTCACTTTGCTAAATTAATTATAAATAAAACATACAACTGTAAGGCCCAATTTTGTCATTGCAAATTAAAATTTAAGTAATAGTTAACTAAGAGCAGTGTTGTGACAGATTTATAAAGGATCTAGATTAAGATTAAGATCTTTATAATTAATATGTTCTAGATCAGATCATATGTCAATTTCTGCGATCGGATCTTTTTTTTAGATCAGATCATGAATTTGGGATCTGTTTTTCATAGATCATAAAAAAGGTCAGTAACAATTTTCAAATGCTTTTTTTGTCTTATAAATTAAATAGGAATGAAAAAGAAAGAAAAGAAGAAGAAGAAAGAAAAGAAAGAATATACCTAGCCGTAAGACTTACACATGGAAAGACAAATTAAATACATACTTAGTTTTATTAATACTAGTCTAGAACCTCCAATTTTTGCTCGTGTAAGTATCTTTTGACCGCACTCGCAAAACAGTTTCTGGATGTGTGGTACACAATTTTTTTTGTCGTCATTAATAATAACAACAAAAAAAATAATTTTTAATTATTAAGAGATTTGTAAATGATGTGGCATAATTAATAATATTTTCTGTAAAACACATGAAAATGTCAAAAAAGTTATATTCATAAATGAATAATTAGTACGTAAATAAATACATCATCTCAGACCTACCGGTACATATAATTTACATATAGTCGTGATTATATGTTTATGAGTCTATAATATAAGTAAAGGTAAAAAAACAATGATATCATGCTCTATTTTTCCAGTCTAGGTCATGTCCAACACTTATATTTTACGAGCAGTTAATAAAATTAAGTTTTCATTACAAAATTAATAGATTATTAACAATTTCACATCTACGAGTTTATAATGAATGCAAATAAACTACAACGTTAACTCAATGGAAAATTTCGCTTCTCAGTTCTGAAATACCAGGTTAAATTACACATGATTGTCTCGAAAAAAACTCTAACAAAAACTATAGATATTTGAGAAGATTAAAAGACAGCTTCCTTGTATACTTTTTATCACATTTTTTAATCAAAATATATTGAGAAAGTAAACTTTTACAGCGAATATAAATTGTAGAAATAAAAGTATAATAATTATTGATTACTACTGCGAATTTTGATCGATAAATTTGCATCTGAGTGTATAATTAAAATATTCGATAGAAGTTTCTATTTATTATTTGATATTATCAGTTGTCTCTAGGTTATATTATATCGAACGTGAGGTGTATTTGAATATAAAAACTTACTTTTTAAGGCGGACATTTCGAGATGTACAAAGATTTGGACACTCACCTGAAAAGAGAAAAGGGTATATTAATAATAATAATAATAATAATAATAATAATAATAATAAAAAAATCACAACGCTTTCTACTTTTATGTCTGAATGCTACAAATGTACTTAAAATATATTACTATTAATATCAGATATGAAATACTTAAGGAAATTGATTAATACTTATCGTTGACATGTATATACATATGTACATATTCAAATATTAATTAAAATATGATGAACAGTGTAAATAGTTAGTTACCATCAAAATAAAAGTAAACAAACTTATGTAAATGAAATTATTATTTAATGTATTACTACCAACTGTATTACAAAAATAGTATATTATACGCCAAGGTTGAGAAGATAATCATTATTGACCCAGCGCCAAGATTGTAACACGAGGGCGAAGCCCGAGTGATACAAGGCGCCTGGTCAATAATGATCTTCTCAACCGTGGTTTATATACTATTTTTTTCACTACTAGCTCCTAAATTCTATTTAACGAATTTTATATTAATAATAACATAAGAATTTTGACATTAATATTTATTAATATCTATAAAAACTAAGTAGGCAGAAATAAAATTCTTTTGTTTTTAATATTGTTTTTAATATCTGACATTTCATTTTGGTAACAATAAGTAAACATGTTTGAAGAAAGTAATACGGAAAATTGTACTCCTCCGGAAATTAAAGAAGCGGCACAAAATGTGCAGTTTGATACATTGCTGCTAGAAAAATCTAAACCGATATATATGAAAGTGTATACAAGTTTTAAAGAATGGTGTCTAACAAAAAATGTGACTAAAATCTCAGAAAATGAAGTCTTCCTATCAACGAAGGTATCCTGTTGTGGTAATAAAATTCCAAAAACTTACTAATTCATACTTTCTTAGGCTATTTTTGTGATTGGAGTGGCTGGCGCTTGTAGAACCGATGAGCTTTGCAATATGCACATGAGAGATGTCGACGGTCGGGGTGACATCATCGTCATAAATATAACGAAAAGCAAAAATGGATCCTTGTCACAATTGCACTATCAATTTCAACTATAAATAGCAAATAAATGTTACCTGTTTGGTGTTTTTACATATAAATGTAATTATAACCCTAAAAAAATGTACAATGTAAGATAATTGAAATAATGTTACAATAAACACTTACCTTTTCATAGATTTAACAATAAATAAATACCTAAATTAACATTTCGCATTGTAAATATAATGTGAACGCACGAAAAATTTGATAAGAAATAAGATCGTAGAATATTAAGATTTTTAATCTGAAATTTAACTATTGCCAACTTGAAATTAGGCGGCAAATTTAAATATAATGTTTTCTTTGCGTTTAATAAGTTAAATAACTTCAGAAGCTTGAATTTCTTTAAAAAGTGACAGTTCGCATAATTAACCATGGTCAATAATAATTCATTATTGACCGTTGTTAAGCGTTTCTAAGGAAGCGGTAGAGAAAAACAATTTCACAACTCAATAACAAGTCAATAATGGTATGTTTGTAGGCTAGTAGTGAAAAAAATGTTTTTTGTGAACTTTCTATTAAAACTTGTTTTTAACCAATAAATTTAACAAAAGGGGATTACAGCTCAATCGAATTAAAAGAAATTAGTGCAAGTATATGCTTAATAACGAATATTAATAAAGAAATAAAATGATATAATTGAAATACTTCGGAAATAAGGGGGTTTTTGTTTTAGCAGCTCGTCAGTCATATGAAATCCACATATATTATTTAGATTAGCGACGCAAAACCACCTATAAATATATAACGAATACCGAGTTAGCGGAGGCGTGGCTATCAGTCCAGAATGCAATTCTCAAACAGTTTTTTTATATTTTGCGTTCATAATGAAGTTATTACGATACGCAATTGCGTATCGTAATGACCTTCATTTCGATACGCAATTTTTTGTTTTAGACGGTTGGTACTAGATGACGTTTCTTTAACCCATTTTTACCTAATTTATTTTTAGTTAATTGACAATTCATTTTAATAATATAATGTCGTTATTATTATTATTTTTTATTTAGGGAAGATTATTTACATGAAAATGTACAAATATAATCACAAATTGAGTAAGTAAATGTTAATATAATGTTCGAATTAGTCCACATAGATGGACCTAGTAGTGCTAAAAATTTGTAGATTGAACCTGAACGATAGAAAATTATTTTTAATTAACTTTAAAGCAAGTTTTAATTCAAATATAAGAAAAAATAAAAATTTCCTGTACACTGAGGCTGAAAGGGTTAAATTGTCAAACGTCAAAGCTGGAAGATAAGAAATGTCAATATAACCTCAAAATTTCTTTTACTTAATTAATCACTTTATTTAATGAATATAATAATAATACATATTTTCGTCTTACTTTGCATTTCAAAATAAGCAAACAAAACATTCTCTGTTACGCCTTTGACATTATTTTCTTTACACCATGTGTCAAAATTTGCAAATTCTTTCTCATAAATCTCGCGCGATTTTTTAGAAAGTATATTATTTCCTGTAGTCTGAGCTATATTACGTAGCTCAGGCGGAGTGCAACTGATTTCATCTTCCATGATTACACTAAATTCACTTAAATTTGTTCGTAAATATTGGAATGACATGAACTTTCAAATAATAATTGAATGTGGTCAATTCAATGTTACCAACTACAACATTTCACTTACAAATTTCCCTAAATCAACTCGGTTTAATATTAACAGTTTTTTAAAAATATTTTAGTTTGTAGAAGGTGCAAAATATAAAAAATAGTATAAAGAACTCATTTTATAAGACTTTTTTTCGCACTTGTCAATTAGAAAACTCGCTGACGCTCGTTTTCTAAATTTTGACGCGTGCGAAAAAAACATGTCTTATAAAACACGTTCTTTAATATACTATTATTTGAATATAAATATTTTGCATTAAACTTTATATTTTAAATACATAATTATAAATCATGTCGACTTGTACAGTATAATAATTTTAATTTATTTTTTATATATATAATTTAGAAATAGCATATATTTCAAGAACATTTAGGTCCACGAAGAAAATAGTTTGATATAAAAACTTATATACGTGACGTCACATCTATATTTTCAAATTTTGGAATACTATAACTCGCTTATTAATAGGAATTTTTTCACCGGATTTTCACCGAGAGTCTTAGTTTTACTTATACGTTCAGATGAAATTAAAAAAAAGGTGGAATCCCCTATTGTTGTATTTTTGCTGTTTGAAAAAGTTACACATCTTTGGAAAATAGGCCAGTCGGCAGGGCGTTTAAAAGAGAAAGGGACTATTGTGGAAATAAATGGTGGCAAGTTTTATTCTCTTTATGGGGACCTACAAAAAGACATACTAACTTTGCACTCTCTAGCGACGCCGGATTTTGCCGCCAGCTTGGATCAAAGGTGCAAAAATAAGTTTTTGGCCATTTTCTTGAAAACAGTGGCCCGTATCAAAATTTTACGAGAATACAAAATTAAAGCTCGTAATTTTTTGTACATAAAAGGGTTCTTCTATTTTTTTACTTATGATGAACTTTCAAAGAGATATATTAAAAAATAGTTAACCAGAATAAGAATTTATGATAGAAATTTAAATTACTCAAAAAATAAATAATATTAGGTATTTAATACTTTTAGTTTACATTCGTCGTAGCATCGAAAGAAGTAAATTATTGATGTGTTTTTAATAATTTTTTTCAACGCTTTCCTACAAATTCATCCACAATTCTGACCCGTTTAAAGATACAATAACGCGTTTTGAAAATTTGAATTCAGCATGACATACTCCTTGTAATGAATTAGACAATTTTTGCCGATGAGCGGGTTACGTGTTACTAACAACTTAAACTTATAAGAAATTCCTCTAAAATTTATACATCCGCAAATCGGTTTAAATCTCATTTTTCAAGAGAATTTTCGACACGTATTAAATACGTAATATTGTTTATCTTTAATTATGTTAAAATTTTAAATGGAAAAATGAGAACTAAGCCGATTTGCAGATGTTTTAATTTTTTCGTGGAATTTCATGTAAGTTTAAGCTGTTAGTAAATCGCGAACCGCTCATCGACAAAAATCGTCTAATAGTATCTTTAACCGGGTCAGAGTTATGAATGAATTTGTCAGAACGCTTTCAAAAAAATTATTCACAAATATTCAATAATTTACTTCCTTCAATGCCACGACGAATGTAAACTATTATCAATAGCAAAACCTATTAGACTAAAATTTATGCATCGCTATTTGAAAGAACATAAATCGTGTTTTAGGTGGAAACCAACATCCATTATTATTTTACACTTTGGAAGATATATGTAAAAATAAAAAATGCAAAATTTACATTTTCTAGTGATCTATGCATTTTTCTTTTCTCAAATAACGAAACGCCAATGGTCTCCTAATGGGGCAACTTTTGTCTAATTTAACTGAGTTCGTAACTGTTACAGCTCTCGAGATCCCATTGTAGGGTATCTTATCCTGGACACCTCTATGCTTTCCCAAACCTTTTTTTTATTATTGTATATGTTGACTAATTCTCCCATACATTATTTACATACATAACAGCTTCAGTAATCCAAGAATGCAGTCGCGCTGCTGTTTTTCATCAAATTGCTATACTAAAATCGCCAGTGATTGGCTCTCTTTGAACTGGATTACTGTTTCGTAAACCTAAACCTTCTCCGAAAAACTAAAGGATATATCAAATTGAAGAAACTGTACAGTGTAACAATTATTTTGAAATATTTTAGCCGGGACAGTGATTGCGCTTTTTCAAGAGAATTCTCATGCAAGAAAAGATAACACCAATCGGTACTTTTGAAGATATAAACTTTCAGTTTCACTTACAAATTGATAAATGTATTAATCAAGGATAAATATATCATATTTCGTGATCTGTCTACATTACAAACTAGTTGTATGATAATATGTTTACTTATAATATTTTCCATGTAAAGAACAATTGTTTCCCATCATACTATAAATCCGTTCTTGTAACCTTCCTATTGACCGTACATACCTTATTCAGTACTAGCGTTTTAGATTACTCTATTTGCATAACGGCTTTGTTTAGTCTCATTATAAAAACTCCCCGTCTGCATTTTCCAGAAGAATGCCGTCGTAGGTGGATGCAATATATCATTAAGAGTTAAAACGTGATTGACTAACACGTACACTACATTTTTCACACGTTCAACTGCTATTTATTGCTCTTTTTATAATGATTTATATTGCTTGCCGTTTGGTATTAATATTCATCGATACGTTAAAATATGTTATTCGCGGTAATTATATAGTACTGTTTATTTTCAATTTAATATATTAATAATTATTAGTTAAAATGAATTTATTTTTTACTGTCAATAATTTACAATTCAATTCCAATCCGACAAGCCTTGTTTCATGAAAATAAACACGTAGGTATACGATTGATGAAATTCAGTAAAAGTAATAACGGTTAATACTTATAGATAGGTGGATGCTTGGATATTCCGGATAACATCGTTCCGGAACATTTCATGTCAATTATCTTCAATAAAATACTAGGCATTATTGAAACTAAAACGCAGGATTAATATATTTTAGAAATTTGTTTTACACATTTTCGAAGTAGTGCCAACGTTCAACAATAACAATAATACAATTCAATATTTTTTCTTTCCGTTTCTTAAAAACTCTCAAGCAATCTTCTTTTTGAATAATTTCAAAATAGTTACTGGGACACTTAAAACCAGTCAGGCTGACTGATCTCTTAATTGATTAAATTAAGTTTTGTTCTCACTAACTTAACTTTCGCAATTTAATTTCAAACGACAGACAACTACTGTTTACTGGTTCAAATTTTGTTTTCCGCCGCCTTCTTACAGAAAATTGTTAGACTTTCATATGATAAAATTTTAAAAAAAATTAATTTTAGAATAAAATAATGTTTATTTGAAAGTGTCATCAATATTGAAGAGGTAAAAGAATGCATATATTTAGGGTATATATTCAGAGAAACAATCAAACCACAAAGCACTTAGAATATCAAAAAAAATAAAACAATTGCCTCTATGAAACAAATATGGAGTTTAGGGGAAAGAAAATTCTAAATAAATTTCAGAATAAGATGATGATGTTTGAAGCCATAGTCAAAAGTATATTACTCTACGGGGCGTAAATATACGGTACATAAAGTGGATTCTGGGCCTGGATAGACGCACACCAGAGTATTTAGTAATGGAAGAGATGAAAAGAGTAAAAATTAGAGTAGAAACAGGAAAGAGAGCAGTAAAATACGAGAGGCGAGTAAGAAACAACAGAATGCTAGCAAGTAATAAGACAATTAGAGGAAAACAAACTAATAAAATGGAAGCAAGCAAGAAAAGCTTATTACGAAAGAAATGGATATTACACAGTACAAAGAGAGGCTACGCATAAATGGAAAAAATACATATTACAAGCTATATCAGAGAGATTGGGACATACAACAGCAGTAAGATCAACAATTTGAATTACAACAAACGATATAAATCAATCCAAACGATGTCAATACCACGGTATTTACTGGACAAAAAAATATTAAGATGATTGCCAGATTCAGATGTGATAATGAAAAGAGAAACAACAAGTACTGGTTATCAAGTGAGGAGAGAAGGTGCATGCTATGTGGGGGAGAAGAGATTTAGACATCTAAGGACATCGCGCAGAGAAGTTCAGAGAGAAGGAAGAAATGAAAAAGTTCTGTAAGACGACTTCGGGTCAGGACAAGACTGGATGAAAGAAGTCCTCAAGAAACGGGGGGTTAATTTATGAATGTATCACTAATTGTAAAATGTAAAATGTAGATTCTAAACCAATTTAGCAAGAGTAAATATAATCTAATCTAATCTAAGTGTCGTAGAATTTTTTAGTTGGAGTTAATAGTTCCGGTAGTATTAGTTTTCGTAGGTAACAGAGTTACATTCTTATGACTTATAGCAATCATACTAAAAATCATATATAAAACACGTTCTAAGATCCCTATAATTCGATTTTAACATTTTTAGACATTTGTGTGCATGTGTTGAATTAGTCAGGGCAATTCCTCAAATACCATAAGACTAAAACTCTGATATTTCTTATTTTAACCTTCTGAACTATAATTAGTCACCGGCTCCGATGGCCCAATGGCTAGAGCAACGGTTTTTAGTCATGAGTTCGCTAGGGGTTCTGGTTTCGAATCCCACTAAGGCATGGATGTTTGTATATGTAAACCTCTCTGTAATTGGGATATAATCCTGTTGAGAGGTATTTAAAAAAAAAACACGTTGACTGGAACCATACGCATCCTTCTCTTTAGTGCGCAAGTCGCACTTGGGCGACATATGTCTCTCGCCTTTTGTACTATCATTCTGAATCCAGAATGTATGTATGTATGTGTGAATTTTGTTTAGCAATAAGTTAAAGCTTTGAATTACTAGGGTGGATTGCATGAAAGTGGGTTAACCCTCGAGTTACGCTAACCCAGGGTTATATACACAAACAGAGAGTTTCCAGCCTATTTGACAGCTAATCTCGGGTCAAAAAATAACTCACCGATTTGCACGGGTTAACCCGCAAATAGCAAAATGCATATGGCTGACATTTGTCATATCAAGTGTCATATTTAATACAAAAAAGTAATTTTGTGTTTTGTGTTAAATATGACACGTGAAATGACAAATATCAGCCAAATGCATTTTGCTATTTGTGCAATTCGGTGAATTATTTTTTGAACCGAGGTTGGCTGTCAAATAGGCTAAAAACTCTCTGTTTGTGTATGTAACCCTGGGTTAGCGTAACTCGAGGGTTAACGCACTTTCATGCAATCCACCCTTAGAGTTGACCTTAGTTAAGCGTTGTCTCATTCCATTTTGTAGTTAATTAATAAAAAACATTACCACAATCCACAAATAAGTTCAAATAGGGTGCATAAAAAATAACATATATTGGGGGTCTCTTGGTCCCTGTACTTAAATTTTCAAACATCGATTTGCATGTTAACTAGATGAATGGTATGAAGATGGGAAATTATTATTCACCACATGTAAACTCGAAAAACTTTCTGAATGCTAAAGGTATTAATTGGCATTAATTTGTGTGCACTATCGTAACGTAAATACACAACAACATCGGATAGTAACGTTCTAAAGATATTTATTGAAATCTAACTAAATGCAAAGGTGATAAGCTACAAACAACTCTATATTTATAATCGTCTTGTGCAATTCTGCAAGGTACATAGAGTACAAAATCTTTCTTGTTAGCAGTGTAGGCATTGGGTGGTCGCGTATAACTTTATAAGCGGTCTTCAATCAGCTTTAAGAGCTATAAGTTGGCGATGGCTCACTCAACTGTGGAGATGAACGGTACGCGATATAAAAATATTACCTTGTAATCGATTAACATGTGATGCAAGAACACCACGCATTAGACAAGGAAGATTAGCCATTTGAATCAGATAACACGACGTAATAATCAGGACAAATTAGATACAACTAGCTTGTTTTTATAAACACGATGAAATCGCTAATTATGTGTGTGATATTTGATATTCTCATTATGGATTTTCATAATAATATTAAATTATTAACTAATATGCGAGTAGATTCTACTCGTATCTATATTTTTTTTAAATACAAATATTTAAATTTACACAAATTAATACATAATGCAAATGACATTTCATTAAAGAATGTGCATAGAGAATAAATACGATAAAATGAATACTCAGATTTGCGTTACTTCATTTTTTCTTTCAATATTCAATATATGATTCATTTTATTAAAGTTCACTAATTAATTAAGGGTTAATCTACTAGACCCCTTTAAATAAAAATTCACATACCTACAAATGTAGTTCTACTGAAATCGATTGCAAATCAATTTAAACGCTTGTGTTCTTCACTATGTTACACATGGTTAAACTATAAAATTTTCTCATTACATTAATTAAAACATATTCCTAAAATATTGCTAGAGAAGGCAAATAAACACTTTTCATCGTAGAAAATTCATCGAAATGAAATTTCATCGCAAGAAAATATATCGTATGAATATGTATCGTTTAGATTATGGGTTACGTTAGGTTACATTAATTTAATATATGAGAAACTAATACTCGGTTGCACCAACGTAACTTAAATATTAAATTTTAGGGAAAAAAAAAATATTGGAGATGCAGTCTTTGTAAACCCAGTTTAACTTTTGTAGCTCTGATGTGTGCACGTATTTTATCACTCTTTAAATTGTATGACGATATTTTCATCCTTTCATAATATAATTGTTAATTTTTTTCTATTTCAAACGTCGGATTGTTAAATACATGACAATGTAATAAAAATTACCCATTGCTGGATGTGCCAATCTGCTTTGTACGCAGATATCGGTAATAATAATATATTTGTACCGTGCGGGCGTTTACCAGGCGTCACCTCACGTTTGGGTTTAACTATTTTATAACCTATGACCACAAATCGAGTCCACCAAGAAGCGATTTGTTAAACCAGTCACTATAACTTTGAATATTAAACTTGGCTTAAATAAACAATATTACATGGAAATGAAATGTCAAGTGAATTATAATATAAAACAAAATATTTTTTTTACTCCGTGTTAGTATTTGAAATGAGTAAATTGGTGACTGTCCCATATGTTGGTGGAAGGAGTGAAACTGGAGCAGGTGAATGAGTTTGTATATTTGGGTAGTATGATGTCAAGGAATGGTCGAATTGATAGAGAAATTGAAAGGAGAGTAAGTGCGGGATGTAAAGTAATAGGTGCTCTGGGTACGTTTACGTGAAACGTAAACGTATCTAGAGAAGCTCGGTTAAGTGTGTATCATGGAGTACTAGTGCCTGCTTTGATGTATGAAAGCGAATGTTGAGCATAGACGGGAAAGCATAAAAGAGAGTGACTGCCGTGGAAATGAGGTATTTACGTGGTGTATGTGGATATGTAAGACGGGATCGCGTGAGGAATAATTTGGTGTATGAAGAATGTATGGTTAGGAAGAATGTTGTTAAGAGAGTAGGAATGAACCAGTTGAGATAGTTTAGTCATGTGGAGAGAATGAAGAGTGAACGGCTTGTAAAGCGTATATATCTTGGTGAAATTGAGGGTGTTCGATTGCGTGACCGTCAGTGTGTAATTGGATGAATGTGATTGATAAGGTGCTAAAAGAGACAAAGTTTCCGAGTGGGAAGAGAAGAAGAGCGTGTATGAATGCGATTATGAATGTGGCCGAGACGAGAGAAGTGTGCATAGACAGGAATGTGTGGCGAAGGATGATTGTTTCATAACTATTATTGTGGTCCGGTTGCGGTATTTCGCTACCAAAAATCGGCCACTTTAATATATTAATAGTAAGGAATATTTGTTGTATGATGTCAGGTTACTAAAAATGTTGTTGAAAGAGAGAGGGATTCTTTTTTTGGTTGATATTATTATTATTGTTTCGGGTTTGTGCTAAATCACTAAGTGGGATATGCGTGATTTTATGTATGTATGTATTTTTCCTTATTTCATTAACGATATCGTACTGAACATAACCTCAAAATCATGAAAAAGTCCAGAAATAATAAATATATTCATAAATAGGTATGTATAAGAATTAAATATTGATACTTACATAAACGTAATTACAACAATAATGAAAAAAGTGAACCCAAGTGTGACGTGGAAGATCAAGGAAAGGGAAGATTTTTTATAAAAAAACCAAAAAATCTTCCCTTTCCTTGGTAATTACAACAACTAAGCATTGAATGAATTTGTACATAAATTTATTAAGAAGTTTTTTTCCACTTGACATTTACAATACAAGTTACTGTATAGCATAATACTAACAAAAGTAACTACTTCAATGAAAGTAATAAAAATCCTCAAGTAAATAATAAAAATAAATAATTTTATGGTAATATAAGTCTCAGAATATATTGATATTACAGTAAATAAATTTAAAATAATGTTCCGGTAGAATAGAATATATGAATGAAATCTAAAAGCAAAACTAGTTTTACTTATAAGGAATTTAGCTGTTTGATTTAAAATAAATTTCATGTAGCAATAAAATAAATGCAACAACAAACAATATTTAAACAAGATAACGGAAGTGTAAATTCTAAAGATATATTTATTCATATTTACATTTATTATGCAGCATTAGTGTAAGCAAACATTCTTATCATAAAACTTAAATAAACCATGTCACATAAACCTAAAAAAAACACGTTAAATAATACATATTGCAAAATCAACAATCACATCTATTTAAAAATTATGGTAGATTTCACGAACGTTAGACATTTCGTCGGAAAATGGTTTGACTAAAGTCACAATTTAATACTTTGACAATGTATTTCGGACATCGTATTTGTAATCACATGAACATATTGACATCAAAATAAAATTCAAAATATTGATTATATCGTTTAACAATTAAACATTTATTGTGGTCAAACTGTACCAACGGTATCGGTACTCGATGTTGCGTGTTGCGACTTGCGATTGACATTGGAATTGTTATTTAGTCACTTTTGCGTTAAGTTTAATTTTACGCCAATTCAGATTAGCTACGCTAACTTAACTAATCAACAGATGTTAAATTTTATGACATACGACAATAATTCATCTACTACATTTATATATTATTATTGTCGCTATTTTTACATTGTTTTATTATAAAATAGCCAAGATTGGTAGATTTTACTATTGCGACTGTAAAAAAAAAAAAACTTCATGTAAAAGAACAAAATTTGAATAAGTTGATTTTATCAATTATTCATATTTTAGGCTAGAAGAAGATATATTTCATTCTTCAATCTATAAATTTGAATTGAATTCCATATAATTTGTACATGACATGGAATGTGGGTCTTTATCTTTTGAAATATGTGTTTCCAACTCGAAAAATTATAAATTATCATATTATGCCTGTATCTACACATAATTTTGAGTAGATGATGAAAGAACTTATGAATCTTTAAATTCGATAGAATCATGAATTATTTGAATATAAAATGTACCAATTTGTAAATATTTATCGTATAATTTACTATTCAAATTCTGAAAATTCACTGATGAATGATTTTGAAATAAATTATTATGAATTTCTTAACAAATTTTTATCTCCTAGCCTACTGTATTAATCTTCTTTTATAACGATTTCGGTAATTACACAGATTACCATACGAGCAATTTTTATACGATAAATGACTGACCGAAATAAATATTAGAATTATAACCGATACACGATATTTGATTACAATGATATAGATAAGAAAAAAATAAGGTTTATAATATAAAAAATCTGATGTGGCCAACATAATTCCTCCTGCCATTTACAGCCGGAGTCACAAAAAAGATTAAGCTAATCCTTATTTTTGGATTAACGAATTTTATTCTAATTTTGGCAGTTTATTTCTTAAAATATAGTCTAATCTAATCCAAGTAACTACCTTTTTACCTTCCGTCACCTTCAGGTAAGGAAGGTATTGTCTTTGGTCAAAAAAATCGGTGGTGAGTTTTTGATGAATAAGCACGTTTTAGGGTCCCTAGAATACGATTTTACTATTTTTACGATGATGTCTGTATGTGTGTGTGTGTGTGTGTGTGTGTGTGTGTGTGTGTGTGTGTGTGTGTGTGTGTGTGTGTGTGTGTGTGTGTGTGTGTATGTATGTGTGTCTGTGTGTGTGTGCGTGTGTGTGTGTGTGTGTGTGTGTAACAAAATTTTCGTCTACGATAACTTCCATACTACAATTCTAAAAATTATAATTCTTTCGCATTTCACTTCGTTACATCCATGTGAAGAGCTGATTAGATTTTGGTTAGAATTGGACAACCGGAAGTACCCTCATTTGAAGATTTTAACAGTTTTTCTTGAAAAAACTATGTTAAATATCATTTTTTCACGTTTAATGTTATTATAAATATTGAAGAATATTTTATTCTCTGTACGATTTGACTGCATTTTATACTTAATATTAAATAAATATAGAGTTAAAAAATTATAAAGAAATTAATTTTCATAAAGTAGCCATAGCTATGAAAACAGCTACTATATTAAGAAAATTTTGATTGAAAGATGTCAGTGTCAAGTGAAATTGACATAGTGTGTTTGTCTTATAATTTTACTGAAAATATAGGATCTTTTGCAATAAATTTTCTGTATGGAAATTGCATAAAATACATGCAACTGCCGGAAGGTAAAGTACAAGAAATATAATCTTTAGCAAGGAATTTTCTGTGTGAAATTTGTACAAAATACATAGAACTGACGGAAGGTAATGTGCTGGCCACATCAGATTTTTTGATAATAAAATGAATATTGAATTTGAAATACCGAGATAAAATAGAATTCAGTAATCCAAAAATGAGGATTAACTTAAACTTTTTTGCTAATCTAAATTCATACCTACATATTTACTTGCTGCAAACTGTATTGATTTCCTTTCCTATTGTTCTATTCACTTTTTTCTTTTTAAAACATTACTATTATTAATTTGAAATGATTAGTTCTTTGACAGTGACATTTATCTCTCAGTTACATACATTTCAATAAGTGCGTAATATTAAAACTGAATTTTAAGTGTTTATATGAGTAGTGTTTAATTTTTGAATAGGCATAATTATTTATTTATAACTGATTATAACAACCATATCAAACCTAAATAGCCAATAATTTGTATATAAAAGAAAAAAGTTACCTGTTTTATTTTAGTTAAAAGCTGACTTGCATTGAATCCCTTATATTGCGTAATTAACGGTAATGTTAATAAAGTAATTTGAGCCCGTAGCTCACATACTTACTCATTAACTCAATCATAGTTTCAATATTCTGGATCTAGTATGCGGTGACCGCCAGAGCAAAGGCCAAGGCCTACTCGACAGCATTACCGGAGCAATTTCTGCCTTACGGAATAGACTTGAGTTGACTACATTTCTAAATGACATTTCATGAAGGCTAACGTACTGTCCTTGCCCAATATTCACATTTTTATGAATAATTCATTCGCCAGAAGGAAAATTATTACACTGCAATATCATTTAAAAATGTCAAATTGATTGCTATTGGTAATTAACGGATACATTGACGCTTATGTTAATTAGATAAGGATTTTGCAATTTTACGTGCTTTTCAGAGAATGTGACAGGTGATTTAAATTTTAATAACGATTAAACACACAGTGCCGGTTTTATAAATGTCGGAGTTGAATAAAATACCCCCATAAAATTTATATAATGCGTTTTATTAACTTAAACCACTTTTGTAATTTAAAAATAAATGAGTTTCTATCGTATTTGGAATTTTGCGTTTCCGGAAAAGGCTCATCCCATATTATTCCGGATATGAGAGCGTCTATTATAGTTCAGAAGTTATTACAATAAAAAAAAAATGCAAAATTCTTTCCGAAGTTATGTACCTAATACATGTGAAAGAAGGAAGTGTCCGAGTAGAAAGAGAATAAGAACCTGTATGAATGTGATTAAGAGGCGGTACTGTATGAGTACAAACAAGTTCTTAATTAAAGTAGAATTAATGTCATATGTATAATAGTTTTTATAAAACACACTGTGATAAAAAGTAAAAAAAAATTTAGTCAAAATTTTACACTGTGATATTTCGACAATACATTACTTACTGTTATTAAAAATGTTACAAGAACAAAACTGAAAATCTTTCAAAATTTTTTTCTCCAAAAAACGATGTACAACGTAGATATAATTTTTAATACTTAATCTCACACAATAACCCTGAGGATGGTTAAAATAAATAACCGAAAGCTTGGTTAATTGTAAAGAGTGACAATAATTTACTAGAGCCCAACATACCCCTAGACTGCATTCCCGCTATTTGTTCTCTTAACTACTCGACACAGTCGCGAGTACTTTCCGCATATATATATATATATATATATATATATATATATATATATATATATATATATATATATATATATATATATATATAATATTATATCGCAACCGGATCACAATCATAGTTAAGAAACAATCATCCTTCGCCACACATTCCTGTCTAAGCACACTTCTTTCGCCTCGGCCATATTCATAATCGCAATCACACACGCTCTTCTTCTCTTCCCACTCGGAAACTTTCTCTCTTTTAGCACCTTATCAATCACATCCATCCACTTACACACTGGACGGCCACGCAATCGAACACCCTCAATTTCTCCAAGATATATACGGACGCTTTACAAGCCGTTCACTCTTCATCCTCTCCACATGACCAAACCATCTCAACTGGCTCGTTCCTACTCTCTTAACAACATTTTTCCTAATACATTCTTCATACACTAAATTATTCCTCACGTGATCCCGTCTTACATATCCACATACACCGTAAATATCTCATTTCCAAGACAGTCACTCTCTTTTATGCTTTTCCGTCCATGCCCAACATTTGCTTCCATACATCAAAGCAGGCACTAGCCCTAGATACGTTTACGTTTTGAGCAAACGTACCCAAAGCACCCATTACCTTATACCCCGCACTCACTCTCCTTTCAATTTCTCTATCATTTCAACCACCACTTGACATCATGCTACCCAAGTGAATGTGTTTGTACACATTCACTTGCTCCAGCTTCACTCCATCCACCAACACATTGCACAGTCACCAATTTAAACCTTTCAAATACTAACGCCTTTGATTTATCTACATTCAACTCCAGATTCATACTTCTTCCAACTACATGTATTCTTTCTATCATTCTTCTGAGTTGCTCTTCATTTTCACCTAAAACAACTACATCATCTGCATACGCTAACGCAGGCACAATACTTTGACCAATTTGTACACCATCTATTTCACTCAATGCTCTGCGCAACAACACATCCATATACAAGTTAAACAACCACGGAGACCTACTATAGTTTTCGAAATTCCAATGGTGATAATTTAAAAGGGAGACAATGTAAATACAACAGTCAGTACCATAGTAACTAGTAATTTTAATAAGACCAATATTCCATTATATAAAAACCATGGATATATATATATTATTCGAAAAGACTTCCAACGCTTCATTTTCACAAATTAATATTAATATTTCAGTTATGTAATTCTATAATAATGCATCCTATTTTTGCGTTTATTGCAGCCAGTATTTCGCTGATTCTACTAGCGTTTTAATGATATGTCCCTTAATATCATATATCCTATCGAGAAAATTTCATGATGCTACACCATGAACGTTTCAATATTATTTTAGAATATTACATTATGATGCACCAAGTACTTTTCAATATTATATTAGAAAATTTCATGATGATACACAATGAACGTTTCAATATTATTTTAGAATATTACATTATGATGCACCAAGTACTTTTCAATATTATTTTAGAAAATTTCATGGTGCTACACTATGAACGTTTCAATATTATTTTAGAAATTTACATGATACACAACGAACGTTTCAATATTATTTTTACAATCACTTTACAATATGTTGGAGGGGAAAATTGAATTACTTTAAATATAAAAATTAGAGACCAAAAAGATACGACATACAAAAGCAGTCAAAATAATTTTGATATCGAAATTAATAACAGTATCTATAGAAACTTGATATTTCAACAATATTAATCCGTTCATTATTTAAAAATCGTAGAAATATTCTGTCGAAACGAGTAATTCCCCATTTCCATGGTGGCGAGGTTACTACGGTGTCAGAAGAATGTCAGAAGTTCAAAAAAATTAAGTTTAGATACCTTGCATCTTTCAAGCCTCGCGCATGCGTAGTTGGCTGTTTTTAAAAATTAACAAGTGTGTATTTATGTCAACCATTTTTCCTTTTTATTTTTTGCATCATACTCTAAAGTTTTGTAATATGTAAATATAAAAGTGCTAGTTGCCGTCTTTTATATGATGTCAATTCACGTTTCAACTGAAGCGCCACACCACACATCTCGGTATAAAAAAATAATTGAAATATTACATACATCTTACGCGCAGCCACGCACGCTGCACTAGCCACGCCACCAAGAAAATGATGTCTGAGTTCAAACAGAATACCGTGCGTTTTATTTAACTTGAAACATGGGATTTGTCATATCCATAGTAACCAAATGACAACAATGTATAAGAGCGTTCCATTTAAAATAGAACATAGCAAATAAAATATGTATTTTGATTTAATAATTTTAGAAATGAAAAAGATTGCAATAAATATAAACATTTAATAAATGTTCACTGTCATCCACAACCAATTCTTGATGGGTTTTAAAGTGGTGCGATTTAAAATGTTCTTTCCTTAGTAAACGATGTACACTGGTTTTGCTTACACCCGCAGCTTTCCCTATCGTTTTCGTAGATAATATATTATTATTTCGTATCAGCGTAATAATTTATTTAGAATGAAAAATTGTGGCATTTGACATAATTAGTAGCTGTCATTTTGACACAGGCCCCCATATCTGCTTATCGGTCAATAAAGTCACGTGACTCGAGCGACCTTGAAGTGCTTGGAATCAGCTGATTTGTGTGCGCGTCACTTTGACAAGGCGAATGTTTAGACTTATTTTAATTTTAAACTGTTAAATATTATTTTTAATTTCATATATTTTATTGTCTGAAAATTGTAAAATAATAACCTTAGATTAAGGAAAATATATAGTAGAAGATTGGCTATCTCCCTTATAAACCGTGAGTTTTAGTGGCATCTATGAAAAGGTCAGAGAACTAAATTTGACAACTGAGAGGTGGCGGGAAATATGAATTCACTTTGAATTATTCTTAAAATTAAATTTCATGTCTTAATAATGTAATTAATAAAAAATCTATTGAAAATAGATAATTTATTAAAGACATTATTAAGAAATGGGAAATATAGGCTGCACTGTAGAAAAATATGCAATAAAAGTACTTAATATGTTAATGATAATAATAACATTTTAGAAGTCAAAGTGACATTATTCTTGTCAAAGTGACACGCACACACATATCTGCTGATTCCAAGCATGTCAAGGTCACTCGAGTCACGTGACTGCTCGCGCCCTATGAAGACGACACGCAAAATGGAAATGAGTGGAAGAAGAAAATCAAAAATAGCGACCCCTAACAAATAGAGTTAAAGAAGTGTTATACTTTTAATCGAAATATAAAATCATTTCCAATGAACTATCTGTATGGAATTTGTACAAAATACAGAGAATTGATGGAAGGTAATATGCTGGCCACATTAGATTTTTTGCTTATATCTGGAAGACGGCAAAAAAGTCGTTATATACAAAATGAAAGCTAACAAAATTTCCTACATTTTTGCACCCCGCTCACCACAAAGTCCTGAAGTCAAAAATTATAAGACTCTTCATACATTTTACACCACCCTTTTGAGAGTTCGTTGACTGGACTATACGTAAATATGGCTTATCGAATAATAATTAAGAGTTTCTAGTATTACAGATCGCTTTCAATTTAAATGTAGTATCATATTTTCTTTCTTTAATAGTAGAGGACCCCTTTGGGTGTTGTGAATTAATATAGAGGACTTGAAAATTAATTTTGATGTAATTTGATATATATGCTGAGTTTATATGTAGTTTTGAAACCGTTTTCAAAACGTTTTTAGTTTTGAAAACACCATGTATACAGTGTCAAAACGGTTTTGAATTATCGCAAACCAAAACTAAAATTCATGGGTTTGACTTGAAAACTAGTTTCAAAACTACTCATGTAAACACTTAAAATTAAGTTTCGATACTGCGCATGCGTACAGTGCCTAGCGTTTCTGTCGCTTTGTGTTACTAACCTACAAATAAACTGACAGTTGTGTAGTTTTAGTGCGTAGTGGTACGAAGTATAAAAAATAATTGGAATAATGGCAAAACGAAGTATTTGGAGTGAAGAGGATCTGTCACTTACATCAGCTAAATGCGCATGCGCCGAACCTGATTTCAAATCAGTTTTTAAACTTGTTTTGAAGACTGCATGTACACAGTTTTGCGTATATTTTGACTGAAAACTGAAACCATTTTCAAAACTGCATGTAAACGTAGTAATAGTAAATCTTCCATTCATTTTATAGCATGCTACAATTTTCTTCCTGCTCCTCTAATTGCAAAACATTCGAACATCATTTACGGAATCTTCTGCCAATTAATACGTCCATGCATGAATGAATGTATGTTGTTTTTGTTTTGTTGTGTTGTAGTTATGTTTAGATGCGTGTTTGTTTTATGTCTTGGAATGTAATATGCGGAGGTGTTGCCATTTTTCTATCTGCTGTTGCTGTTGTATTTCTTATTCAACGTGCACGTAATTCTCCTTAATGAATAAATAACTTGAGAACGCGATGCTTGGGAACGTTCAATGAAATTTTATTAACAAGAAATCAACTTATAAGTGGATAGGGAATTAATGAAGTTGTAACCAACACGAATATTATGTTTCCTACTTCCTACATGCACCATTCATCATTTTTAATTTGAATATTTGTAAGATGATATTTTCAACTACACAAAAATATATGTAAACCAATATATCAACAATTTTAACATTGACATAGAAAATATATCAGGAAGTGAGACATCTATGGACCTAAATAATATTTTATGAAAGTGGAATAAAACTCGATACTGTTTCATGAAAATGAAGTTTGTCATCGACGAATGTAACAATTTGAGTGAAGTAATATATTATTAACTTCATTTGCATGCCAGCTTTTTCTGTAACTAATCTGTAATTAATCCAATATAAATGATTTAACTTTAACATATCGTGGGTGTTCAATCAGAGATCATTCTAATTGACAGTTTATAATAATTAACATTTGAAATTTAAATTATTACTTAAAACAGATTTGTTATTTACATACGAGCACGCACTTACCACTTAATAAGATTTGTTAAGTTCTGCAATTAATTTTTTGGAATAAGACATACACGTATTACAATAGCATTATTTAACTATTTAAATCGTATAGGCCTCACAGATCATAGAAAATTTAAATAACGAGGAAAGAACTCATACGACCCGTAAGACTTATGCGTATTAGAAAGATTTAAACAATTACATTTGGTCACAAACCATAACCTTGAACGTTTGAGTAATTGAATATTTGCTCACAGAAAATAAAATAGAATTTTTAAAGCAATATACATATTATTGTTTTAAATCTTCATACGGTAATATCTTTGAATATACGAGGGGTATCCGTAAAGTAAGGTTGCAAGGCGCATAGTTTTCGAGGTGAAATGTTTGTTTCAAAGTTAGTACCTTTAAATGTTATTTTTCGAGATTAATGGTATTATAAAAATTAAAGATCAATAAATTTTCTATAGATTTGTATTAATACTTTCTCTATATATTTTGTGGAAAAATGTATAAAATTATCCATAATTTAAATCCCAGATTCTACGCTTTAAACAAACAAAACTCCTTGGTTTCGCAGTTATTCAAATGTATGTAACTGACAGATAAATGTCACTGTCAAAGAACTAATCATTTCAAATTAATAATAGTAACGTTTTAAAAAGAAAAAAAGTCAATAGAATAATAGGAAAGGAAATCAATACAGTTTCCAGCATATGTAAATATGTAGGTATGTATTTAAATTAATAGAAATTAATGATTCGCAAAAAAGTTTAAGCTAATTCTCATTTTTGGATTAGTGAATTCCATTTTATCCCGGTATTTAAAAATTAATCTTCATTTTATTATCAAAAAAGATAGTTACTTGGATTAGATTAGACTATATTTTAAGAAATAAACTGCCAAAAATAAGGATTAGCTTAATTTTTTTGTGACTCGGACGTTAAATGGCGGGTGGTACTGTGTTGGCCACACCAGATTTTTTTTGTGTACCTATGTAAATAATAAATTATTCACTCATACTGCATGTGTAAATAACGCTCTCCTTCAAATATTATTGATTAAAATATTTACAAATTCTGTAATTCTTCCTCTACGATAAATCTTTCTTGAAACAAGTAGTAAATAAATTTACGTCTTTACAAGTTAGAGGACTTAACATTTCATCTATCTTACCTCTCGATAAAATCTCCAGAATCTAGTGTCCTTAGAGGCGTGAAAAATGGTGAATAAGTGTGTGTTTGCGCCGTTCATCATTACTGCAGTTATTTATTAGTCGTCTAATGTCAATGCGAATTGTTTATTACACAAGAAGTCTCCAGGCTACTATACATATCCTCGTGTCGCAATTCTGCATTCCACGGCAAACGCACCGAGATCTTTTGTTCGAGAAAATAGAAGATAACGCGGCAAAAATTCGCATAATGCACAAAGGTCGTATCAAACGATCAGCCATTAGCTGTCGAACAGTGAATTATGTCTTATTTTGCGATATGTAATTTTTATAATATTGGAGCCAGTGGTAAGAGATTTATCATCATGAGTTCTACTCTTTGGGTGTGGCACTTCTGCTGTTAGACAGATTGTTGAAAAGTATATCGTAGAACTGAAAGAATATTAGTCGATATTTTTAAGGTATTGGTATTTTTTACCTCTCGGTAAGAGAGGTATTGAATTCATGCTAAAAATCTCATATCCAGATTTTAGTGAATAAGCACGTTTTAAGGTCCATAGAATCCGATTATAACATTTTTACGATGATGTCCGTAGGTATGTGTGTGTGTGGATATGTGTGTGTATGGATGCGTGTGTGGATGTTGGATCCACGATTTCTCAAATACTATAAGACTTAAGACATTTTTAACTACGGATTCCTCAATCTAACAATAATGGGAAGAGTTGATTAAGTTTTGGTAACAAATGGACAACCGGAAGTAGTAGTTACAAGAAAAAAATCATCTAAATATTATTTATCGAAAATTTATGTAAATACTTATATTAAAGAACGTTAAATTCTTTATTCGATAAATATAATTTCATTATTATATCTTCTATAGATTTAGAGATAAAGACATGCATATAAAATAATTTGATGTAAAAAATCTCAGATCAAATTACTACAAGGCAAGAAATTCAAATGTTTGTAATTGACACATAAATGTCACTGTCAAAAATATTTGTATGCCACTGTCAAAAATATTTTGTACATCATTATTAAGATTATGAAAATAAAAAAAGTCAACAACGCAAAAGAATATATGTAAAAAAGAATATAAAAGGAATTTGCGAAAAAATGACGAATATAAGAAAAAGAAAAGGAAAGTAGAAAAAGAAAATTTCAGGATATTGAATATAAAGAAAATGTATGTATTGTACATAATTTATATTAAAATATCCCATAGATTTTGCAAATATATGTGAGAATTATTTTGTAGTGAGACATGAACCAGGTAAAATATCTGGCGAGAGGTTATGTGCTGGCCACATCAGATTTTTAGTTTAGCGATATTCAGAAAATAACTTACGAGTATGTAATAAAAGTTTTGAGATAAATTTTACTCTCCAAATTTTATTATTAAATAAGGTCTAATTTAGTTGTCACTTTATATAATACATACATAGGTAATATTTGTTTTATAATACAGGGTATCTTGGAAATAGGTGGACATAACTTAATCATAGATTCCTGAGCTCAAAATAAGACGATTTAACTAAACTATCTATATCCGACAGTGCACCATTTAGCTAGTATTCTGCTTCAGTCCTTCTAAAAAAATTAATTTTGCTTATAATAACGAAACGCTTATTTCGATTTGAATGAAATTTGGTATGACAATCCATATGGATATAGTTCATCTTTTAAGATGGTATTTGTTATTGTTAGTGAACCACTATTGTATGAAACTTGGTATCACGACCATAATTAGCCCATAACTTTTTAATAGCAACGTCAATAACGTAAAATTTGTCAGAAAGATACATTCAAGTAAACTTTCGTGTATCTGCGTAAGTTGTGATATCTGTAACGATTTAGTCAGAAAAAAACAAAATGTGTCTGCACCGTGTAATTTTTAAAATAAATTTTATCTAGGAGTCTATCCAAATGTCAAACAACTAAATTTTAATGACAGTAACAATGGACCTTTTCAATTTAAAGAGATAGAAGATATGCGCAATGGGGATCTGCGCATAGTAAGAACAACTGAGATCTATGGCGTTTGTCTCTAAAAAATTTAGACGTAAAATGTGGTAATATCTCAGATTACTTTAAACAATCTTATCGAAATAAGTTACAAAAGCTTTTATTGAAGTTAAAATATCTAACGATGCAAATTTTCACTGAGAATACAGGTATTTTAATAACTGGCAGTTGTTCGTGCCATTTTCTTACTATTTGCAACGATAGAAAGAGATAGTCATTGAAAAGGTCCATTGTTTATGGATTGTCAAAAATTGCCTTTGCCATATTTTAAAACTAGTAACATATCCGTTTGTTCGGCTTTATATTATTTTACTGTCATTATTATAATAAGACGATTAAATAATGTTACCTCACTCCTACACAACTATAGAAAATTGACAACTCTACATGCATTTAATATTAAGTATAAAATGCAGTCAAGTCGTAAAGAGAATAAAATATTCTTTAATATTTATAATAACATTAAGGGCCGGTATTTCCATCTCCGGATAAAGTTCAGGATAACAATCCGTCAGATAAATGATAAAATATCGCATCGAAATAAAAGCATAAATGAAGTAAATTTTATTGAATTTCATGTTTTGATGCGATATTGTTCATTTATCCGACAGATAAGTTATCCAGCACTTTATCCGAAGATGGAAATACCGGCCCTAAATGTGAAAAAATGATATTTAACATAGTTTTTTCAAGAAAAACTGTGAAAATCTTCAAATGAGGGTACTTCTGGTTGACCAATTATAACCAATTATAACCAACGTCCTTATGAAGAGCTGATTGCTCTTCATTTGGACGCAACGAAGAAGAATGCGAAAGAATTATTATCCTTATCTAAAGGTGACGGAATGTGAAAAGGGTTCTTAATTTTTTTTACTTAGGATGAACTCTCAAATAGGTATGTTAAAAATAGTTAACCAGAATAATAATTTATGGAAACAATTAAATTATTTAAATATAAACAATATTAGGTATTTAATACTGAGTCTAACAAAGGTTTTACTATTTATAACAGTATACAGTCCTCGGGGCACCGAAAAAAGTAAATTATCGATGATTTTAAAATATTTTTTCAATGCTTTTCTACAAATTCATACACTCCTCTGACGCGGCTAAAGATATGATAACGCGGATTAAAAATCTGAATTTAATATAAAATTCTTTATCCTGACATGTATTACACGATTTTTTCCGATGTGCGGTTCGCAAGTTACTAACAACTTAAATTTATAAGAAATCCCTCTAAAATATTAAACATCTGCAAATCGGCTTAGTTATCATTTTCTGAACAAATCATGAATGTCTCTACTTTTTAATAAATATACTCACGCTAACAAGTACAGTGCGTTTAAAAAAAATTCTAACTCGAAGTAGGCTATGAACAGAACAGTCAAAATGTCAAAATTGATCTTGAAATGTAATTTTAAGGAGAAAAAACAATAAAGAAGGATACAGTATATTGACATTCGCCGTTTTCTAATTTGTTTCCATTTCTAAAATAAGATACAAGAAGAAAATCTTTGATATCTTTAGATAACATTTTTGACAATATCTCATGTCAAATTGACATTTAATTAAATATTTTTAAATTGACATACGTTTCTTTGTTCATAGCCTACTCCGAGTTAGGATTTTTTTTGAACACACTGTATTTGGAAATAAATTTATTTATTTAACCATATCAATAAACCTTAGGTGGTCTCTAAAGTATTATTCTAGAGCTCTAGTCTATGAAGCAACAATTTACACCTTTAAGTGAAGCATATAAAGTGTTCAATTAAGCCTGGTCGTAAATTCATTTATGCAATTTATAATCCTTCTTCGTAAAATATTCCTATCCAAACATAGTATTTTCATCTCGTGAAGATTAATAAAATATTTATGCAAAATTTATAAAGATCAAAGTATACAGGATGTTCGTCCAAACACGAACAACAAAACAACAAAATTTTGCAAATCAACGCAATATATAGAAATATTTCAAACATATTTTGTGGAGAATTATATTCCAAATGTAAATACATACATAATTATTTAAATGCAAAAAATAATTTATTGTATTTCACGGGTAATTAATATTATTGCTTTATCAATTTGGAGAAAATGAGTTTACTAGGTATAATAAAAAGCACATAAAAATTATATTTGTAAATGTTATTCTCTCACGTGTATTAAATGTAAAATAATATAATTTAACGATTTAGATACAGAATTTATTACTCTCTAACATTTTGTTTAAATATTTTTGCAATTAAGGTAAGTAACTTTTATATGGTGAAAGGTCAGGATAAGTTATTTGTTATATTAAATCCCTAAATGTCGCTTCAATTAGCCGTGTTAAATTATAAACTATTACTATTTATAATTTTTATTTAGCATATTTCGTTATTTGTACTTACTTTTTTAAAAAACAACTTGTAAGGATATTGACGTTACTTTCAAAATGTTGGTTATATAAGGTTATGTTAGAAAAGTAACAGATCTGATTCATGTACAGTACAGGCACGAATACGGCTGTGCCTCACTATCGCGTATTTGTGTACAAAATTATGACGTCACAAAATCAGACTCAGACTATAAAGAAAATCTTGATTGAAAAATATTATAATATCAAATATTTTTGATGTGTATATGCATAACACTAGGTAAATTTTTCATTTATGAAAAATCAATCAACATCTTTCTTTTTGGTATGACCCCATACATAGAAGCCTTAAAATTAAAAACAATTAAGATTCTATATTATATATGAATGAAAGCTTAAGCTATGTTATTATTGTTGCTGTAGTACTCTTTAAACCACAGTATGGCCCATTCGTTTTTTTTAGTTTCACAAAAAATAAGATATACTCTTGGTCTTGTCTTGAAATCAAGACAAGAAGTATTTTTTATTTCCCAAGACAAGACAAGAAAGTATCATCAAGAATCAAGATTTTGTACTGTGCTGGCCACATCATATTTTTATTATATTTGAGAGAGGGAAATACTATTTTGGGATAAAACCAATTCAGAATCCGATTTATTTTTCATTGAACACTCATTGTTTTAAATAAAAAAAAACGGAATATCGAAATAACACAAAAAAAATAACCAATGATCAACAACTAGTAATACAATGCATGCGCAATAACATCAAAGTAACATTATCTGATTATTTAACTAAAAGGGGCAAGGGCAGACGCAGACGCCAACACTTGAGCGTTCGGATTTGATAAAGCGATAGAAAAAGGTGATTCCCCTAAAATATCAAGAAACAAGGAATATCAAGAATTCTTGAAACAAGACAAGAATTACGTCGCCAAGAAATGAGCAAGACAAGAAATTTTTATTTGCTTGTCTTGAAAATCAAGCCAAGACAAGAAATGATCAAGACAAGATTTCTTGTCTTGATGAAACATTATTTTTTTTCCAAAAACTTTTATGTCACATATTATTGAACGACTTCTGTTAAAGATGAACAATTATTTTCGTTATTCCAGGTAGAATTGATATGAAATTAAAATTTTACACCTCCAGAATTGACTCACGCAGTAAACAAGATAATCTCAAATTTGTTACTTGACATCTGTAATTCTAACTGAATCGTAGTCCCTTAATCGCAATGCTATATTCTATTTTTGATGTCTTCTATTTTTGATGGTAAATTTAAATTATTTCCAAGTCTGCGTCTAAAGTATGTTTATTCATAGACCTACTGCGAATTAACTATCCGCTAGTCCATTTTCTTCTAGCAAGTCTATGAATAAATTAGCGACTAAAATTTGATTAAGTAACCTAGTAATTATTTCAAAATGATCGATTGGTTTCATGTCGTTATAAATTTGTCACGAAAATAAAAATATGTGAATAATAACGGATCATGCGTCACAGTTAATCGATTTACATTAGGGAATAAATTCGATGATTTGACGTAAAATAAATACGTTATTTATTACTGGTAATAAACGACAAGGTTATTGGAGAAAAAACATGACAGAAAAAACTTACTGTTATTATTTCACAACGATTTATATGACATACAGGCGAGTAAAATTAGCACGGTGGTCGACCGGTTAACGACGACGAAGATAATGTCTGACATTCATGGATTCATGGTTCGATTCCTATTAGAGCAATTATATTGATAAATACGAGCAGTGGTGGTTTAATAATTATTATTGTTATTATTGTACTAGCAGAGTGAAAAAAAAAATATGGCCGCGTGCCTGTGTCAGGTCGCGAATCTGGGGAACCGGGTTCGATCCCGACCGACGCCAAATATTTCCAATTTTAAATGGCACAAAATTGACCCCTGTGGTGCACTCTCCACGCCAGCAATGAGTGTCCGTGAGGTGATGCCTGGTAAGCGCCCGCACGGTGCAAATATTTCATCATTACCGAATTCTGTGTAGAAAGCAGATTGGCACATCCAGCAATGGGTAATAAGCCGTGATGATATATTTATTTATTTATTTATAGTGAATGAGAAGTCTTCAACTCTCACGCTAAACTTACAAAAATAATTTAAACAAATACAAAAAATGCCGCTGGGCTTATAGATAACTTAAAATTAATTTTAAACTGACATTTATTTTGAAGGTGAATGCAAAGCAATATTTATCGTTTATCAAGAAATAAATGAAAGCCTTGTCCTTTGTAACACATAGGTATACGAGATTTCATATAAAAAAATTTGATGTGGTAAGCACATTACCTTCCGTCAGTTCCAAATATTTTGTACATATACCATACAGAAAGATTCTTGCACAATATTCCGTATTTCAAGTACATTACCTTCTGTCAGTTCTATGTATTTTGTACAAATTCCATACAGAAAGTTTCATGTACCTAAAACATTCTATATTTCCAGTAAAATTATAATATGTCAATTGTACTTGACACTGACATCTGTCATTTTCTTAATATAGTAGCGGTTTCTATGGTTATATCATAGCTAGCTGCTTTATGAAATTTATGGGTCGATTCTGTTCACATCTGTAAATCTTATAGCTGGTTTATGATGGATTTAATTCACAAATTTAGATTTACGAATTTACATTTATAAATATAAATTGTACCTATCTGCTTTTACTGGTTCATGATGAATTTAAGAAATTTATGATTTAGAATTTACATTTAAAATATCACCATATTTTATATTCAAAATTTGTAAATGCGTCCAATCGTTTCACAGTATTTCAAACAATAATTTTGGTGGGGAGAATGACAGGCTCAAGAAACATTTTAATTTTGATTTGACAGATTCCGAAAATATGGATATAATATTAATATTATTTGTAGAAATACAGATTGATTATGATAAAAGTGATAAATATAACTGTCATCCCATTTGTGTCAAACCACGTGACCCAATATAAGTTGATTGGGTATATTTCATATCTTTAAATTCACTATAAACCAACAAGGCAAATCGTAAATTTCAAATCTAAGTTTGTAAATCTAAATTTATAAATTAAATCCATCATAAACCAGCCATTACAGATCTGTAAATTTGTAAATAAGGGACAAAATCGCAACGAATTCTGCAGCAGTCTTATGTATAATTGTATATTATTCAACAAAAATACATGTGTTTTTGTCAGGTTTTTACAGATTTATAGATCTGTAAGACTTACAGATGTGAACAGAATCGACCCATTAATTTCCTTATCATTTTTTAACTCTGTATCCATTGAATATGAAATATAAAATGTAATCAAATCGGATAGAGAATAAAATATTCTTTAATATTGATAATAATATTAAATATGGAAAAATGATATTTAACAGTGTTTTCTCAAGAAAAACTGTTAAAAACTTAAAATGAGGGTATTTCCGGTTGACCAATTATATCCAAAATCTAATCATCTCTTTACATGAATGTAAAGAAAAGGAAATACACCAAATGCACAAAAGATACAAATACATAACTATTATTTCGAAATAGTAGATAATTTCGAATATCTAGGTTCAACCATCAACAAAGATAATAAAATAAATGTACGCATAAATAATAGGATACAAACTGGGAATACAGCATACTATGCTCATATAAACCTGACGCAATCTAAACTGATAACCAAGAAAACCAAAATGAAGCTTTATCAGACATTAATAAGACCCATAGTTACATACGGGGCAGAAACGTGGACGATGAACTTTCGAGACGAAACGAATCTCCGCTCCTTCGAAAGAAGAATTTTGCGAAAAATCTACGGCCCAGTACTAGAAAACGGGCATTGGAGAATATACAACAATGAAATAGACGAACTACTGGAAGGAGTAGATATAGTGCGATTTATTAAATCGCAAAGACTAAGATGGATGGGCTACGTGCAGAGAATGGGTGAAGATAGAATCCCAAGATTGTGTTAAACAGAAAACTGTATGGAACTAGGAAAAGAGGAAGACCAAGAAGAAGTTATAATGGACATACAAAAATTGAAAGTGAAGAATTGGATGGAGAAAACAAAGGACCGTATCGAATGGAGGCATATTGTTAAGGAAGCCAAAGCCCACAATGGGCTGTAGCGCTACAGAAGAAGAAAGAAAAGGAATACGAAAGAATTATAATTTCTTGAATTGTATTATTTGAGTTATTGGATCTGAAAAAATCGACACACGCACGCACGCACGCACACACACTCACACACACACACAAGCACGCACGAACGCACGTACGCACGCACGTACGCACGCACGCACGACCGCCCGCCCGCCCGCACGCACGCACGCACGCACGCACGCACACACACAACACACACACACACACACACACACACACACACACACACACACACACACAAACTACGAATCCAATATGAATGAAAAATGATATAGGTAGGTACACTCAAACACCGTGATATTCTCGTTACTTTTCGATCAAACCTCGTATGTAGATAAATTATTTCATACTTATATATTCCACAGATAATAATGACAATAAAAAGTTTTACTACTATAGTATTACTTACTTCATGGACAAAGAATCGTATAAATGTGTAATTATAAGTAAAAACTTACTCTGACATGAACGTAAATACTTATAACTGTAATTGTAAATGTTCAATTTGAAATATGTAAAAAGTGGTAAAAAAGTGACTTGTCAGAACATTCTGATTCACCTCTAGAAGTTTTAATATAATCGAATAAAAATGAGTGGGCGGAAAGCAATTTCAGCAAATGGAATGACAAAATATCTGATATAATCTGTTTCAAAAGTGTAATTTGGGTTATAAATTACAACCGAGTAGCAAAAGGAAATACAGTTGATAATATTTCTTGGCTAAAAATCTGTAAGATGTAAAGATGTCGTCATGTATTGGGTTTTTACGGACGAAATGAAGTAAAAAGTATAACTGAGATAGCCTGGTAATTTGTTTCAAAAAAGAATTAATCATAGATTTATTTTATAAGATGCTTTATGGAAAAATCATTGCAAAAACTTAATCGTAAGAAAATTTAAAATAAGTAAATTCATTGCAGGAAAAAATCATCCCATTCGTCGCAAAAAATTAACCTAACTAATGCCACATAACCTAATCTTACCTACTTTTGAGACGACATGACTTCTGTCCTCTGATTAGTCAAAACTAGAGATGCAACGGAACATCGATTACTAACCGTCTCCGGTTTATTTGGCTAATTTATTATTTACTGGCCCAACACCGGAAGATATAATAAATTTATATAAATGATACTATAACAAAAGCGTCATAGCACAAATATAATGTAAAACCTGCACAAACAGCAAGCGAGTGTCAAACTTGTGCTAATTTATAGTTGCAAATTTAATATTTTTCCTCAAATATCCAGCTGCCGAATAATTAACTCTTCACCCAAAAAATAAATCGGTTATCCGGTATCCACCCGTTTTACTATTCGTTGCATCACCAGTCACAAAATACAGACCGAATCCACAACAGCAAAAGAATTTTTTGCTATGATCTGTCAGTTCTCAAATAAACTCAGCAGTTATAACGTTTCTGATTTGGTGTATCTAAATTTAAATATTCAGGTAGTATTTTTACCAGCAAAAAATATGTTACATGAACAAAATATGGTTTCATGAGTTTAATTTTTTTATTTTATGCATGTAAAACCGGTTGACTCTCAAATGCCATCTACTAACCTACTTAATTAAATTCTATTTTTTCTTTATTGTTCAAGTAAAAAAATAATATTGCAAGTAAAAATGTATATTTAGAAACTTGTTTTTGCCATATTTTATATAGCAAATGTTAATATATCTTGTTAGTAAAAAAATCACGGTCATGACATTATTTAGATACTTATAAAGTTTGTCCAAACGGTACTTTATCCCATTGTTTACTATGTATTTATTTAATTACAGAGTCGTCCTATTTAAAAGACTACGAGATGAAATATATTTGTGACAGTAAATAAGGTTAGTTTGAAAGCAAATTTAGCTAATTAAATGTGTGAATTATTTAATGACATCTCTGAAGCCATGTGAAATTGTTTACAATTCTTGGTACATCTCTTAAAATTTACGACCTTTCAATTATGTAACATAAAAAGAAAAGCTTTATTTATTTCCTATTTAGTAGAAAAGTGAAAACAGTAGAAAGGCTCATACTATAAAAATTCCCTTCAAAACATTTTTCCTGCTTCAATTACATCCATTTAAGCCGATATCTAATTATTTCATTACCGATACCCAATTTAATTAATTTAATTGACAAATAACCACAATTTCAAATTTAATTGATCTTGTCTGTTTTTCTCTTTCTCGGAATGTTCGTACGTCTTCGTGCAGAACCGCGCGTGCTCGGCTGCGACCGGAAATGCAGCAGGAGTAAAAAGTGACTCGCAATTCATGGATCGTCTTCCTTGTTTCATTCAGTTGTCTAGTCTGGTTTTTGTGGCGGGAGACTTGTAGCATTAACTTGTTAGATTGTGAATTTTTTCAAAGGACGGGAAGACATGTACAGTTTATAGCGCTAATTTTGCTCATAGGGCTATTACAGGTCTTTAATATTTCATTTCATAGTTTTTAAACGTTATATTAATTAAAAGACAATACTGTAGGTATATTGTTCTGTGTTTAGAAGAACATAAATTAATAATTAGTATGAAAAAAATGAAAGATTGAGTTTTATTTCTGTTCATCTAGGCTTGGGATTATACAGGCTGTTCCAAAAATACTGTAAAAAAAATTAAGGGCATATACTACTGACCACGGTGTACTATCTATAGGTGAGAGCACGAGATGCGTTGACCTGGCTAAGTAACTGGGAAACAAAATGGTGCTAACGCGACCCGTTACCATTTGACAAAAAATGTTTTGCTACAAGATGCACAACAGAGTATGGATCAAATAAACAGAAATATAGTCTTTTTAAGATGCCAAAAAGGACAATTTAGCGGCAGCCAGCTACAATATAATCACAGAAACAGGTACTAAGATAAATTTCTGATTGAAAGGTGTCAATGTCAAGTGCATTTGACATATGTTGTTTTATAATTTTACTGGAAGTATAGAAACGTTTTTGTATGGAATTTGTACAAAATACATACATACAACTGACAAAGGATAAAAGGTAATGATTGAAAATACAGAATATTATGCGTTATACTATATGAATAATTTAATATTTTAAATATTTTGTGAAAACTGGGTCGCAACAAAACCTGACATCTAGCGGCACATTGTATGAACTAGCCCATTCTTCGTAATGCATTGGAATACGTCGTGCACTCACCTATAGATACTACACCGTGTACTGCCCAAAATGAGTAAAAAGCTCAATCAACATGTATCCGATCTTCCACAGTTTCCGAGATTTGAGGCAGTGAAAAATGAGTTTTTACGGGGTTTACGTCTGCTATCTCGAAAACTATAAGAATTAGGACTTTGATTAAATGGGATTTTTTTGTTTACCTTTCAGGAGTCATCTTAGATGTGCTTTTGTTTTTTTTTCTAATCAAATAATTGTACTATGTTAAATGTTGTGGCGACCTATTTTTGTCAATACTATATGCCCTTAAAAATTTTTACAGTATTTTTGAAACACCCTGTATACCGGGTGTCTACCTGATTCCCTGAACATAGGAAATTTAATGTTAAAATTTTAATTTAGAAATATCTCTTTACCTATTAATTTTAGGAAAAAAAGTGTAACGAAGAAAAATGTTCGGAATGAAAACGTGCATCGATCAGTACCAAGTTTTTTGTTCAACTGTTTCTTATGTACGAGTTAGAAGCAAAATAAATTACTCGATTTAAGGCAATTATTAGAGTGCTACGAAAAATAAAACAATAATTTGTTTGATATTTCTGGCATATGTGACAGATTTGAAATTTCATTTGATTTTATTATTATTATTATTTAGATTTGTGATTCATTTAAACTTCCAGATTGTCTTCCTATTATTCTGATAATAATAAAGTCAAAATAAATGTCAAATCTGTTAGATATGTCAGAAACGGGAAACACAAATTATTGTCTTATTTTTCATGGCACTCTGATAATTGCCTTAATTCGTGTATTTTCTTTTGCTTCTAACTATAAGAAATAATTAAACAACAAACTTGGTACTCATCGATGCAAATTTTCATTCTGAAAATTTTTCATTACACTTTTTTTTCTAAAATTAATAGGTAAAGAGATATCACCAAATTAGAATTTTAACATTGAATTTCCTATGTTCGGGAAATAAAGTAGACACCCGATATACAAGTATTTAAGTGTTTTCCATTATTTGCATTTAAAACTGAGGACAAATGAACTAAATAGATGCAAATATGAACATAAATTATGCTTTTATGTAAGAATGACTTTTGTAATATATAATTTACTGTTTAATATTTACATAATCACATATTTACTATCATAAGTTCTTCCATTTTGTGTCTGTTTACACTTTGATCATAAAAACTAACGATAGCAGACATGTAATTTTAAAAATAATATAGGAGTATTTAATTAATATCAAATTCTGAATTTTTGATGGAGCTTGAAAGATGGTAATAGATTTTTAGGATCTTAAACAGAACCAAATGATAAGTGAAAAAAAAATTATTAAATACATAGGTACCTATAGCATTATTCACGTAAGAATGACACTGCGCAATAAAATAGTATATTCTACAACAAGTAATGGAATGGTCCATATTCCACACGAGCAAAAAGTTTGTGGTCCGAACCGAAGGCGAGGATTACGGTTTGCTAGTGTGGATTATGCCACTCCAAACTTGTTGTAGACTATGCTTTCTCAAACAAGATTTTAGAAATTATACAAAAAAATGTTGATTGATCGTAACCATCAATTAATTTTTTTGACGCCAGTCCATAAATTGCTTATAATAACAGCATTTATATGCTTTTTCGTAATAACTGGTCCACTGCATCATTAGTAAGTTCCCTTACTTCTGGTGGCGTACATTTCATATCTTCATTGTCATTTGACATTTTTCTCTACAAAATGTTATTTAGTTAATTTTCTAAGTAATATATTATTATTTAGGTATATAAACTTACTACTCTAGAAATCCCCAAAAATCTGTAAAAGTTAACTGAAAACTCCAAGTGTTCATAACTTCAAAACGTCAAACGCGAATTCAGAAATAAATAAATACAAAACAAAGTGTTATAACAATAGCAAACGAACAAAATATTTGATATTCCGCGCTAAGATGCGGTTAAACAAATTCTGATTTGTCGAAAGCCGTGTGGAATTATTCCAAACGGCATACGGAATTATAGCACACGGTTTGTTATAATAATATTGATTCCAACATAAATTTTAGTTGTGGAATGTATAGTTTTCAAAACAGTGTTGGAGAATAGTATATTATGTTAGTAGGAGTAGAAAACGGTCTTTTTGTGTGCGCTTCGGCCGCAATAGCTGGGTAAAACACAAAAAGGGCGTTCTACTCCGAATGACATATATTATTTTTTCTTCAAGTATTTCAAAGAATTTTTTGACATTTTTTTTTGGAATTTTTTAATTGTAGTATTTGCAATTTCAGCCAAAGCTGGCTGTGCACGCTACAAAACGAAAACGACACAACTGTCAAATAACAATTTTCAATATAATATGTGTTGCTGTGACAAATGTCGCAGCTAGCGGTGAACTAAAACACTAACATTTTGTTACTAGTACAACAATAACAACATTTTTGTACTAGTAAGACAATAAGCATCTTTTATAGTGTGTGTACAGGAGCATAATATGAATATTATAATACGTTTGAAGAAGAAATGTATTTTATGACAAGGACGTTATTTTAAATTTTAATAATAATAATAATAATAATAATAATAATAATAATAATAATAATAATAATAATAATAATAATAATAATAATAATAATAATAATAATAATAATAATAATAATAATAATAATAATAATAATAATAATAATAATAATAATAATAATAATAATAATAATAATAATAATAATAATAATAATAATAATAATAATAATAATAATAATAATAATAATAATAATAATAATAATAATTTTTTTTTTTTTTTAACTAGGTTAGGGCATCAACTGTTGGGGTTATTAGCCCAAGTACTACTCAAAAGTAATACATAAATAAATATACAAATATACGAGAAAAAGAACTAATATCGCTTTTATAAAATTTATATATAGTCGTAGAAATATTACACGCAAGAAAGACAAATTCTATACCCATAAAATATTTTATAAAAAATTAGTATATACGCATACTTATGTAAACGTATACATACATACATATATAGTAGCATATACATATAATTGCAAAAATAGAGAGTACAAAAATCTGATATAGGAAATATAAATGAGATGAAAAATAGAGAAGAATACAAAATCAGATATAGAAAATATAATTGATATGAAAAATAATTAAGTCTATAACTTATCATAAATATTAACCGCACGTAAAAACTTTAGAACATTGCGAATCTTACCAGAGTTTGTTAATATCACTGAAAGGTTTTGATCTAAAAGATATAGTCGCCTGAGTGGATCATATTGTGGACACGCAACAAGAATGTGTTCAACTGTCAGAGCAGAGTCACATCTGTTGCACATAGGGGCATCATCCCGACTTAAACGGTACCCATGGGTCAGACTTGTATGACCCATTCTGAGGCGATGTATCTTGACATGGTCCCTTCTGGTAAGATCACTTGGCATAAAGAATGATACAACCAACGGTTTAATGGTTTTATGATGATTCTGTACCCCTTCCCATGTGCGCTGCCAAATAGCCAATGTCTCTTTCTTCAGATGAAGTCTAATGTCTGACGATTTATACATTATCACATCAACAGAGTCACTATCAGCGGCAGAACGTGCTGCCTCGTCAGCCATCTCGTTACCTCTTATTCCAACGTGACTTGGGACCCATAGAAAATAAATATCTTTTCCTATGTCACGAAGATGTTTCATGAGGGATAAGATATTCTGAATAATTGGATCAACGGTAAAATAATAATAATAATAATAATAATAATAATAATAATAATAATAATAATAATAATAATAATAATAATAATAATAATAATAATAATAATAATAATAATAATAATAATAATAATAATAATAATAATAATAATAATAATAATAATAATAATAATAATAATAATAATAATAATAATAATAATAATAATAATAATAATAATAATAATAATAATAATAATAATAATAATAATAATAATAATAATAATAATAATAATAATAATAATAATAATAATAATAATAATAATAATAATAATAATAATAATAATAATAATAATAATAATAATAATAATAATAATAATAATAATAATAATAATAATAATAATAATAATAATAATAATAATAATAATAATAATAATAATAATAATAATAATAATAATAATAATAATAATAATAATAATAATAATAATAATAATAATAATAATAATAATAATAATAATAATAATAATAATAATAATAATAATAATAATAATAATAATAATAATAATAATAATAATAATAATAATAATAATAATAATAATAATAATAATAATAATAATAATAATAATAATAATAATAATAATAATAATAATAATAATAATAATAATAATAATAATAATAATAATAATAATAATAATAATAATAATAATAATAATAATAATAATAATAATAATAATAATAATAATAATAATAATAATAATAATAATAATAATAATAATAATAATAATAATAATAATAATAATAATAATAATAATAATAATAATAATAATAATAATAATAATAATAATAATAATAATAATAATAATAATAATAATAATAATAATAATAATAATAATAATAATAATAATAATAATAATAATAATAATAATAATAATAATAATAATAATAATAATAATAATAATAATAATAATAATAATAATAATAATAATAATAATAATAATAATAATAATAATAATAATAATAATAATAATAATAATAATAATAATAATAATAATAATAATAATAATAATAATAATAATAATAATAATAATAATAATAATAATAATAATAATAATAATAATAATAATAATAATAATAATAATAATAATAATAATAATAATAATAATAATAATAATAATAATAATAATAATAATAATAATAATAATAATAATAATAATAATAATAATAATAATAATAATAATAATAATAATAATAATAATAATAATAATAATAATAATAATAATAATAATAATAATAATAATAATAATAATAATAATAATAATAATAATAATAATAATAATAATAATAATAATAATAATAATAATAATAATAATAATAATAATAATAATAATAATAATAATAATAATAATAATAATAATAATAATAATAATAATAATAATAATAATAATAATAATAATAATAATAATAATAATAATAATAATAATAATAATAATAATAATAATAATAATAATAATAATAATAATAATAATAATAATAATAATAATAATAATAATAATAATAATAATAATAATAATAATAATAATAATAATAATAATAATAATAATAATAATAATAATAATAATAATAATAATAATAATAATAATAATAATAATAATAATAATAATAATAATAATAATAATAATAATAATAATAATAATAATAATAATAATAATAATAATAATAATAATAATAATAATAATAATAATAATAATAATAATAATAATAATAATAATAATAATAATAATAATAATAATAATAATAATAATAATAATAATAATAATAATAATAATAATAATAATAATAATAATAATAATAATAATAATAATAATAATAATAATAATAATAATAATAATAATAATAATAATAATAATAATAATAATAATAATAATAATAATAATAATAATAATAATAATAATAATAATAATAATAATAATAATAATAATAATAATAATAATAATAATAATAATAATAATAATAATAATAATAATAATAATAATAATAATAATAATAATAATAATAATAATAATAATAATAATAATAATAATAATAATAATAATAATAATAATAATAATAATAATAATAATAATAATAATAATAATAATAATAATAATAATAATAATAATAATAATAATAATAATAATAATAATAATAATAATAATAATAATAATAATAATAATAATAATAATAATAATAATAATAATAATAATAATAATAATAATAATAATAATAATAATAATAATAATAATAATAATAATAATAATAATAATAATAATAATAATAATAATAATAATAATAATAATAATAATAATAATAATAATAATAATAATAATAATAATAATAATAATAATAATAATAATAATAATAATAATAATAATAATAATAATAATAATAATAATAATAATAATAATAATAATAATAATAATAATAATAATAATAATAATAATAATAATAATAATAATAATAATAATAATAATAATAATAATAATAATAATAATAATAATAATAATAATAATAATAATAATAATAATAATAATAATAATAATAATAATAATAATAATAATAATAATAATAATAATAATAATAATAATAATAATAATAATAATAATAATAATAATAATCATGGCTAAGGCTAATGATAAATCAAGAACTAGAAATAGTAACTATGATAGAACAGAAGCATTTAGGTTAGTATATGTTCAAATAATGAGGATTGTCCAGAACAACCTTGTAAGAAAATTTGTAGAAGTTGGAAGTATGAACAAAAAAGGGGAAAGGAAGACAGGAAAAGATGGGAAGGCAGAGTAGAAGAATTCGGAAATGAAAGACGTACAAAATTGGGAGAAATGATAAAGATAATGGCAGAAAGAAGTGGAAGGAATGGGTTAAAAATTAACCATGAAAAAGGAAATCCCACGGCCATGTAAACATCAGAAATACGGAGAAAAATCAGCCACTAAATAAAATACAGTGAGGTATGTTATAACCAGCGATTAAACGCACGGATGATACAAGCAACAGTTTTAATAATAAAATTAGGATTTTACAACGAACAAAAATAGTACAAAGAATAAAAAAATTTAAAGTAAAGCAATTATCTTAAATTATATTTTCAAAAAGGTGGACAAACGGCTTCCAATTAATGAATATATCACAAAACACTCGCTCAAAAGAGTAGGGTCCATCTATCTGATATTTTTTACCTTCCGTCACATTCAGGTAAGGAAGGTATTGTCTTTGGTCAAAAAATTCGGTGGTGAGTTTTTGATGAATAAGCACGTTTTAGGGTCCCTAGAATACGATTTTACTATTTTTACGATGATGTCTGTATGTGTGTGTGTGTGTGTGTGTGTGTGTGTGTGTGTGTGTGTGTGTGTGTGTGTGTATGTATGTATGTATGTATGTATGTATGTATGTATGTATGTATGTATGTATGTATGTATGTATGTATGTATGTATGTATGTAAGGTAAGGATAATAATTCTTTCGTATTTCTCTTCGTTACATCCATGCGAAGAGCTGATTAGATTTTGGTTAGAATTGGACAACCGGAAGTACCCTCATTTGAAGATTTTAGCAGCTTTTCTTGAAAAAACTATGTTAAATATCATTTTTTCACATTTAATGTTATTATAAATATTATAGAATATTTTATTTTCTATACGATTTGATTGCATTTTATACCTAATATTAAATGGATATAGAGTTACAAAATTATAAAGAAATTAAATTTCATAAAGTAGCCATAGCTGTGGAAACAGCTACTATATTAAGAAAATTTTGATTGAAATATGTCAGTGTCAAGTGAAATTGACATAGTGTGTTTGTCTTATAATTTTACTGGAAATAGGTATAGGATCTTTTGCTTTCTGTATGGAATTTGTATAAAATACATACAACTGCTTTAAGGTAATGTACAAGAAATAATAATAATAAATCTTTTATTTCTGCAGATACATTACACTGTATATAGAAAACGTCACAAAATAATAATTTTCTGTATGAAATTTGCATAAAATACATGCAACTGCCGGAAGGTAATGTACAAGAAATACAATATTTAATTTAGCAAGGAACTTTCCGTATGAAATTTGTACAAAATACATAGAACTGACGGAAGGTAATGTGCTGGCCACATCAGATTTTTTATATTATAGAACGAACAAATGTTAGTACGAACAAGGTTATGGTCCCAATTATATTCGTTGTGTAACATACATCACTGTTTATTTACAAAATATATGTTTAATTTAAAAAAATCATTGATTTGTCTATGTTTATTTTTATACTTATTTAATAAATTCATTGTTTTCAATTAAATTTTCACATTTCCCAGCAACGTATTTTTGAGGTGTCATATAATTTAGCCTCCCTTTAGCTAACATTGGCTGGCGTCCTCGTATTTCCTGCCGACTTTCAGGCGGTGTGAGTACATTAATTAAGCTGAGCCATTACTCGGCGACTGCAGGAGTTAATTGGCAGGCCACGCGCGGGGATAAGGCCTCATGTAAATATTGACAGTTGCGGAAGCGGAGCCACATATTGATTGCTTTCATAATTGAACTGCGACCTCTCTAATGGCCAGCAGGGTTCACTGGTCTTACAACGGGGAATACAACATTTCATTATTAACGAATAACAGCATTGTGAAGACTTGTTATACTAAATAAATATATCATCAAATCTTTTGATTGTGTGTAATGTGAAAGGTGTGGCAGAAATAATTACCAACTAACTTAAGAAAATACACATAATGAAGTGTATACATCAACCAGATGCTCATTAATAATAAATATATTTTTTACATGTATAAAATTATTACTACTCTGCTACTTAATAATAATCGTTAAACATATGGAAATGAGAAAGTTCATTATACATTAATAGCTCAACTTGAACAAATCAAAACTGAATAGTATGGTTCATAATCCGTTTTAGATCTAGTGTTTCTTATACTAGTTTTACAAAATATTTCTACTGTGCAGGACGTTTAAAACATGCTTACTCACTAAAATCTGTATATGCAATTTTAAGCATGAATTCAATACCTCTCTTAGCGAGAGGTAAAAATTATAAAGAAATTAAATATCATATATGCCAGTTATGCTATACCTCTGCAATATTAAGAAAATTCTGATTGAAAGGTGTCAGTGTCAAGTGCAGTTGACAGTATGTTTGTGTTATAATTTTACTGGAAATATAGGATCTTTTGCTAGAAACTTTCTGCATAAAATACATACAACTGCTTAAGGTAATGTACAAGAAATATAATCTTTTGCAAGGAATTTTCTCTATGACATTTATACAAAATACATAGAACTGACGGAAGGTAATGTGCTGGCCACATCAGATTTTTTTAAATCAAATAAGTCATGATTTTTTTATTTTTACAGACCTGTTGGTGTTATTACACTTTTTAGTTGTTTTAAAAGCAATATAAATATTTTATGTCATAAACGAAAACGAAATCTGTAATAAAACCCCAAAGAATACATTTGAATTTTTGATTATACGTCCACGAGCGCCTGTTTAAACTTTAAACTTAAACCATGCCTACCTATATAAAACAAGTCAAAACATGTCTTGCATGGCACTCTGTAAAAAGCTTTAAACGGATATTTTGTTTTATGTTTATCTTATGACAAAAACTTATTATATCAATAAATTTAGGCTCATTTGATGTAGTATTTACACTTTACTTCGAAAATTTATAGGGCAGAATTTGCAAATATATGAAAATTTTACCATTGTATTTCCTATGGTCCATATAGAAGTAGACACCCGGTATATAAGTATGTATACATTTTTATATTATATTACTATAGCAGAATTTTCTTTTTGTTAACTCTGTAGGAATCTAAAATAATTTGAAAAACACTCGATTTTTCAACAAAAAATGTATTATTAAAAAAAATCAGTTGATTTAAATCATTTGACCCTGTTCATGTAGTCTGTTTAGGAACTAGGTATAGGTAGGAACTGGTGTACCTAACCTTAATTTCCTTCCAGCATAGACATCCCTAAATGAATCAAATAATCAAAGTACATATTCTTGTCCCAACCTCTCAAAAAATTATGAATTTTTGACTCTGTACATGAATTAAAGTCGTTATTTAATTGAACAATGTATTTAATAGTGATTCTTAATGCAGCCCGCTCGATGACAAAAATAGAAAATATATGTTTTAATAGATATATCAGTCAAAAAAAATTAATACATAATGTTTGTATTAGGTGTTTGTATGCATTGCATTTATTTCATTGCACGATCTAAGTTAAGCGACAATGACAGATTACAAATGTTGAAAGATTTATGCACGATTGCACCGCTAACGCTTAAATTTTGTGTTCCTTAAATTGACAATGACTACGTTTATCCCGACATTTGAAGCCGCTTGAATTTAGTAAATCTCTTTTCAATCTTCGAGATTAATATTTCAAGTCGCTTGAAAATGTCAAGTCAAGCCTATAAAATAACAGGCTTGGACTTACGAAGCGAAATATACAGTGAAGCTTCAAATAATGTAACTATGCATAAGCATTAGGGCAAAAATAATTATATTTGAATTTGTTGTGAATAAAATTCCCTACAAATTTCATCTAAAATATTCTTTTCTATAACCAGTAGATACGGGCTACAGCAGAGCAAATTTTTGAAAATTTGCTTAATGCTTCATTTTAATCATATTTTATTAATTTTTTTTTACTTTTTTCTCAAATTATTTATTATTATTCATTTTCATGTTTAAATAGATATATCAGTCAAAAAAAATTAATACATAATGTTTGTATTAGGTGTTTGTACAACGCTCTGTTTTATTTTTATTTATACTCCGCTGCGCGTCGTGCTTCAATATAAAACCTCAGATTGTAAAATAACACCTACCGCACATATATTGTAAATAACTATTAACAAATAAGTAGTTAACTTTGCGCGAGCTACGAGTTTTGTTGTGCGTAGCTGCACTTTGAAAATGACAGAACAGACCAGAAAAGTAAGTTTAGAATATGCTTTTGGCGCGAGTTCATAATTTGGTTTAAATTCCCCAGTATAGGTTTCTTATGAAAGTGTGATTTTACTGCCAAAAAAAAGATATTTTGTAAAAGAAATTAAGCAGCTCTTGTTAAGGATTTGATTGTTTATTCAGTAATAGATTGCAACTGTTTAAAATCCCTGAAAAGGTAGAGTAAGAAAATTATTAGAAAATAAAATGTTACGTATAAGTTAAAATTCCGTATGTCGTGGATAGTCTCTCACCCGCCCATAAATAGGTTAAGTGCAACACAAGCTATGCTGCGATTGGCTGCGTACTGAAGTTGTAGGACCAATCGAGATATACGTTCATTGAATTTTGTAGTGTTGTATTTTTATTTAAATAATTATAAACTGTGCACAGTTCATATGAATATTATTGTACGAATCTAGAGATAAAGGCACATTCTAGGTGGTACATATAATGTTTTGCATAAGAGATTTACTTTTATGAGATTTCTCGGCCTTTCAAGTTGTGGTAAAATTTCCTTGGTAAGAAATACACAGCGATTAAAATTATGTTCTCAGCGTTATGAACTGAGTTTGAATTGGGCGCCTGAATTTCTGCTCTATTCCTAATTAAGGCCGGGGGTAATTTGCAGTAACTTTCGAAAATACCTTAAGAATTTTCAACCTCTGGACTTGGATTCTGAATAGATCTGGCAGCTCAAAGGGGCGTGGGAGTGGTAACAGTTTAATTTAAAAATTAAATCCGGCGCTCTATTGGGACACCTTTGCAAATCAGTATTTAAGTATATCAAATTAAAAATCGATTTGAAAATCAACAATATATAATCGAGCCTAGTCTAGAATTAAGTAATGGCGTGAAGTTTGATTTTTGTTGTAGGTTGTATACTTCCTCTTGTACCTTCTGATTTCTCCGGCGGCCTGCAGGCATCCATCAGCGCGCAATATGTTCCCGCTGTTCTCGTGCCGCGCACCCATACATTACACACTGCAACACGTCCACGTAACCGGGTACCTGGTGCTCTTCTAGCCATACACGGCGTGTACCGTTGCCAACACAGGCCTGGCTTAAGGCTGCATGACCCACAACTGACCTTTGGAGGGTGCCAGAAAGAACAAAGTATTGCAAAGATTTTTAAGTGGTCGTCTGGCTGAGCAGAACTGTAACTGTTTCTGGTTTTATTTTGTCGTATACTATACAATCGTCAAACAAAATTTAAATTTACTAACATTTAAACTAAAATAATTTCTTGGGCAAAGGCGCAGTTGAAATTGGTGCTTGTTACAATTGGTCCAGATGGTAGAAGGCACCGGTGAAATGATCTAGTACTGTCTTGTTTTTCCCTTTTTAATTCTCTAGTTGCACCACCCTGGGTGCACCACAAGGAGGCGAACTAGGTCTACACCCCACTGCTTTGGGGATCCGAGTCCGACCCAATTTCGAGTTAATTTTCGGACCGATTTATTTTTCTCGAATTGATCTTCGAGTCTGGCTGCCCATTTTTTTTTTCTCAAATCTGACCGTACTCATATTAATAATTATTTCACATTTTCTAATAGCACAAAATGATCTCTTTGGTGTTCTCTGGATAGTAACTTAAGGTGGATTTATGCAGTCTACTTTTTATTTTACTTCTTTTTTTTCTTTTCGCTTTTACTTTTACTTTAAGTTTGGTACTTTATGCAGCTACTTTAAAGCATCCAATACACATGCGCAGATGTCATTTTTCTGGCATATAGTCTCAAATGTAAACAGATAAATATATCCTGTTAAAATGGACAAGAATATAATAATTTGTTATAGAAAAATATATTTACATAGTAAGTAAATATTCTAACAAGTTTCATTTAATACAGACGCTATACTTTTCCAAACATTCATTTTGGCCACTTTATCGTTGAATAAAATATATGTTTTATCAAGTGGGGATATTTACGAATTAAATCTTATAATATACAATCTTGTTCTTTACTGATTTTTCGTTTGCATAACCTAAAACCTACACACAAAAACAAATACACAATACGCTGACGTTTGTGAAGTGGAGCTCAAGCACAGTTGTGATATTCTTTTATTTTAACGGTCTTAAGTTGAAAGTTAGTCAACTTAAGGTCTTAAAGTAAAATTAAAAGTGTACACATAAAGCACTACATACATTAACACACATTTAACTTTTATAAAGTAAAAGAAAAAGAAAAACTAAAATAAAAAGTAGGCTGCATATATCCACCTTTATAGACCTTACGATAACGCGTTGTAAGCGCTCTCTGCAATACAGATTACAGATGTAGTCATTACTAAAATTTGCGAATTAGCAGCAGTTTGGTACACCCAGAAATGGGTAACAAGTCGTAAAGGTTAATATTTTTATTTATTTCTTTATTATATGCAGTTTGAAAAAAAAATGATTCTATATGACAAAGGTTACTTTTAAAGAATTTCTAGAATTGCAGGTACCAGCAAAACACGGAAAATTTAAGAAGGCAAGGTAATAAATATGCCGAACCACCTTTAATAATTTCAAGAACACTACAAATTTCTGTAACGATAAAAAAATTATTTTATTAAAAAGATTTTGCTTAACAGTAAATAAAGACTACATAATTGAATTCATTTAGATTCCATTTATTTCATTGCACGATCTAAGTTAAGCGACAATGACAGATTACAAATGTTGACAGATTTATGCACGATTGCACCGCTAACGCTTAAGTTTTGTGTTCCTTAAATTGACAATGACTACGTGTATCACGACATTTGAAGCCGCTTGAATTTAGTAAATCTCTTTTCAATCTTCGAAATAAACGATCGTGATTAAAATTTCAAGTCGCTTGAAAATGTCAAGTCAAGTCTAGAAAATAACAGGCTTGGACTTACGAAGCGGCTTGACTTCTGTCGAAATATACATTGAAGTTTCAAATAATGTAACTATGCATAAGCATTAGGGCAAAAATAATTATATTTGAATTTGTTGTGAATAAAATTCCCTACAAATTTCATCTAAAATATTCTTTTCTATAAACAGTAGATAGCGGGCTACAGCAGAGCAAATTTTTGAAAATTTGCTTAATGCTTCATTTTAATCATAATTTATTATATTTTTTTAACTTTTTTTCCAAATTATTTATTATTATTCATTAATTATTATTATTATTTAACTGCTATACATATATATTCATTATTTTTTATCTTTTTTTCATTCTAAAGAGGTTTTATAGTCCAGAAAATTTTCGGTTTTACCTCAGAGTAATTGCAACAAAAGCTTTTTTACGGAATCTTGTATAGAAAAAGGCGATGCATAACATATCACCATTTTCCGTAAAAGTAAAAAAATATATAATGAAATATGATCTAAATGAAGCATAACGAAAATTTTCAAAAATTTTCTATATTGAAGCGCTGTACCTCGCTATATATTGGTTATAGAAAAAAATGTTTTAGATGAAAGTTGTAGAAAATTTTATTAGTAATATATTGACTAGTTAGAGTGACTGTGACTATTGAATCTACGCAAGCGCGTGTAACGTATCAAGTGTGTACCAAAATATTTAATATGTTTATTTAGATACCGGTGTAAACATACCATACTAAGATACATTATAGTATGGTACGACTACCGAATGAAAGTTGACGTTTAGATTATTTAATAGGAGTGGTTTCTTTTGAAAACATTTCCCTACATTTGATTTGAAAGGAAACTGACCCTTATGTATTCCATTACAGAATATTAGAATTGTACTCAATACCAGGAGGCATTTAAAATGACCTTAGCAACAGGATTCAGGGATGTATTTAAAAAAATTAATACCGCAAATTCTAGTTCGTTCGTCTCAGGTGTAAGCAACCCTCGAGTCGGAATTACTATTAGAGGAAATTAAAAATAATCCTATTTCATAGAATTGCCAAACTAAATAGTTTAAGATCAAATTATTTTGTTACAATCAACATAAACGAAAAATGTTTAAGATATTTTAAACGCACTCCTGTTTTAATATTCAGTTACCCTAGTCCCTAGATGGCCATGTATTTTCAGCCAGACATAGTAATGTATTTCTGTGCTTTCCTAGTCCAGTATTTAAGTGGGTTCATGCAAAAATTTCATACCTGAATATTTCGTACAATTCTATTCTTCTCTAGGGTTTCGAAAGAAACCACATCTATAAAATAATTTAAACGTCAACTTTCATTCGCTAGTCATACCATACTCACTTGGTCCGTGTACCAGAACAGTGTGCACGGTGTAAACAAAATTAGTCAATATTCGTTTTGATCACAATTTAACTCAAAATCTCACAAAATATTATTCCTTCGATAACGAAATAAAAACTTCTATAAATCAGCATTTTATTAACCTCGAAGAATGCAAACTTCTTTAATTACTTTGTAGTCAAAGGAATAATATTTAAAAATTGAATGAAATTTTTTTGTGCAAAAATAGTGTTTCATTACTAAACCGGTAACTTTTAATACCACCCATGTAGAATTCTTAGAATTGATTTAACCAGTACCTATACATATTTGAATATCAAAAAAATAATTTCTCGTACTAATACCAATATTTCCATGATCCTGTAGGTGTAGATAGAAGACTAGCTCATTTATAAGATCATTGATATGTCTAGTAATGACAAGGATAAAATATATCATTTATTACAGCATTAAAATAATTGTGACTCATGAGCCTAATAAGAGAAAACTAATTAATATATGAATATAAACATATAAAAAATTGTCAAGTCTACTTCTGTCACCAAATTTAAAACTGCTCCAGATTAAATCCCAGCATTCCAAAGTTAAGATAGCAAAATAAATGTGAGTAAGCGAGCATCCCAATTAATTATTTCTATTGCGATAAACATCCAGATTCTTCCGCATTAATCACATAAAGAATCTGAGCAATTTCTAATTCCACCTGAGATCCTAATTCATTATGAATCTTTCTCTTTCTGTGTGAGTGTGGGTCAGCTTCATTAGCTATAAATAGCCGGCATTATGTGTCCATTTCATTCACGCATATGAATATTTGGAAAGGAACTTCATGGCCACTCATATTGTGGAAGTTTCATTTTCGCATGATTTTTAAATGGATTGTTTACGCAATATGTACAAGGTTGAAAGGTTAAATGTTAAAAGAAAGGAATTATAAACTTATTAACGATTAAAAACAGATGTTTTTTTTGTTATAGAAAGAACAAATAAGTGATTTAGCACTCCATTTCGTATATTCGAGGACGATGAGTCACTACTTATCCTTCATTTGTTTAATAACTAAATTGTTTTACGGTCTTGTAGGTATATTAAAGCAGTTATCTAAGATCTAAATGAATTATTATTTAGCGGTTTTTTCTTGGAACACATATAGGATATTATATGTAGATAAAAAAAGTGCGGCTGATTTTATCACATATGCTCTCATATACATATGTAATAGGTAGGCGAATACAGTGTTAATGTTATACTATAAATAATGCTTAAAATATAAGTATAAATCATATTACTCGGAAGTTGTATAACAAATTTTTATATGTTTTTGCCTTTCATTCATAATAGATGTAAAGTATAACAACTATGTCAATATATAAATTGCACTAATTATAAATGATAAATATTAGTTTTTAGCCGTCGAAAACTGTTAACATTGAAAAACTTAAATTTTAGATTGAGCCTTCAAATAAACTGAAATTTTAAAGACTTAATAAATAAATAAACAACTTTTTTGAAAACAAGCTTATTTTAAAATACAATAAAATAGTTATGTATGCAACAAGTGTGTAAAGTAGTACTTTTTTGGTCGAGTGCGATGTTTAATTGTAGCACGAGACAAAAAATACTATTTTACACACGTGTTGCATACAACATTTTTCCTACAACCGAAATGGTATTGATGTTTCTCATAATACTGAGTGTACAGGCATCCAGCAGCTTCAAATACTGTAATGAGTGCGTAAAAAGTACTTTTCACGCACGGTTGTAGGAAAAATATTTTTCTTAGGCATTATGCTTCCAAATAAGTCGAAAAGTATTAATAAACATTGCAACATTGGGCCGATAATGACCCGATTCTGAGATATGGTAGATATTCATATATTAGATTTTTGCACTTCCTAGTGATGCACGCGAGGCGAGACGAGGCGAGAAATATAAAATATCGATCTCGTCTCGTGTTCGGATCTGTAATCTCGATCTCGTTCTCGCACATTTTTTTGTGCCTCGTCTCGTTCTCGCACGAGAGTCTCGAGAGAGTCTCACTATAAAATAAGCGCTTGCGCACTACGTATTTACGTAACAATTTAACTGCAAGAGACAAGTTTGCATCGTGTATTTGCAGTCGTATAAGTATAACTAAAATAAAGAGACGAAACACTAAATTCTGGTCACCAAATTAAGTAAATGATGACTAAACCTACAATATATTTGAAACAGTTCATTTTCAGACCCTTTTGTGACTTTTAGACTTATTTTGATCTCTTCTGTATGTTCGTTAAATATCTTAAAATTGTTTTTTAACACCCAATATTCCAATATTTACAATAAAAAAAAATTAGTATCATTTAAGGTGGATTCATACAACATTCATTTAATTTAATTAATTTACATTACATTTTAATTTCATTTTCTCTAAGAAAGTAGGGTGTTTATTCACTAGTAATTTTAAATGTGTACACAGAAATGGTTCTTTGAACATTATCTCTGGCTACTTTGTTTTTGTACCCCTTTATTTCTTATTATAACTAAATTCATGAATTCCATCAGTTCGCATTTTACTTAAAATGTTAAAACAGCACTTTGTTCTTCGCGCATGCGCAGTTGTCTTATTCACTACATTCCTAGTGAAAATGTAATGAAAAGTTAAAAGTTGGTTAACTTGTGATGACATATGTCGTTGTAAAAATTGACATTGACAATGACATATATCATTACAGGTGAGACACTTGAGTGGTATCAAAGTATTTGTTAAATCAAGTGGCCGATACCCTTCCCTAACAACCATTGTTAGTTTTATGTTTAAGTTTACTTGGTAACGGATGTTTGTATGAATAACCATTATACAGAGAATTTATTTTAAAATGCAACATATGGTTTATCACTTCCATGGTTACACACTACTGTCAAAAAATGACAGCAATGTAATATTTGTCCATTTTAAAATGCACCATTATAAATAGTATTGCAGCACAGGAATTACCTCCAAAACACATCACAAATGGTGTCAATTCTTTCATCGAGCGACTAGGATATTGCCTTAGTGCGAATGGAGGTATTTTTGAACATTTATTACATTAAAATTAGTAATTTTTATAAGCCAAAGTTTGTTAAGATGTGCTACATTAAAGTTTTGATTTTTTGTTAATAGTATGTAGGCTAATCTATTGGAAATTAGTATTGAAAATACAAACTACAAATTTTTGTATGTTGCATTTTAAAATGGACAAATATTACATGCTGTCATTTTTTGACAGTAGTGTGTAGTAACCATGGAAGTGATTGACCATATGTTGCACGTTAAAATAAATTCCCTGTATGTTATGTTTTGGTAGAATAAACAACATAAAATTTTCTCGTGTATTTTATTGTGTTTGTTATACAATTTAATAATAAATAAATATTTTTACAACTTTGTAGTGGCTGATCCCGCTACAAACTTTGAAATGTATTAATATAATGAAAATGTAGTTAAAATGAATAATGCTCTTGCATGTTCTATAATTTTCATAATTTAAATTGTTAGGATTAAAATGTAATGGAAATGAAATTAAAATTAATACTTTATCCTTCAAATTTTGATAGGAACTGGAAATAATTTTTCTCTATTTCGGTATTTGAATGGCATATTCTAGCACTGTTATTAACCTAGCTATTCTATCAAAAATTTCCCTTTAAAGAAATTGTCAAATAGATTTTACAAAGAAATAATGTAAATGAACAGAGAAAAAAGTATAAAACGCTTGTTGCAGAAGACTATTCAAGCATTCGTTCGATCGTGCACTCGCTGCTACGAGCTCGTGTTTGAAATTCAAACTCGTGCCTGAATAGGATGCATTCTGTAACATATTTTTTTCTATCTTGGTGTTCTTATGAGTCTATAAAAGCACTGTTTATCACTGAAAACACGAAGTTTAGAAGATCTATAAACGTACTGTTTTTGGCGCCTTTCATGTTCTAGAGGTGGTAGTCATGCTTTCATAACTGACAGATAACCTTAAAATGGTAAATTGTTCGTGTTGAAATATTACTTCTAATTGTGGATTTTAATCCTGTCTCTAGGTGATAGGACTAGAAAGAAAAGAAATTTATAGCTATAGCTGTGTTAGTTAAGAAAGACTAAGAATCTGTGAAGTTAAAATTTCAACTAAAAAATCTGAAACAAGAAACAATGCGCTCAGGTTTACTTTGTCAAAATAATTAAAACGGTAAGTTTTATTTATTACAATTTATATTTAAGGTAAAGCAATTTTGAATTGAATGTATTGTTATTCCAGGCAGGTTATGAAATGTATGATGCACGTTACTTGAAAATGTTGACACTGTCTACTTAATTTGTGGCGGCTACTAGCAAACAAATATGAAAAGTTGACGTTTTAATCCATGATTTCCAGTTCCACGTTGTGGCGAACTATCGAATATATGCCATATATGTTTTGTAGTAAAAATTGTAAGAACAGCTGTTGCCGTTATCCGTGCAATTGAGCAGTGAGTGTTGACAAAATGGTGGAAAGTAAAAGTCTAAATCAATAAAGTGTTCATTAAAGTACTTCATTATTTAAAGAGTTTTATTTATATGTTGTTTTCTCAATAAAAAGGCTTGATGGTCCACGTAACGTCCTTCATTCCCATATTCAAGTTTTATTTATGATAATAACAAACACGAACCACCGATATGTCAAATCAGGATGGTTCATTAATAAACCTTGGAGTTCATCGTATGTATTGGTTTTCCTCTTTCATAATTATATAATGCTTGATACAATGTTTTAATGTAAACAATCAGACAAAATCACAAGATACATAAACTGTCAAAATGTGAAATTTCAATTTTTAGCGGGAAGCGCTACCAACATAACTGATAAAAAAACACCAACTCATATTTTTGAGAAGTCCTTTTTTAAAAAATCTAATTGTAAAATTACCTCAATAGAAAAAATAGTATAAAAAACATGTATCATAAGGCCTGTTGACGCACTCGTCCTTTGTAAAACTCGCCTGGCGGCTCGTTTTCCAAACTTGGACTCGTACGTTGACAGATTGCCTTACGATACTTGTGTTTTAATGTACTATTAAAATACTATTCCAACTGGTGTAGTACATAGCATAAAAGTAAGCAATGAAAAAAAATTGTTTTTGAAAACCATAGAATCGCTAGCTCTACTCGTACTAATTTGATCTGGAAAAACTTTGTATAGCTATATTTTAATACAACGTGTTTCTTAATCGTTTTTAATCCAAAAGGAATAAAAATATTATCTCTGTTATTTCTAAGATAAAAATAATTAGATTATGTAAGTTCTGCAACGAACACGTCTCCTGTATTTATTAGTTAGTAAATGGCTATTTCTATCGGAGAACTAAATGATGTAGTAGCGATAAAGTGTACATATGTTAATTAAGTCCAAATAAGCAACATTTATTAGTTCCTAAGAGATAGAAACTCAGTGTGTAAATATTGTCATTTCTCCTGGTAAGGAAGAGAAAATTTCCCTTATCAAATTCGCCACCGCATCGCCATAGCAATAGCAATGCAATAAATCCAAGGTAGCAATAAACAAAGGAAAAATGATAGTAATCCTGTAATGAATGGGTATTGGAAAGCGTGGAGACACAGACACGCATTAGACGAACTACTACGGCTACACGACACTCGGCGTTTAACTGCGGATTTATAGCTGTGATACACCACACTAAATCCCGCGAGAAAGTTATAGAATATCACCGCGAAATTCATAATACGCACGTGGCGTGGAGCGAACAAACCTCATTCGTACAAGAGCATGACTCAATGAATCGTGAAATTTACACGAACAACATTTCAATTTTAATACAACTACAAAATATATACTTGAATGTATTTCAAATTGTTACTTTTGTTGCACTTCTATGCGCATAAACACGGTGTCCGTTTTTCGAGATACAATGAGGCCTATTCTGTATCTCAGTGGTTAATATTTAACCACTGGTTAAATTTTTTAATCAATTAAGTATGTTGACATATAACAAAAAAAGAGATTTCAGTTGTCAAATCAGTAACTATTGCATATAGTTATTAACGTCATAAGGCTGATATGTAGCAAATAACAGATGAGGTTGAATATTGTAAAATCGAGGCGATAGCCGAGATTTTATAATCAACCGTGTCTGTTATTTGTATATCAGCCGTGTGACGTTCAGTATTTTTCATAATAACAAAAAATATCTTCTTAAAATTCTATTTCCTATGGCATGTGGACAGGTGACAGCTCTTCATGACAATTTCATGACGCTGCGATTTTTTTTTGGAACACATGATTTTTAATAATTGTACTGTTATAAAAAATAACGGCCGTGGCTGTTTTGATGCATATATCGGTTGAGCATACAGTACTGTTAAAGCACATTTAACAGTATGGTATTATGAAAAATATTTTAACCAGTGGTTAAAAATTAACCATCGAGTTACAGAATAGGGCCCTAGGTCGGTTAAACTGGGGTAAAGTTGCCCCGTTAGTAGGCCATTTTAAAGATGTTTGTTTTTCTCGAAAAAGTCATAGACCACTAGATAAATGCAAAAATCAAATTTTGCTGATTTTGGTTTGCACTTCTTTATGACACTTTCTTATTTTCTTTCGAATGACTATGCTCAAATTTTTTTATCACTGTTAGATTTCAAGTTATGAGGTCAAAGTTATGATTTTTATATGGACGCCATATTGGAAAGTTACACCAATGAAAGAAGAATTTTTTTAGCTTTCCAAGTGTAATTTGTTGATGTTCATTTGTTTCAAACAGCAAATATGCAACAATTATTAATTTTATAGGGCAAAAACAATGATTGTGGTATTGAAACAAAAGAAATAATACGTTAAGTATTGTCATATGGTAATTTGTATGTTTATGTTCTTCATTTTCACTCATATTTTAAACTTATTCAGCTCGGAATCACGTTTCTAATTTTGTTTTCAATATGGTCCGAGCCTACTATGAGGTCCATACAAAAATATCAAAATTAATTGAACTGAATAAAATTTCAGATCTAAATTAGGAAATTTGAAATGAAAATAAAAAATAATTATTATTTGTTTCATTGCCACAGTCATTGTTTTTACCCTATAAAATTAATAATTGTTGCATTTTTGCTGTTTAAAACAAATGAATATCAATAAATTGAACATAGTTGGAAAGCTAAAAAAAAGTATTCTTTCATTGGTGTAACTTTTCAATATGGCGTCCATATAAAAATAATAACTTTGACCTCATAACTCGAAATCTAGCAGTGATAAAATAATTTGAACATAATCGTTCGAAAGAAAATAAAAAAGTGTCCTAAAGAAGTGCAAACCAAAATTCCATATTGTTTCACATTTAGAAGTTATTTGTTGTGACCTTTGAATTTTTCGGGAAAAACAAATACTACATCTTCAAATGGCCTATTAATGGGACAACTTTGCCCTAATTTAACCTACTTAGTATCTCTTATAGTTTCCGAGATCCCAACGGTACGCCTCGAAAAATGGACAGCCTGTATATGATATATTTTAAAAGCATGTAGAAAAATTAATATCGGTAATGTAGTTTTTCTTAAATCGAACATATCATCTATCTATAGTAAAAGAATGTGTACAACTCTTTTCTAAACTCCGTTTTATATACTTAGGACCAATCTTACATCTCCAGTTACTTCCAGATAACTAAACAATATTAAATCGAATTATTAACAACAACGATCATTTGACAATTCAGTTTTGGTTATTTAACTGGCACTTAAAATTTTAATCAGAGATTAGTTCTTATAGGCAGATTAAAATTCTGTAAGCATCACGATTTGGATTTTTATTCTTCTTTATTTCAAGCGATTTTAAACTTCATTTCTAAAATATCTTTTATTGGAGTATTGGAGACCTACAAGTCTTTTTACATCGTATAAAATCACCGATCCTTAGATTGCCAGCTTCGTTTCCTATTCGTAACGACAATAATCACAAAAACTTTTTTAGTTATGCCAATTTGGTAACCGTTGTCTTTTAATCAGTACACTACTGGCCGTTTTTAAACTTTGAGAATTAAAGCCATGATTACCTTGGTACTGACTATGACTAGTGCTCAGTTTTACTTCCACCAAAACACTAAATAAAATTCCTTTCTGAAATTTAGTCATTATATCTTAAGCGCCCCTAGCAAATTATTCACATGCAAGTGATGCGAAGGTCACGCTATAATTATTATTGAATTGAGAAAAGAAAATAAGACAGACTGTGGGAAAACTAAATTTACATTATCATATCAACAGCCAGAAATTAATTAGACAGCTTTTAAGTCCCCCAGTAATTAGTTAGACGGCTTTGACAGTTTTAAGTCGCCAAAAATTAATTTGACTGCTCTGGCAGTTTTTAAGTACCCCAGAAATGTTTTAAAACATTCCAAAAGACGATTGAGTTGGGAGGTTTTAAGGAGGGGAAGGAAAGAATCGTAAAGACCGCCTTGTCCGTTCCCATATTTTCATTAGCTTTTGTAAACTTTTTACTTAGCATCCACAACGCTATTGGTCTAATTACTATCCTGCTCAATCTTTTTATGTTTCCAGAAACATTATTCGCTTTTAATATTAGTACATAAGTATACTTTAATCTTACTTCCTTTAATCAGTCTTGTAAGGATTTATATATCCTCACTATTATTGCGCGCTAATGTAAGCCAAGATAAAAAAAACCTTTTGCATTTACTTCTCGTAAATGATATAATTTAATGCATTTGAAATTAAATAAAAAACGTTGATATCTAAACAAAGTAATTGGCGAAATTTACGTCTTGTTGAAAGTAGGTGTGGTATATAGACATAATCTGAGCATTTAACTAAGCAGGCAACTAGCTATTAAATGTTTTAAACAAGGAAACATAAACTTATGATTGAATTTCTTTTTCAATAAAATTTTGTTAAAAGTTTATTGACACATGTTAAAACTTCTAGAATTCAGTCAATGGTTAAAAATTATTTCTACCGATTATCTATTTCTTGTAAAATGCAGTAACCGATTACCCTGTAAATGGAGTAACCGTATATATGAATATTTTTGACAATACAGCTCCTTCCTAGGAGCAACGAATGTCTTTGCCTTAATTCATGTAGCAGTACGGTAATGGGAAAACACTATGCCTTCGTGCGTCTACTGGGAACGTTAATAAGCTAATATTAATAATAATTTCAAGTTTATTAGCATTAATTTAACTATCATGTCTATCAATATCACCCAAAAGTCTTAATTATTAATAGGGAATTAACACATGTGTTAATTACAATATTTTCCTGTTGATCCTATCTTTTTAAATTGGAAAAAATCTAATTTTATTTTATTACAAAAATTTTCAGGTTAGTAACGTACCTACATATACTAACTAAATTAATGAAGCCCATAAATAGACGATCAACGGAGAATAGTATGTAGTGTTATTGTATTTTATGTATAAGGTTTGTTCCAACAGACAGTTCAGAACCGTTCAGAATGTGATTCAGAGCTGCTTAGAATCCATGCGCGAACTTTTAGTTCTGGAACCGACTTGTCTAGTGTTGGAACGATTTAGAACCTGTTGAGAATTTTGTTTGTATATTCTAACCTAAATACATCTGTCAGAAAAAATAAATAAATAAGTATATCACGGCTTATTACCCATTGTTGGGTGTGCCAATCTGCTTTACACAGATATCGGTAATGATGAAATATTTACACCGTGCGGGTGCTTACTAGGCGTCACCTCACGGGCACTAATTGCTGGCGTGCAGCACAGGGGTCAATTTTGTGCCATTTAAAATTCTAAATATTTGGCGTCGGTCGGGATCGAACCCGGTTCCCCAGATTCGCGACCTGACACTCAGGCACGCGGCAACAAGACATTGTGCTTTTGATTAGGTAAAATGTAGGTATTTAAACTGAAGAAATGGAAGGTAAGTTCATCATTAAAATATAATAGACGTATATAATTGGAAATTGTTCCGTTGTAATTTTCATTGTTTCACCTTATTTCGATAACATCGTTCAAAAATTCTCCATCACTTTCGCTAGAAATTTCTGACAATTCGGAAAATTCGCTGTCTTCTTTCATTACTAATTTCATTAATAACAAAAACAAAATAAGTCAGGTTAGATAGCATGTCAAACTTATTCAGAATTAAAATAAATAAATATATATCATCACGGCATATTACCCATTGATGGGTGTGCCAATCTGCTTAAAAATTCTGGTAAAATCTTAGAACCTCAAGAACGGTTCAGAATCAGTTCGAAACACAATTCACTCGTTCTTGGAACACTGCACTATAAGTTCTGAATTTTAAATTCGACTTGTCGGAACGGTAAAATGGCTTTGCGCAAACTCAGTAAAGTTCTAAACGGTTCTGAACTTTTGTTGGAACAAACCTATAAACAATCATAGTTTAAAAAAAACGATGTTCGACTGTGTTAGGGATGGAATTAATAAAGTTTCGGACTAGCAGTCAGTACACTGTAAAGTTTTGGGGTAGAAACAGGGAAGATGAATCTCCAATTGAGTTGTTGAATCTTCCTTAAAGTTGATTTAGGGTAGGAAGGTCGAAACATGGTAAGAAAAAGGTAGGAAATTTTGGTAGGGCAGATTCAATTCGCTTACAGGCATCTGTGTTGCACTGTAGGTATATTAGGTAGGTGCTCCTACCTTTGTAACATGTTTATACCTTTAGGGTTGATTCGAGCTGAATGTTCTACTTTTAATTTGAGGTACAGTTCCTATCATAAAAAAATATGGACTTGAAATTAATTAATTAGCACGTAACAATGTCATACATGTGAAATTACAAAGGAATAATAGGAAAAAGACGGCAGAAATAATATAAAATATTCAGTTTTACTGAAATTTGTAAACTTATTGAATTTACATTGTTAATACAAATTAAATTTGTTTATTAATCTTATTATATTTTTTATAACTCCGTGCATACATATATCGTTTTCTACGTTACTTACTAGAAAGTGATTTATAACAAACTATTGAATATACATATCATATTACAAGATAGACAAATAGCATTTTTTACCCGTGTTCATAAAATTATATGAAAAACCAAAATATTCAATGTGTAGACTTATATAGTTGTTATATAAACAAATGCAAAACGATATTAGTTATATTTGTAAGATTTCGGAAATGATAAGTGATCGAATAAGCTTTCGCATTTCTTAGAAATTGTTTGTTAGTCCAGCTAGCAACTGAAGGCCCTACGGGTTTTTCCGAAGGCCAGCATAACGGTACCGCATTTCTAGGGATGGGAAGGAGAACACAGAGGGGTGAGAAATTTATGTGTCATTCTGTCAGTTGTTATTCTCTTGTCGACAGTCGCAATGAGCATACTTGAAACTCAGGTAAAATATATTATGTTGTATTTTTAATTATAAACTAATATCCTTTTATTTTTTAGCTCCTTCTTGATTTAGTACGGTACAAAATAACATACATGTAGATTTGTTATGACAGTATTTTCTACAAAAAATGAAGATGTGCCGATTGAAAAGAAACGAGCATCTTGACAACCATGTTCGACGTATAAAAATTAGAACTTTAAAGGTAATTTTCTTTATTTTGTTTCATTTTCTTTTTATTTACATATTTTCAAAGATAATATAACTATATTTCGCGGTATATACCTATACCAAATGTTAATTTTATTTTTGTTGAATTATCATTTAATATGATTATTTTCCTGTTAACAAAATAATATTATTATTTAATTACAAGAAAATAAACATTGAAAAACTAGCAAATATTTTGAATGAAACGTTCTTTTGTTCGCAAATATTTATTAGACACAACAATATTAATTTAGTTTTATTTGCTACAAGAGGATCCAAAGAAAGTGAAGATATTCTTCGAGGACCTGCAAGAATTGGAGCAATAGCCAGTGAACGTGACCTTTTTTGGAATACATACTTTATTTACAAATAAAATAAATATATCATCAAGGTATATTACCCATTGCTGGATCTGCTAATCTGCTTTATTCACAGATATCGTTAATGATCCTGACATATTCGTATCGTGTAGGCATTTACCAGGAGTCACCTCACAGATAAAACACTATGTAACTTACAATATACTTTATCTTATTTTATTTACGTATATTTTGTTTAAGCAAATAAATCTTTTATTATATATAATGTATTATTTTTCCTAAATCCCAATAATAAATAATATACTTTTCAAGGAATTTGCAATGACCTCATGTAGGGGTTCATATAAATTACTATAAAGTATTTTTAACAACCTTACAGGCATTTACTGGTAACTTGTGATACGGAAATTTCAAATCACTTTAAAGTATTTCTATAAACCACTGCGGGCATTTGCATCCCACTGTATGAAGGGTCGTATCGTGTCTACCTGGTGGTGAGGTAGGTTTTACTACCCTAAACAGAGATTGGTGCATCAACCTTTTAAAAAGGAAGGATTGTTCTACCTTGGGGTTGCATATAGTTTCAACCCAAAAAGGTAGTTGCAGCTACGTTAAAACTTTACAGTGTATAGTCGAAACGTCGGCGTGAATAAAATTGTAATATTGACTGCTAGTCCGAAACTTTTTTAATTCCAATCATAGTTAAGTTTCTTATTGCTAATATATTTTTACCATGGAGCTCATTTATCAAATGTCATCTCACTGGTATTTGTATTTCAGTATTTCATTATTAATATACGTATTTGCCAGATGTAAAAGTTTAAGTTAAAAAGCGTGTAGTAGTTCATTTTTGACTGTCCACAACAATGATTTAGTTCAGTTCTCTTTTATTAGTGAAATATAGCTTAGTCTTCTTGCCCAATTTTCATTTCAGCTTGTGAGCCCTGAGGCTCGTAGAGGAACCGTTAGTCACACATACTAGAGCAGTGAGTGAAAGCGTTGAGATGAGGAAACGCTGAAGCTGCTCTGCTTAACACTGCAGAGTGTCGTGTGTGGTATTAGAGATCGAGAAGACACCTGTTTGTTACTCTCGCAGATACAGCCTCTCAGATGAGATGAGGAGTAGTGGACTTAATTAGTGACAATATTACAGAAGGAGTATATCGCAATGATACTGATTACAGAAAAAGGTTAATCTGATTAATTAAGACCAAGAATTAGTAGTGTAATTTTGCTTTTTAATATTATAAGGTAGCAAGATTTTTTGTTTTATGATTACTGCAGTTTTTCTTGAAATAGAGGAGTTAATTAGTGAAGTCTTAATACTACCTAACTAAAATCTAAGTAATGAATCGGAATGAGACTCATATTCTAGAAGTTGTATATAGAGAAAAGTAAGCCTACATAATAATTAATATAAGAATACCAATAAATACCAGTATTTTATTACGGCTTATTATTCATTTTTCGGTGTGCCAATCTGCATTTTTATTCGCAGGTTAAGAAAATGACGACATCTGTACTTACTGCTGAAGGCACTTACCATTACCAGGAGTCACTCCACGGGTCAATGCAATGGTGAAGTGAGCACCAGAGATCATTACTGTGCTATTTAAAAATTGAAAATAATTTTCAAATTTCAAAAACAATAAATATTCTATTTTTATTAAATGTCCTTTTCTGAATGAAAAAGCCATGAATTCTACTTCCAATTTCTTTTGAAGCGATAGCGTCCTTGATTTTTTATATTGAATTATCTAGTTTTTATACATTCTGTAAGATGTGACTAAAATTAGCTTTAGTTAGAGTGATACCAAATCAAAAATTAAACAAGTTATTAACTTTTTATACTGAATGTGAAACTTTAATGAATGACCAGACAAGTTTAGAATGACATTTGTACTTTCTTTGTTTGAGGAAATATTTAACGTTAGGAACTAATGAAACTGTCTAAAATGCAATAAATTTAAAAACAAATATTTATTTTCTTTTCTTTCGCAGTTAAAAATTATCAAAAAAAAGATATATAAAGTATACATCAACATATTTCCTCACACAAAGATGCTATAATTGTCATGGCAAACTCATAATGCATTAAAGTTTCATTATTTAAAAAAAAATATATTATAATAATAATAACTGAAGTAATATCACAAGACCTCCTGATTTTATCGATACATTTTTATTTTGCACGAATTTTCTTGCTTAGCAACAAACTTGAAAGCAAACTGCATGGAAAATCCCGGCTCCGAAGAAGGAGGAGTTTTACCTAATGTAAGTTTGCTTGAGTGATTTTGCTTCAAAGCAAAAAGAATGAGTGCTTAAAAATAAAAGTTTATCTGAGAATATCAGAGAGGTCGTGTGGTATTTGGTGAGATAAATTCCAAAGACAACGCAAAATGAAACAATTTAATTATTATTTTATTTTTAAATTTGAAATATTAATTAATTGTCACAATGACAGTTATAAACAATAACAACTGTTTATTTACTTGGTAGCGAAAATTTATCGGGGTAACGGAGTTTTACCAATAATAATATAACAAAAGAGTGAGAGCAAATTGAAAAAATCTGTATAATTATTTACTAATTCTCGAATTATATTTAATTAGATTATTTTTTGATCCACAAGTTTCAAACAACGGGATCAGGCTGCTATTGTAACGATATCTACATGGCTCAGTTGGTAAGTCTCTTTTGACAACTATGAAAATGCAAAATAAATAATCAAAAGATTTAATTACTAATTATTGTATTTCTAGAAGTGGTTTCTAAAATTTTTTCATGATCAAAAATGGCACAAAATTGGTCTTTTTCGCTCATTTTACTTACGTGTTGATTACTATCTGATATATGTCAACAAAAACAAAAGCTACAGAGATTATTCCCGGGAATAATCTCTAGAGCTTTATTCTCAGTATAATAGATAGGATTGGTTAGAACATAGACACGTGACACAAAATGGAACATTTCATTGGTTGTAAGAAATATCAAAAAATAATCAATATAACACTGTTCCCATTGGTTGAATTTTCAAGTGTATTGCATCATGATTGGTTAAAACTAGTCGTTGGAATTTATTTAGGTTAATTTTTGATGAAAATGCTAAATGCAAGTATTTAACATATCTGTAAAACTCATTTAAATTATTATCAGAAAATATAATAAAAATATGATAACATATCCACGAAATCGGAAGTAAAATTCAGGATCTTTTCATAAACAAATTGGAATTTAAATGCGCTTCAACTTTGTAATTTAAACTAGAGGTCCAAAATGAATAATAAAGAAAATAACCATTTGTTCCTATATTTTAAAAAACCTTATAAATTTTACTGTTGCTACGATGAATACAGAAGATTTTTCGAATATATCATTACCTAAACGGTATAGATATAGTCCCAAAGACGAATACATGTTAAGAATTTTAATTTAAAAGTTGTGAATAAATGAGACCGCATTCAATCTAATTCATTTAATTTTTTTATTTATTTTTTTACAAAGAAGGGCTACACAATAGGACAAGTCCCAATAAGTGCAGCACTAACAAAATCAAACATTACATATTGCGAAGTCGAGGCAAAATATTAATAATAAACTTATATAAAAACAGTGGTATAAAAACAAAAATGAATAAGAATGAAAGTCAGTATTAAATAGCATACAAATAACTCAAATAAAATTTAACAAATATTTTGAATGTACGTAAACTACAACAAACTAAATCAGGTACATTAGGTACAGAAGCTAAATTATTGTAAGCATGTACTAATCTAACTAGCGGTGAATTCATTGCAGAGTTTGTTCTACAGTGCTCAACAAAAAATAAATCAGATAATCGAGTAGAATGATGAGATAAAAAAAATATTTAAAATAACAGGACTATCTATGAAATGATTTAAAATTTTAAATGAGAAAGACAGATCCAAAAGTATTCTTCCTTTTTGTAACGAAAGTAACAGAATCGAATTATGTGGATACCCGAAATTCAAAATAGAAATAAATTGAAGAAAGTGTTATAATTAGTGAAACTTGTACCAATTCTTAAAATAAAGCCAAGCATTTTATAAGCTTTTTTAACAATATAGTCGATATGTAAGTCAAACAAAAGCTTACTGTCTAAGATGACGCCAAGACACGACTACTATTATTACCATCAATGAAATAATTGAACGTAAGTATTTTTCTATTACGTGTGAAAGTAATACACGAGCATTTACCAAAATTAAGAGATAAATCATTCCTTATCAGGTAAGAGCTTAGTCTGTCAAGATCTACCTGCATCGCAATATAAACAATAAAGAATTTACTAAGCAGTTTAAACTTAAAACAATAAATTGCTACATGATTTAATTATATTAGAAAGAGCATTCTCAACAGGATCTGAAATTCTATCAGTTGTATCCTACATGTTCCATATTTTGCATTTAACCTTCTGTCTGTTGTAATAGATTCATTGATCACAGTGATTTATCCTAGAGAATTAGTGTGGCGAAGGTCCTTGTACGTATACGTGTATAACTGTTATTATGTATTTGTTATAGAGCCAGGAGAGCAACTGCAACTGATACTAGGTTCAAGGTTTCCACAACAATTAACATTGACTGTGCCATTCCTACCGTGTTAAATCATAGCCGATTTGAACTTGAATTCCTGTGTTTTGTTTGATTGATTGATTGCCGGTGAAGCTGACGATAATTATTGAGGAATTAGATTACAATTACAAAGTGAGAGATGTGTAATTAGAAGCATGTTTGAAAACACGGAACACGTACAGGGAAATATGTAATTATAATGAAAACTAAATACATATTTTAACACCTATGAGATATCAGCACAATGTACATGTGGAAAAGTTAAATAAATAATTATAAATTACATCATCACGTATTTATGTTTATTGCTAGATGTATTAATAACTTTGTTTATGTTTATATCGATAATGACTATGAGATATAATAACAAATTAGAAAAGTATTCATATCTTTTATTCCAATTTTGATTGTTATATTTTAAATATGCGATAGCATAGTCTGTTATTATGTCCAGAAATAATAATTTACGGAACACGACCTAAAAGTGATACTTTACTGGGTGAGTAAGCATATTCCAGGGGCGAGCCGGAGGCGAGCTTCGGAAACTAGTGAGCCCAGTAAAGACACTTTCAGGTCATGTTGAACACAATGGCCCGTATTCCAAGCGCACTTTTATAATAAAAGCGCTTTTATGGAGCGAGATTTTACATTATATTCTTATGAGAAGTGTACTCCATAAAAGCGCTTTTATTATAAAAGTGAGCTCGGAATACGGACCAATGTTTTTTCGCGGTCTTGAAAAAAAGAATAAATAAAAATTTATTTTATTTTTTATTACGAGAGAATAAGAAATAAATAAATAAACAAATAAATGTTATAAATGACGATTAAATGTTAGCGCTGAAAATTAGAATATTAAAACACATTTATCATCAAACCGGTATATACAGTATTAATACAAAAATAATAACAAATCTAGATGACCGTCGCCTGGCCGAACCCGGTCACGCGGAATCCTCCTTCACGCCGTGATTATTTCTGTAAAAGAATTAACACATGAGAAATACTCAGCGAGGAGGCAATCATTGACAAAAGGTTCAGGCATTCACACACCGTACACACATGTTGGCAACTACGGGCAGTACCGCCAGTTACTACGGAACCTCTGCCGCTTCGGTGGTGATCCGGGAACACATCCACAGGGATCACTACAGCCCTAACTGCTGCTACCGTTGGCGACCCAGATGCGGGCCACTACAGCCTACCCTGCTGCTACGATGGCGACCCTCGGGTTCACACGAGCGGCCACTACGGAACCTCTGCCGCTTCGGTGGTGATCCGGGAACACATCCACAGAGATCACTACAGCCCTAACTGCTGCTACCGTTGGCGACCCAGAAGCGGGTCACTACAGCCTTTCCCTGCTGCTGCCGCTGGCGACCCCCGGGTCCACACGGGCGGCCACTACGGAACCTCTGCCGCTTCGGTGGTGATCCGGGAACACATCCACAGAGATCACTACAGCCCTAACTGCTGCTACCGTTGGCGACCCAGAAGCGGGTCACTACAGGTCTCCCTTCTGCTACCGTTGGCGACCCCCGGGTCCACACGGGCCTGGCCACTACAGTACCCAGTACTGCTAACACACACCCTCACAATCATACACATGCTAGATTAACTCTCTCACCTGAATCACTATAATATCGATGTTCTCACACTGAAATCTAGAAATAAACTGAAATAAAATACGTGAATACCAGTATCATTAAATGTAGCTCTTATCCAACAGCATCGGTTACGTACCTAAATAGCTAATTAGAGACAAAACATAATAAATTTAATAAAAATAATCTTACGCAAAATAATATCTGTGACATAAATAAACAACTGATCGCCATGGAAACATTCATATAGGGATCGGAAAGTTATTTTCTCCAACACTATTTCGGATCCTACACATTCCACAACTAAAAATTATGTTGGAATCAATATTATCCCATCAAACGGTATGGTATAATTCCGTATGCCGTTTGAAATAATTCCATACGGTTTTCAACAAATCAGAATCTGTTTAACCGCATATTAGCGCGGAATATCAGTTATCTTGTTTCGGTTGCTATGGTTATGACTCTTTGTTTTATATTTATTTATTTCTGAATTCGCGTTTGACGTTTTAAATTTTTGAACACTTTTGTAGTAAGGTTATCTAAATAATAATACATTACTTAGAAAATTAACTTAAATACATTTTGTAGAGAAAAATGTCAAGTGGCAATGAAGATATAGATATAGAATGTACGCCACCAGAAATAAGGGAACTTGCTAATGATACAATGGGTCAGTTATTACGAAAAAAAGCAAAAGAAAGGTATAAATGCTGTTATTATAAACAATTTATGAACTGGCGTCAAAAAAATATTTAATGATTATGATAATTGTTATAACCAATCAATATTTTTTTGTATAATTTGTAAAATCTTGTTGTAGAAAGTATTGTCTAAAACACGTTTGGAATGGCATAATCCACACTCGCAAACCGTAGTCCTCGCCTTCGGCTCGGACCACAATATACTATTCCGATTAGTGATGCACGCGAGGCGAGACGAGACGAGAAATATAAAATATCGATCTCGTCTCGTTTTCAAACCTGCAATCTCGATCTCGCTATCGTTATCGCATATTTTTTTGAGTCCCGTCTCGTTCTCGCGCGAGAATCTCGCGAGAGTCTCGCTGTAAAAATAAGCGCTTGCGCACTACGTATTTATGTTATAATATACCTACAAAACTAGAATTATAACTTTAATAAAGAAACGAAATACTAAATTATGGTCACCAAACTATTTCAAAACGAATATAATATTTATTCATTTACGGTCACCAGAAAATGTGGTTACTAAATAATTGAATTTGCTTCTAAAATAACTAATTTATCACCAAAATGTGATCTCTAAACTATTTCAATACGCATATCTGTTGATACATTCTGCCATAAGTAAAACTAACTAATTTTTTTTAACTAAAAGTACCTACACTTTATCATTAAATATATGCCACTATTTAAGTAAGATTTACTCATAAATAACCACTTCGCTCAATGTTGGATTCCATCGACGCTTAATATAACATCCTTTACCCCTGTGGTGCACTCTCCACGCCAGCAATGAGTGCCTGTGAGGTGAAGCCTGGTAAACGCCCGCACGGTACAAATATGTCATCATCATTACCGATATCTGCGTACAAAGCAGATTGGCACACCCATCAATGGGTAATATGCCGTGATAATATATCTATATTTATTTATTTACTTTTCAAGAACGGCAAGAATTTTATTAACCGTCGTTTTAATTGGGATGAATTAGGGACTGAAATGTTGCAGAAAAAACTTTATAGATAGACTCAAAAAATGTAGTGAATTCATATAATTTTCACGTTCATGTGTTCTATACACTAATAAACGTTGACTCCACCCCTTGAACGGTGTAGTTTTGATTGAATTTATGAATCAAAGCTATAAAGTTACAAATACTTTTTACTGCGAGACTCTCGCGAGAATCTCGCGAAATTTCTCGCTTCTTGCAGTTGTTATCGATCTCGCCTCGAATTTTAATCTGCAATCTCGCTCTCGTTCTCGTCTTGCTTAATGCAACGAGACGAGACGAGATGCCATGGTACTCTCGCCTCGTCGTGCATCACTAATTCCGATGCATAAAAGACAATAGTAGATTATAAGACATTCTTTTGAATTGCCAAAGGATTAAGAAATAATTATTTGCAATTAAATTTAATTTAATTTTACTTTTATTAAATATTATGTATAGTGCAAGGAAAAGTTTCATGAAATATGTTTCCTGAAGAAGCATTTTGAAAACATTTATAGAATCTGCGTAGGTACAGTGTGTTTACATGATAAAAGTAGAAGTAGTAGAACTAAGGGTAGCAGGATGTAAAAACTGTAAAATATACATATGCTCATATCTAGTGTGCTATGAATTTTTTATCAAATAACGAAACACCATTAAAACATCAACTAATAGGGTAACTTTTACCTAAATTAACTGACTTCGTTTTTGAGCTAACTACTTTTCATCTCACCCTCGCATTGTGTCAATAGTTATTTATAACGTTATAACCATTCCAATTTCCAATCCTCCTTTTAAATAAGACTTCACTTTATGAGAGTAGGTTTAGGTACGTAAGTATATACGTATATTTGCTCGCCCTCTACATCTTCATCTCCTTGCGTCTTCATGTGTAGGTCGTCTGGTAATAATTATTAATCAAGTGCAATAAATTACGAAAATGAAACAAAGTGTGCAAATATTTTTCCTGGGTGTAATTTACGGCACTCACTTTGCCTCCCTCACACGAATAAGTTAAATTACTTTTAATTACCGACTCAGCTTTTCAGATTATATATGCATAGGCAATATTTCAAGCCCATGACAACAGCATATGTCATTATTTAAATCCATTTAAATGTCAGCCGTGCATTTATGCGTAAAAATTCAAACAATACTACAAAATGCTTTTAACTTGCAAACACGCTCAAATTTTCATATTGCAAAACGAGAAAAACATAAACAATATTAATTATGTACATTATACATTTTATATGCCATATAAAATCTAATGATGAAATTTATTTATGATGCCATTTAGTAAAATACAAACTTGTTATTTAAAAAAACAATAAATCTGTAAAGATTAATTTGATTCATTGATGAAACTAATAAAAAATTTATGATTTACGTTTTTACAAAACATAAACTTATATTTTTCTAGTCTTTTCTTAATTACTTTGGAATGTCACGTTTAAAGTGCCTTTCTCTATAATGAAAATATTATGTTTTTTCATTACTTCTTGTGTACAGACAGATGTATATTATTTACAACAAATTTGTAATTGAATTATTAGAACTAGATATATTTTCTAACAGCATTTCTAGGTTCAAGAAAGTACTGTCTGCTATACTTCTTGCAAGAACCGATAATTTATAATTTAAATTTAATAATAGTTTATTTATAAATATATATGTATATATATATATATATATATATATATATATATATATATATATATATATATATATATGTATTTTTTTACTTTTTCTAAAGGTGTCACTACTCGCGCGTCACGCGACGAAATTTCTGTACATTCAGTGAAACAATTCCTCTGTAATTGGGATATTATCCTGTAGAGTGAATTTACAATAAACAAATATACACACACCGGTAAAATTAGGGGAACATAAAAAAGCTATTTGTTTAAAAAAGTATGAACCCTCTGTCTTTCATATTTGGATTACTAGTTCTACATCTACAGCAAATAACAATTGACGATCTAACACTTAAATATAGCCACCTAATAAAGAATGATTATGATTTATCGGGTTTTAAATATTGCTCGGTCTTTAGTTTTATTAAATATGGGTGCTTAATTTGTGTTCACTATAGATCGAGGGTTAACAATCAATTATACTTTTGTTGCCTTTTAAATGTTAAACAGTTAAAATACTAAAAGTTGTTTTTTAAAAAAATGAGAAATTATCATTTTAAATAACAATTAATAATAATCAATAATTGATAATTTATAAATAATGAAAAATTTAGTTTCATTAAAATACTAAAGTTTCCATTATGTATAAAATATAAAGTATTGTACATTCTCGGAAAAAAATTGCAGTTTAGTTTTTTGTTCTGATCAAATTATGCAAGTAATAGGAAAATATAGACTATTATTCTGAATCTTGAGTTTAAATTCCAAAGTTGAAACTTATTTGTCAAATTTTTCCAGTTTCGTCAAAACTCATCTCGTCAAATATCATCGTTGATTTTTGAAATGGAATGCTATATACATTTTTATATTTACTGACCATTTATTAATAGGTTATGTTAATGTATAGGAAGTCATTCATTAATGACCCCTATTAATGCATGATTTTATTAATAAACGATTTATTGGGTGAGTTCACCCCCTGGAACATAACATGTATGTATTTCTAACGCAGTTGGAGCAAAATGTTACACAGAATTAAAAGACATGATTTTGATACTATGCATATTCACATAACATACGTTTAAAATGAATTTGAAACAATATTCTGCAAACAACATAAAAACCACTTGTGCTATATAGCGTTACGTAAACTGAACGCACTCACTGAAAACAATTTATGTCAAAACTATGATTTTCTGACCTAAAATCAAAATCATTTGTAATTTGTCAGCAATTATGGACATCGATAATATTACATTGGCCTCGCCAAAAGTGGTAGACAGTGCAAATATTGCACCTCTAAGTTTGTTTCCAGAAAAAACTGCCGAATTTAATTCATGGTTCAAAGAAAGGCAAGCAACGCGCTATTCGGAATCAGTTGTATTGTCCTATTCCCCCGGCCGAAATTGCAAGAAAAGTCCTAATAGCAAGTTTATGGCCAAAATATTCTATGCTTAAAGCGACCTGAAATCTTAAAGAAAGCATCGACATTATTATGTTTATTAAAGGACAAAAAGAAGGTTAAGTACGGAAACATCCACAAACCAAAACGTTCTGGACAATACCAATTCGTATACGGATTATCACAACCACAACACAGAACATAAATACACCTTCTTCAAATAACTGAATTGTACTATCAATTGTATTGTGTATGAGTGTATGCTTAGATACACGGAGCTGCGGTTGTAGTTGTTTAGCGCGAATTCGAGGCATATAGCCCGCGCAATTTGAAATGTACGTATAAATATTGCATGAACAACTCATTTTCAGATATCACTGGTACACACCCATGTCAAACTGAGAACAATTTTTAGTATATAGTGTCAAAGTGGTACCATATGATTATATGTACGCCAACTTCGTTCGGTCAACCGTTACTAACCCAAAAAATTGATTTTTCGTTTAAGATACGGTCAACGAAAAAATATTGTAACTAACACGTGTGTTAATTGACGATTAATGATCTCAACACTTAACTGTAAAATGGCTCGATTATTAATCGCCCTCATTAACTCACTTGGTAGTTAAATGACTATTGCAGTCAAGAAAATTAATGGAATATTAATAAAAATCAACGTATTATTAATGTATCAAATATGACACTTTACTGTATTCTTTGTTTAAGGAAACATTTTTACGTTTATCTGAAATATCAATTTGTTTATGATTATTTAGAATTGTAAAAAAAATTAAAATTGTATCAATATTTAATTTTACTTTATAATGAACTTTAGTTCGAATTGTTTACATAATAAAAGTCAAACAAAATTTTTTATTCATCTAGAGCGAAAATTTCAGGTCTTTGTCTTTTATGTTATACTGGGAGAGATAGAAAAAGAAAACGATCCAGTTTATTAAAAGTTCACGCATAAATTTATTGTGTTGAAAAATTGCATATAATTAATGTAAGCAATGTAAAGAAACGAGTACTTAAGACATTTGGCGGTTTAGTGACATTTATAATGAAGTTGAAGTATGATCATGCCGCGATGCACACAGGGCCGTACAACAGTAATTGTGTTCGACAAACACATTAATGTAGCCAGCAATCTTTATAGCGTGTACCAACTACATCATTCTGCCATTATAACCTATTACTTTTCGTACTTTACTGCATTAACACAGAGGCGTAATGGAGAAATTTTCAGGCGTTAATCACGACTCATACAATAAACATGTTAATGTTCCTACACAGGGACGTAACAAAAAATTACCTACTCAATAAATAAGAGAGTTTTCATACAGTAGAGATATTATAATCAACTGCGTCATTTCTAAATGACATCAACGTTATTTTATGGTTTATTACTTTTCAATTCACATAAAGTACACTCTAATAAATTCTGTGGAAAATAAACAAACACTAAAAGTGGCGAATATATGTTCATACGATTATTGTAAATGGCACCATTTACAAATTTGGTATAAAAGTACCTGCACGTTAAATTAGCATAAAAATGAATATTCATATTTCGTAGCACAGCAATAACTAATATAAATAATAAGAACAATTTGTTCAAAGATCTTATTTATAGAATGCATTTTAAATAGATTAAATTATGGTATTTTACTTACCAGGTAGGCGCAGTAATGCAAAATCGTCATATGAAGCATTCATTTACGAAAACACGTTTACACAAATTATCGTATTTCACTTTGCTAGTTTGTACATTATCATTTAATACATAGAACACAAAAGTAAACGTCCATCACTCCTAAATGTAACAACAAACTACTAAGAAAGGTACCTTGCGGTTTTTAATTTGCTTGATTAGAAACACGACAAAACTGATCATCGTGTAGTATAAATGTCTGTAAAAATATTATTATAAAAAAATACTGTAAGATTTTTAAATTTTCATTATTTAACATTGTACAATTTTTACCACATTTTATTAATTAGAATTTGAAATATTTTACAAAATTAAATGTTGATTTTTACAAAATGTTTTACGGCTAAAATTATTATCTTAGAGTATATATCTAATTTTATGTATTATATATGAGTCGAGGTATGAGTATATATATCGTAGCCAAAATGTAAAACCCGTCTTTTGAAAAAACGTCTAGGGGGTTTATAGGCTAGGGCAGCCAGATCTTCTATTATTAAAAGGGATATGAGACATATTCTCATATATTGTTAAACCTAAAAAAAAAAATGTTATTTCAGTCATAGCTTAATCACGCCTGATTAAGAGTAAATACTACCAGTCAGTCATTGTCTCTTACAAATCGAATAAAATTTAAAATGATTTCATACAAGCTTACAAAGCGGCAAAATAATATCTAATAAAATGGTTTTATCCAACACCGACTCATAACATACTTGTTACTATGGTTATTTGAAATCATTAATGTACAACATTAGTCACTCCGTGAGAGAATATTTTAAAAATCACGGAGGAATTATTACTGATTTTTTGTTTTCTTAAATATAAATAAAAACAAATTACAAAATTATTTTATTATTGAAATAATTTAATATTATGAAGCTTATTTATTTAAAATAATATTAACATTTATGCTAAAATAGGTTACTTATCTTTACAAAATGACAGCTGTCAGCTGATGAAAAGAAAACAAGAAACGAGTTAGTGTTACTTGGTTCGGAATTAAATTCATAGGTGCTGCTTGTAATTCTACGTGAATACGTTTTAAAGGAAGATCCTCATTTTCACCCATTTTATTGTATTTTTCTTTCAATTAATTCCCAGTGACAGACAATAATTATTACAGCAAATTTTTTTCAATAACAATATAACAAAACCATAACAACCATTCAATGGCTACTTTGTAATTTAATTGGCTTATCAGTGTCAAACGATTAATGAAAACATAAAAATGATTTAAGAAGTTTTCAAAAAAGGATAAAAGTTGTATTACACTCGTGTGGAATGCATATTAGTCACCAAAGAAAAACTTTTTCTTTCGTGGCTAATATAATACATTCCGCACTCTTATAATAAAATAACTATTATTTTTCAAAAATAATTTTGCATTTATGGCGTCTAAATTGAAATGGGATCATAAAATTAGTTTTGTAGAAGTAGAAATAAAATAAATAAATAAATATATCATCACGGCTTATTACCCATTGCTGGGTGTGCCAATCTGCTTTGTACACAGATATCGGTAATGATGACATATTTGCACCGTGCGGGCGCTTACCAGGCGTCACCTCATGGGCACTCATTGCTGGCGTGGAGAGTGCACCACAGGGGTAAATTTTGTGCCATTTAAAATTGGAAATATTTGGCGTCGGTCGGGATCGAACCCGGTTCCCCAGATTCGCGACCTGACACTCAGGCACGCGGCCTCGAGACCACATAAAGTAGAAGCTTGCTTAAATAAAATACAAAATGAATGTCTTGTTGACTTAATTAATTCAGAAGAATTTTTCGAGGTTCATATTTTGCATAATAGTAATTTATGTATTAGGGCCAGTAAGCTTATTACGTTTTTTGCACGATCGACGCACTAAATCAAAAAAAAAAGATTTGAAAATTATTTTGACATATTAGAAAATTTTGGTTGGCTTTTTTAAAGTAAGCTTTGTTCGTTGTTTTTGTTTACTTACCGCATCCGCCTCCTGATCTGTAAGAGATTCACATCACTTACCAATCAGTAATTTGTAAATAAAGCTTATTGCTTTGGAAACCCTACCGGTAAACATTAAAAAAACCGATTGTGCAAAAAATATATAACATATTCGCAATAGATGAAATGGGAAATTTGGGAACAATCTTGAAGTTTGGAATTAAATAAATAGGCTGTAGGTTCTTTCTTTGTTTCTGACATCAGGCATAACTACATAGGACGTTTCGGACAAAATTTGTCCATCTTCTTTGAGTACAAATATTTTATATATAATATAAATATTTGTCAGAATAAAGTTGTGAACTACATTGCTACAAACTCAGTGCTCGCTCAAAATTCTGTAGCAATAATTCTTGACAGTCGGCTAGTCGTCTTACTTACTACGTTTACATGCAATTTTCAAACAGGTTTACAGATTGAGTTGAAAACAGTTTCGGTGCATGCGCATTTGACTGATGTAATTGACAGATTCTCTTCACTTCAAATTCGTCGTTTTGTCATTATTCCAATTATTTTTTGTACTTTGTACTACTACGAACTAAAACTAGACAACTGTCAGTTTATTTATAGGTTACTAACACCACGTAACACAAAGCGACAGAAATGTAAGTATTTACACAAGTAGTTTTAAAGCTAGTTTTCAAGTCAAACCCATGAAATTTAGTTTCGGTTTGTGAGAACTCAAAACTGTTTTGACTCTGAATACATGGCATTTTCGAAACTAAAAACGTTTTGAAAACTGCATGTAAACTCAGTAAATAACATAGTTAGCTTGCATCTTTCTCTAAATATAATAGCAATAAGGGAAAATGTGAAAGGTTTAAAAAACCAGTATAGTCTTATTCACACTGCTCTATATCTTTATAGCAATATCCTAACCTAATGCAGAAAACTGGACCTGATATTTCGAAGAGTAAATTTAGTGGCTTAGCTTTGGTTATGTTCAGGTTTATTAAGAGAAATTGCAAACGAAAATGTTAATTAAGATTTATTTTATTTAACACTACAAAAACAGTTTAGTTTTAGTGCAGAAGTACGAGTATTTCCGGAGAAGTAAATAAACAAATAACGTGAAAAAAATAATAGTATATGCAGTGTTGAGTTTGAGTTTATCGTTGACAGTTGACTTTTTAAATTTTATATGAAAACTCGTAATATAAAAAATGTTTACAACGCAAAAAACTTTCTCGTTAATAAAATATTTCCGTTGAGAAGTTAAGAAACATACCTACACGTGAATTTTTTACTACATTTATTATAACAACTAAAGAAAAACGTGATATTTGAATAAATTATTAACATAGGAATTAATAATTAGAAAGAAATTCTTAAATAAAAACCAGAAAATGCATATTCATACCATGTAATTATATATAAACTAATTACTCGCATAGTTAATTAATACTTAACTTTGTGTTTTGTATTTGTCATAATACTCGTATTCCAGAATGACATGTTATGATGATAAATATGTATTTTTTGTGGTGAAACATCAAACGTACTCATTTCAGCGCTTTAATAGTCGATATTACGAGTCAAACCTAATAGTAATTTACGTTATAAGTCCGGTAAATGAGTTTTTACGGTACGAATAAGATGTTTCCGGACGAGGCGACGAAGGAGCCGAGTCTGGAATTTTGAAATGAGTACCGTGAAAATCATTTAACGGACGTATGACGTACAACATTTTATTTCATATCTGTGTCGCATTTTTGGGTGAAAGTTTGCTTTATTTCAACCTTTCTTTTTCTCTTTAAAAACAATCATGTCGTCTGGGTCTTAATAAAAATAAAATAGTCATGATACCATAGCAACCAATTTTGTTTTGTTGATATTTCTAACAACGTTTTGCAACGTTTTCAAAAATGAATATGGAAAATGATATTCCGGATCAAATTTTATTAAAATGTTAAATTAAATATAACTATTTCTTTACATATTGCTGATTTATTTCGTTTTTTATTTGTATAGGTTTGAAAAATCACAAAATATAAAATTGTTTATAGAAACGAATGTTTTGACAAAATGTTCTATTCCATCACGTAGTTCATTATAAATTATCATAATAAGAAATTGGTTGCTTAGCAACGATACAGTACGGTAAAGAATAATAATACCGTAAAGTCTCATTTACCGGACTGAAATCACAATTGTAAACATGGAAATGCGACACAGTATGAAATAAATTATTATTGAGAATAGGAAAATCAGGTAGATGGTAAAAAGAAATAGTCCAGTGGCGTAACTAAGAGTTCGGGGGCCCGCCCGCAAAAAGTTGTTGGGGCCCGTTTTTAATTGTAGCGTTTATCATGAAAAACTACATACCACAAGAACTTGTGGAAATTGTGACTAGGCTCACTTTCATCTGAGTTGATATGTTAAGAAGCAAAAAACCAATACTGGAAGCCTGAAAATCCAAGATTAGGCACTTTTACATCCCACCAAAGTCATTGTATGTTGTGGCATTTACTATGACAATGTGATTGGTCCGTATTTTTTTTTAAATGTAATTGTGGCACACTCCTCTTGTAAAAGTTACAGGGAATTGTTTCAGACATTTTTGGTATCCCAAATGAAAGAACTTGGATGCGACAAAATATAGTATTAGCAAGATGGATCAGTATCATACAGTCTAAATAATAGCAATTTTGCGAAAATCATTCTCTTATCGTTATTTAATCCCACGTTTTGGTAATACACATTGGCCGCCAGGTGTCTTGATTTGACAGCCCCAAACTTATTTTTATGGGGTTATTTTAAAGGAAACCGCTGGAGCAGTTGCAGGAAAATATTTGCCAAGAAATCGAAATTCTACCGGCCGAAATGTGATGGAAAATAAAGAGCTAGACTTTACGTAGCGGATAAGGGGCCCCTTAGCCAATATTATTTTTGGAAATTGACATTTAAAAAAAATAAAGGACTAAATAAATTTGTACGTTGCTACAAAAAAATGATTAAATTCAAAATTTCGCAGTAGTAACAAAATTATAAATCATGTAAATTGGGGCCTCTCTAGAGTCGGGGGCACGCCCGCAATGCGGACCCTGCGGGCCCGTTAGTTACGCCACTGAATAAACAGTTATCTATCTGTCATTTGAAATTAAGTTGCATAAGTTAAATTAGTTAAAAAATTTAAAAGTGTCGCGAAAATTTTCCTAGAAATTAGTTCCTAAGCATTCCAAAAGAAGATTGTTGGGATCTTTTATGAAGTGGAAGTAAATAATGAAGAATTATTATGAAGGGAAGCAGATTGCTTCTCCTCAATAATTCTAGCGCGACCCTCCTATTATACATATGTATAAGAATATCAACCAAAAATATAATTGTTATATTCTTCTCGCAAGTTCCCATATCCCGTTTATCCTGAGCTTTGTGAGTTATTACTGCCTGAGCTACGTTCGAATAAGTATATTTTCGAACGATTTGGAGTAACATAAAAACTAACCTATTATAAAAAAAAATCTGATATAGCCAGCACATTACCTTCCGTCAGTTCTATGTATTTTATACAAATTCCATAAAGACAATTTCTTGCGAAAGATTCTATATATCCAGTACATTACCTTCCCTCAGTTCTATGTATTTTGTACATATTCCATACAGAAACTTTCTTAGAATTAATTCTATATTTGCAGTAATATTATAGCACAAACATACTATGTCATTCGCATTTCACATTGACAACTATCTATCAGGATTTTTTAAATTATATTAGCTGTTTCCAATGTTATTGCATAGCTGGCTGCTTTAACTCAATATCCATTGAATATGAGTTAGGAAATGTAATCAACTAGTATAGAGAATAAAATATTCTTTAATATTTATAATAATATTAAATGTGAAAAAATGATATTTAACAGCGTTTTTTCAAGAAAAACTGTTAAAATTTTCAAATGAGGGTACTTCCGGTCGACCAATTATAGCCAAAATCTAATCAGCCTTCACATGGATATAACGAAGAGGAATACGAAAGAATTCTAATTTTTAGAATTGTAGTGCTGGAGAGCAACGCAGAAAAATCGTCACACACACATACACGTATACACACAGCATACAGACATCATGGCAAAAATAGTAAAATCGTATTCTAGGGACTCTAAAACGTGCTTATTCATTAAAAACTCACCATCGAATTTTTTGACCAAAAACAATACCTTCCTTACCTAAAGGTATGACGGAAGGTAATTACGGAACGGACTGAACACAACACACGTATGGTATGACTACCAAATGAAAGTTGACGTTTAAATTATTTTACAGATGTGGTTTCTTTTCAAACCGTAGAGAAGAATAGAAATGTACGAAATATTCAGGAATGAAATTTTTGCATGTTCCCATTTAAATACTGGACTAGAAAAGCACAGACATACATTACATACCAAAACAGGAGTGCTTTTAAAATATTTTAAACATTTTTCGTTTATGTTGATTATAGCAAAATATTTTGACTTTTAAACTATTTAGTTTGGCAATTCTATGAAATAGGATTATTTTTAATATCCTCTAACAGTAATTCCGACTAGAGGGTTGCTTACACCTGAAACGAACGAACTAGAATTTGCGGTAGTAATTTTTTTAAATGCATCCCTGAATCCTGTTGCTAAAGTCATTTTAAATGCCTCCTGGTATTGAGTACAATTCTAATCTTTTGTATCGGGATACATAAAGGTTAGTTTCCTTTCAAATAAAATATAGGGAAATGTTTTCAAAAGAAACCACATCTATTAAATAATTTAAACGTCAACTTTCATTCGCTAGTCATACTACATAAGTTTAGCTTGGGCGCATATCGAGTAAATCGTACCCACCTCGTTCGAGGTAGGTTGTAATAGTTAACTCCCGGTAAAGTAAATTTAATTCTCGAACGCAAGTAGAGTAAAGGTAGAATGAACTCCAGAATTTTCGAACTCAGAATTAATTTTCTAACGTAGTCCTGCACTATGCTACCCGAAAATTTTGAAATCAATTAATTAGTACAACGTAAGATCACATCTGAACAAATCTACGTTATGAAATTTAAAAATTAAATACCATAAAATTAATCGTACAATAACTTATTCAGTAATTAGTCACAATAAATTTCATTGTTTATGATTATTACTATCTGTTTCTTGACAAAATGCCATCCAAATTCATTCGCGATTGGCAATTGTTCGCAACATGTATTGCAGTCACGATTTTCATTTGTATTACGCAGCAGTAAGAATTCTGTAATAAATAGGATTGTGTCTACGGCAGGTACGTCGGCTAGAGAATAAAACATTGCGGTTAGAAATTGTTGGAAATGGAAAAGTAAATGACATTTTAGATTCAATTCAACTGTTTGAATCTAAAGTCACGTTGATATAAGAAAGTAATATGGAATTATGAAATACATTTTGATTACTTTGGTTTTTATGTAGCATGTTTTGCAATTTTAATATTAGGTCGAGTGACGAAATTATATATTATTTTGGCATCACATTAAGAAGGAGAAAATAGCTTTTAATAGATATTAAAACATTTATTACTGACATATTATTAAATTTTCCAATATTGTTGGATGTAGCAATATTGTTCAAAGATAAAATAATTACCAAAAGAAATTACCGAAGTATCTTCTTTGTTAATAGATAAAAGTGTACACAGGTACATTAGAAATGAAAGATTAAATTAAATGATGAATTTTAGCGTTTGTTACACTTTCAAAATGTGTACAATTATTGAAAATTGATGTAGGTACATTTTTTAAAAAAATTCAATGAATTTAAAATTACGTGACATCAGATATTTATAGTTTGTTCCGTAAATAAAGTCGAAAGACCGAACCGCGGTTTAGGTTCAACCGTCCTGAAATTTTTGTTCTATTATGGAATGTTTTGATCTTGACAAAATTCATAAAAAAAATAATAGTATATTATGTTATTAGGAGTAGAAAGCGGTCTTTTGTGTTGAACCCAGCTATTGCGGCCGTGGCGCTAGCCGAGGCCTGGCAAGCGGGGTAAAACACAAAAAGGGCGTTCTACTCCGAATGACATATACTATTTTTTCTTCAAGTGTTTCAAATAATTTCTTGACATTTTTTTGGAATTTTTTTATTTGTAAAATTTGCAATTTTAGTTAAAGCTGGCTGTGTACACTACAAAACACAAACGATTTAACTGTCAAATAACAATTTTCAATATGATCTGTGTTGCTGTGGCTACTGCCGCCGCCAGCGGTGAACTAAGAAACTAACATTTTTTTTACTAGTATAACAATAACAACATTTTTGTACTAGTAAGACAATGAATATCTTCTACAGCGTGTGTACAGTAGCATAATATGCATATTATAATTCGCTTGAAGAAAAAATATATTTGCCTTCTATATATACGTGATCATAGCCTTTAAACAATCGTACAATGACACAGAAGTAGCTAAGTTGCCGAAATTTGATAAATTACTAGCGCAATATTTGCACTGATATATTATATTAGGCTAAAATATAGTATTGTTAATTTATGAGATACATATAGGTTGTTTGGCGTAAGTCCGGCACCAAGAATATTTGGTTTATTTTGAGAGATACAAAAAAATGCTGATAAGCAAACTTATACTAGACAAAGGGGCTCAAAAGATGATCATAGTAAGAATTTTGTATCATTTCCGGTTTTAGCGGAAATGGGTACAAGTTTGAATCTAGCATAAGGAATCGGTAGTTTTATATTTTTTTCCAGGATGTAAATAAAATTAGCTTCAGGACGATACCAAAATATCACAGTTTTTCTTCAATCGTTTCAAAATGGCGACCATTTATTTTCAAATTATATATTAATAAAATTCCATACAAAATTAAACATAGCAAGCTATGAAACAATTTTAATACCTAAAATTAAATCACAAAATTGTTAGAGCACTTCAACTTTACGTAGATGAATACTTTTCTTTTGTTTTAAGGTAATAAAATTGTTTCATAGCTTGCTTTGTTTAATTTTGTAAGGAATGTTATTAATACATATTTTGAAAATAAATGGTTGCCATTTTGAAATGGTAGAAGTAAAACTATGATATTTTGATATCATCCTAAAGCTAATTTTATGTTAATTCAGAAAAAATATATAAAAATACAGATTCCCTATGCTAGATTTAAAGTTGTACCCATTTCCTCTAAAACCGGAAGTGATGCAAAATTCCTAATATGGTCATGTTATGAGCCCCTTTGTCTAGTTTAAGTTTGCTTATGAACATTGTCTTGTATCTCTCAAGATAAACGATATAATTTTGGTACCGGACTTACGCCAAACACCCTGTATGTCATTTATTATGTATACTTACATCCATAAAAGAACTTAAGTGACTCTTCTCTAGTGGAGGAGAGGGAACTATACCTTTCAAACCGGCGTATATCGCTGCCGGTACGTTACCGGATGATTTACGGAACACACTATTAATTGCACTCTTCTTAGTGAGTACCTAAAGCAAAAACTTTACACCTATCAGTACTGTGATCTAACCAATATGAAATTTTAAATAATATAAAATTATGTATGCCTATATTCTTTTCGCTTAATACTACTACTTTGAATTTGTAACGTCATATCGTTACAGCGCGAATAATTTTTACTACAATTTTGAAAGAAAAGTTGAAGTTTTATATATTAAAAATTTCATTATAAAATAATTTAAAATTAATCATACGAGTATTTTGACAATTTGACAGATATATGTAACTTTCTTTTTAGTACAGGCATCCCAGTTTAACAGAAACTTAAGATAAATTGTACGTTTAGCAGATATACAATTTGGCGGATTTTTTTAACCAGAAAATTAATTAAAAGCGTAGCTCTAATTTGTATCTTACAATAACATAACCTAACGCAGATGTCCAGGGGCCACTTAGCTACCGTCTAGTTGTTCGTCGCCTATAATACCATCGCCCAGTCGTCGTCGCCTAGTTAACCGTGACCGTATGACATGAAACGATATCTAAGATTCATATCGAGTCTAAGGTTAATACAATTGATAATATAATTTAAAATTATCCGTGACTTTAAGATAAATGGAAATAAAAAGTATTATGTAGGGTATGTATTTCAAGAATAATGTTCTCATTTTCAGTAGATAATTTTACGCGAAACCATATTAAGAGGCTGAAGAAAAATTACTCAACATGTCAACCAGATCCGTTTTTAGAGAGTGGTTAAAATTACTCAACTTCTACAAACCATGACAGAGGAATTCAAAATAAGTATATAGTTTTTATTTTCAAAAATTGAAAGAAATTTTCAGAACTTATAAATTAAGCAATATTTATATTTAGAACTGTATATATTTATTAAACGACGTTTCGACAGCGAAGTGCTGCCTTAATAAGACAAAATACAATAACAAATACAATAAATGACAAGACAACATGTTTATAAAATTATGGTAATTGTTGATTCATTTTACCATATTTTTGTAAACATGTTGTCTTGACTACATATTTATTGTATTTGTTATTGTATTTTACCTGATGAAGGCAGCACTTGCTGTCGACACGACGTCGTTTACGGGGACAGAATTAACCCAGTTATTGCTTTATATATATATATATATATATATATATATATATATATATATATATATATATATATATATATATATATATATATAAAATACAATCTAAAATTTATAAAAAACTTGTATAGGTTATACCGGAACTCCCAGAATTACACTTTTCATATAATATAATCGCAGATATTGTATTGAATAAATTATGTCCTATAAGCAATAAGCGTATCTGCAATAATAAGTCAGATAAATGGGTGTAACCACTTTTTCAAACATATATATATATATATATATATATATATATATATATATATATATATATATATATATATATGTTTGAAAAAGTGAATACACCCATTTATCTGACTTATTATTGCAGATACGCTTATTGCTTATAGGACATAATTTATTCAATACAATATCTGCGATTATATTATATGAAAAGTGTAATTCTGGGAGTTCCGGTATAACCTATACAAGTTTTTTATAAATTTAGATTGTATTTTTTATTCTCTTTACGACTATTCCAAATTTCTTAGTATTTACCATATTCATTTGTTAAAAATAAATACTTTCTTTTGCTTAAATTTTATCATCAATGGATGTAATTTAATATGTGAGAAAGCTATGACAGCAATTGTTTTCTCGATTGTTTTCATGATATACTAATTAGAACTGTCATACATTTATTACTTGTAAATTTTGAATTTCATATTAGGTTTGTTCGTTCCGCCACCTTACGTCTATCGCAAACCGAGGCGGTGAAATTTGCTGTTCTTTTCGATTCGCGGTTCACTGTAAAGTCACTAAATTCTGTTCGTTCCGTTTTTCTAGTAACTTGCGGTAAAACGCCGCGGCAGCTGGCGGTGATAATTTTTACAGTGACTCATGACTCGGTGGTAAAAAAATAATCGGCGGTAATGTTCGCGTCTACATATGAAGTGCCAGTATGACAGTGTTTGACAAATAAATATTAGGAAAAAATTGTTATTTTTCAATAAGTATGCTATGTAATGTTCAGTTTTAGAAATTGAAATACATTTGTAAAATATATAAATGTCAATGTCATATGAATTATGATTTGTAACAAGGTAAATTTAAATGATAACAATAGTAAACAATTAAAATAATGGAAAATGGAATAATATATTTTTACTGAGTATCCTTTATAATTATAATAGTCTGAAGTATCTTCGAAAATAATTTAACGCAAACGGATCGAATAGAAAAATAATTTTTAGTAACTTAAATTATTACCGCGGCGATTGGCAGTGAATCGCAAAACGCAGCGACAAATACCGCCGCGTTTTGCGGTAAAACGCAGCATAGCGGAACGAACAAACCTATTATTTATTTCAGATTAACATGAAAACAATTGCTGTCATAGCCTTCTCACATATTAAATTAAAAGTGCTACGAAAAATAAAACAATAATTTATGTTTGATATTTCTGGCATATCTGACAGATTTGACATTTCATTTGATTTTATTATTATTATTTAGATTCGTGATTAATTTTTTACTTCTAGATTGTCTTCCTATTATTCTAATAACAACAAAATTAAAATAAATGTCAAATCTATCAGAAATGTCAGAAACAGCAAACACAAATGATTGTCTTATTTTTCATTGCACTCTGATAATTACCTTAATTCGTGGATTTTCTTTTGCTTCTAACTTGTACATAAGAAATAATTAAACAACAAACTTGGTACTCATGCACATTTTCATTCTGAACAATTTTCTTCATTGTACTTTTTTTCTAAAATTAATAGGTAAACAGATATCGCCAAATCAAAATTTTAACATTGAATTTACTATGTTCGGGAACTAAATTAGACACCCGGTATATATACAAGGTGATTCATCGGTCTGTCCTCTCTTTATAACTCTTTTATTTTAAGTCAGATAGAAAAACTCCAAATATAATTTATATGATATAGTATTATCTATCTACGTACCATATCCATTTATATACAGGGTGCTCCATTTAAGCGCAACAATATGTAACTTTATATTTCTTAATGGAACAGCCTATATTTATTTATTTATTTTGATAGTAAATTAGATTCCCTTTAAAAAAGTATTAAGTAAAAAGGGGTCTAAAATTATAAATTAAGAAGTTATTTACCTTTATTCGTTGAATGAATTGTTTCTATCATGTTATTATTAACAAAGGAAGCTATGGATAATTTGATCAATTGTTTCGAATTTAAACAAACAAGTTGTCAAAATACTCTTAGTTTATCATTGTTGATGTTGATGTGAAAATGAATAATACAAATTTTAGTAAAGATGAGATGGTTAATATAATATTTATAATAGAAAAATGTATTGAAGTTGAAGGACAAGTTTTCGAGCATTTATTATAATTTTGTATTATTTAGTCTGTCACTAAATTTTAATAGCTTCTTTGGAATTAGTGTAATGTTTAAAATAAATATTAATAAAAAAGGATCAAAATTTTGTATTATATTATGGATTTTTCCACTCTGAACTACTATTTTTATGAACGTAAATAACTTCTTAATTTATAATTTTAGATCCCTTATTACTTAATACTTTTTTAAAGGGAATCTAATTTACTATTAAAATAAATAAATAAATATAGGCTGTTCCATTAAGAAATATAGTTACATATTGTTGCGCTTAAACGGAGCACCCTGTATACAAATGCATATGGTACGTAGATAGACAATAATATATCATATAAATTATATTTGAAGAGTTTTTCTATCTGACTTAAAATAAAAGAGTTATAAAGACAGGACAGACCGATGAATCAACCTGTATATATATATATATATATATATATATATATATATATATATATATATATATATATATATATATATATATATATATATATAGTAGTCATCATATTTTGCGAATCGTTACCAGGAATTCTTGTTGCAATTAGAATCCAGTGTTATTTTATCTTCATTTGACATCTTTATCGTTTTTGCGTGCAAATAAAACAAAATATCAAATATAAACATAGATTTCCTCTGTAAACAAATGCAAAAATGATCTTTCCGCTTGCGTTTCCTAGCGAATGGCTTTTAAACAGTTTAGTTTCACTTCTCATCACAATGATCGCGCGTAAGATCAAAGTCTATCAAGTTTTTGCTCCGTAGATTACTATACGAGAGAGAAAAGTTGTTTCCTCTTAGATTTGAATCTCGATCAGCCGATTGATTCGCAAAAGACGATTGAATTGCACTTGTAATACATATTTAACAGATGGTTATTATATTCCAAGCATAAATGCATCGATAAACCATTAGTTAAGTGATCGATTCAGGCTTGACAAATGAGGAAATTATAAATGGAATAATATTTTACACCTGAATCATATAGAGAATAAGTGAAAAATTATTTTGCATCTATATTGAACACAAAGGTACATTCAAATTAATATTAATTTGTTGTATTTATAATGAATAAGATCATGTTTCACAGAACATGAATTAAAAATAAAAGTTTTTTTATACGATCGATAAAACCGAAGCTTTTCGAACGTCATTTTAAAGAGAAGGCATACCAAAGCTCTTTATACACCATTGCTAATAGTCTACGGTCGACAAGTAGGTACTTTGCAGTTGCTTACCACCGTATTATTTTCCTAGTTACATATTATTCAAAATATTCTCTTTTTGAGAAAGTGCAAAATTACAATAACATATTAATTACATTTAAAAATCGGCTAATCTTTTTCATCTTTATAGAACACAATTAGTTGTAGCCCTCTCTTGGGCAACAATCTCTAGTCTAAATTTGCAAAGAACTATTTTCAAATGGTATACACGTAACTATTTCTAGCAATATAATAATTATTACAATTATTGATATGCGCTAACTTATTCAAGTAGCTTGCCTTTATTTAACTGTAAACTTCTCGAACATTTTACGAGTACATGCAACATCTTGAAAAATCAGATTTTCGTTTATGAAGGAGATCGCAGAAAAGACTACATGAACCATTACCAGAAATTTGAATACACAAATAAATCATTACACATTTATAGATTAGGTTAACCTAAATTCCTTATATGCAATAGTCGTCTGTAATCTAACAGTGTTAAAGCTGCATTTACAAAGAAAAATTCGGTTTACGTTTTTACTTTAAATTTACTTTATATTGTTCGTGACATCATATTTGTCGAAACATTCATTTCCAATGAAACAATTTATGACCGTGCAAATCAAGCTTAACAAGTTTATAAAAAATAATTTACCATCTTGGTATATTAATAAGAATTATTAATAACAGTGTATATAACAAAAAAATTAGTAACACCTCAGAAAAATTAAAAAAATCTGATGTGGCCAGCACATTACCTTCCGTCAATTCTATGTATTTTGTATAAATGTCATACAGAAAGTTCATTGAAAAAGATTATATTTCTTGTACATTACCTTACGGCAGTTGTATGTATTTTAAACTAATTCCAAACAGAAAGTTTCTAACAAAAGATCCTATATTTCCAGTAAAATTATAACATAAACATATTGTCAACTGCACTTGACACTGACACCTTTCAATCAGAATTTTCTATTTTCTTAATGTAGCAGCTGTTTCCAGAGTTATAGCAAAGCTGACTAATATACATGATATTTTAATGTCTTTATAATTTTTTAACTCTATGTCCATTTAATATGAAGTATAAAATGCATTCAAATTGTATAGAGAATAAATAATTCTTTAATATTTATAATAACATTAAATGTGAAAAAATGATATTTAACATCGTTTTTTCAAGAAAAACTATTAAAATCTTCAAATGAGGGTACTTCCGGTTGACCAATTATAACCAAAATCTAATCAGCTCTTCACATGGCTGTAACGAAGAGGAATACGAAAGAATTATAATTTTTGGAATTGTAGTATTAGAGTTATCGCATTAGAAAATTTTGTCACACACACACACACACACACACACACACACACACACACACACACACACACACACACACACACACACACACACATACATACACACACACACACACATACGGACATCATCGTAAAAATAGTAAAATCGTATTCTAGGGACCCTAAAACGTGCTCATTCATCAAAAACTCACCACCGAATTTTTTGACCAAAGACAATACCTTCCTTACCTAAAGGTGACGGAAGGTAAAAAGGAATTAACAATAGGCAGAATTCAGCATTTTTTTTAGTCTAGTGATTGTTTCTAGTACCTAACAACCTAACCATGGATACAGTTCGCATGTTTTACTTCCTTGTACATAGTAAAGGAAGTATTGTAATCGCGAAAAATTTCGGTTTTCAAATTTCAACGCAAATATCCATTTTGACTAATTTCGTCGTGACGTCTGTACGTACGTATCTCGCATAAGCCGTATAGAGTTGAAATTTTGTATTTAAGACTACTATAACATCTAGTTGTGCACCTCCCTTTTTGGTCATTACATTATTGAAAAACTGTTTTCAAATATAATCCAAAACTTTTCAAATTTGGTATATAAGACTTTTATGTCAATGGGAATAACATAAAAGATTTTGGTTAAAAAAGGCTAACCAAAAGTGATATATTACCTGAAATTTAACAGTTTTTCTTGAATAAAATGGTGGCGTCTAGCACTTCAAATATGATTAAATTAGCCCTTTGTATAAGCGAGATATGTAAATTTAAAAATTGTATACTTTTTGGTTGTTGTAATAAAGCTTGCTTAGATTAGGACAAAAAATAACAAAAAAATAATGTTAATGTTGCGTTAAATACGTGCAATTTTATGATTAGATGATATTAGACCTCTCAAATAGCGACTTGAAGATAAAATTAATATTTTATTATTTAGTTATTAAAAAAATGTGTATAATTTAATACGCGTACAAGGAAGTCGTGTGGTGTCTACATTAATTTTTTTCTTATTAATATAACATTGTGTATGTCTCTCTTACTAACACAGTATAAGCAAATACAGCTGAACTAATGATGGGGTCCTGCACTCTGATTTTTTTTATTTTATATGAAAGTTGGATTAATTTTCAAGCAAATCGTAATATTAAAAAGTCTTAATTGTTTTTAGTTTAACTGCATTTGATTTTTAATATCAACATCACGTCACGCCGGCACCTATCGCTATATCTTTCTCTGGCACAAGCTCTAGAGGGAAAGGTAGCAATAATATGACGTCACAGTGGCACTGACAACAAATTACAAATATCTCGTAAACTATTATTAAAAAATTGTTTTCTTCATCTTAATGGACCTGTTTAATTTAAAGAGATAGAAGATATGCGCAATGAGGATCTGCGCATAGTAAGAACAACTGATATCTATGGCGTTTGTTTTTAAAAAAATTAGACGTAAAATGTGAGAATATCTCTGATAACTGTAAAAAAAATCTTATCGAAATAAGTTACAAAAGCTTTTTTTGAAGTTAAAATGTCTAACGATGCAAATTTTCACTGAGAATACAGGTATTTTAATGACTGCAATATTTTTGACGTTTCGTTTGACAGCCCAACTGGTAGTTGTTCGCGCCATTTTCTTACTATTTGCAGCGATAGAAAGAGATAGCCGTTAAATTGAAAAGGTCCATTGTTATTGTTGCAAATTAATCAATCCTTCAATTTAATGGAAATGAAAATGAAATATACGAGTATAATAAGAAAAATTGAACATATTTATGAATAAATGGCGGCAAATGAATATGATAATATCATGAAAAGAAACAACAGTTAGATCAATATAGGTACTGAAGAATAAAGTAGCACCAAACCGCTTACTAACTTATTTCAAATCAAGTTTGATTAGTTTATTTTTTGTATCTGATTCAGTTACAGGACCTCGACATTCCAAACCATTGTATTCAATCCTAACCTTCAAATCGGTTTAGTACCGCTGAGAAATTAGCTTACACTGAAATTAGCTTCAGGCGAACATATAAAAATCAAGCAAGATGTGACATATATTCTTTTGTTTGGAAACTAGTGCAAGAGGTTTCAAGGATAGAAAATTATTCATATTAAGAATGGTTTTTCTAAAAATGCATTAATTATTTGATATTTCAATGACATCATGAAATATATATTATTTAGAGTGATTTATAACAAAAACACATGGAAATTAATTTATATGTAAATATTTCTGATGTCATATATTTGTAATTAATATTCATTTTTTATTGAGAAACGTTTAGATCATATTTCCAATACATCTTAGTTATTCTTGACATCTTACGATTATTAATTTGTATAAAAATATTTATTGCTATGTTCATTTTTTAATTATACTATTAACAAATCCATTTATCTTCCAAAATCGAATAAATAATTTAAAACCTAGCAAATTCTAATATTGGCATATTAACACTAAAGTACATTGTGAACCATGTACAGACACCGTTTTATTTCTATTAATAATCTCTAAAACGATTTTTATTTTAGATGTGTTGTTATTTTGTAGGAATGAGTCTGTTTCACATTTTTCAAACAGTATTTTAAATTAAAGTTTATGTAATATTTTCGTTAGTAATAATTTTTATTTTAATAATTTGTTATGTTCGTAAATAATTAAATAAAAAGATTGGCGCCAAAATAGGAAAACAGTTTGTCCATCACCTATGTTTTTAAATAAATAAAAGTAAACGATGTATGTTCTTTGACGTCACATTCTGTTTCAGATCAGGTAACTTTTTCAAAATATACAAATTTCAAAAAATAATTGTAAAATATCTAATAAATATTTCGTGATATTTTCAAATTTGAAGCCATTTAAAGAATGATATCTTTTTAAATTTAATACTTAGAAGGCATGTAAAAATTCTTGCAACATCCCTATTATGCTGATTTCTTGTAATACTGCAATTGTATCTTATCAGTAAAATAAGTCAAAATGAATGGTTATTACATTTAAAGAGCCAGAGGTAAAAAGATGAATGTCACAAAATGTGTATTTTTGAATACGCGAATTTTAAAGTTTATACCCTTATTTTTTAAGTAATGTACTGTATTCAATCTTAATCCGAAACTCAGATAGGGCATTATTATACCCACAGATGGGTCGAGTTTCAACTTACGTGGGACCTAATAGGGTTTTACCAATCTGACCATCGAATCTACTAAGCAAAAATGCTTGGACCGTCATCCTTTTTAGCTTCTGTATCTTAGGACTATTACCGTTTTTGTCTTCTTTAAACATACGAACTAAAAAATTTGCGGTGTAAAGTTAAATTGTGTAATTTATTGTGTCAACTTAACCCATTTTATTGTGTTCTTCTAACACACGTCAGTTTGGTAAATGAAAAATGAGTTAAATTTTGAAGGGAGTAAAAGACTTTTATACAATTACTTGATTTGACTTTTATGCAGTTGCAATTTGTGCATATTACGTAGATTCATAATATTTATTTTATGTTACTTTTATTTTTGTTTCATTTCACTTGTTTAATAAATTTGTAATTTCCATATTTACCATCTATCAGATATTAACTCTAATTTGCATTGTAAAAAATCTGACGTGGCCAGCACATTTCCTTTCGTCAGTTCTTTGTATATTTGTACAAATTCCATACAGAAATTTTAAGAGATTCTACACTCTTCTATATAGAATTCTCAGGGTATTAAATTGAGTAAAAATCAACACCAAATTTGTTAGAGTGATGCCATTTGAAAGCCCCACCTTCAATTTATTAATAGGACCAATAATTTCATTTTGCTACAAATGAGCATTCATCCTTTCTACCCCTAGCTCTTTTTAGTGTATTCCATGTTAGGTTCCCAAATTATTTGAAATTTTTGATATAGTTTCACGGTCTTTATATATAAGGCGATAATGAACTATCTTTCATATCTCATATTTCAAAAGATAGCAAACCATTTAAATAAGGAAAAAAATGTGCAAATATTCGATAAATTTTATAAAGAGTAACGCACTTTTCTTTATTTAATTTCTTTTTTAATTGTTCATGAACAAAAACAATGGTGACCTCCTTATTTAAACACCCTGTATATTCTTTAATTCTACAGTGTGTCTCATTTAGAGCTGCCGCCACTGGGATCTCGAGAACTATAAGTGATACAATGTGGGTTAAATGGAACTTTTTGTTTTCCTAAAAATTGTCATAGGGCACTAGATAATGAAAAACTGAATTTTATCAATAACTTCTAAACTATTAGTAATCGAGAAAAATATTCCAATTAAAAAAGTTGGTTATTTTTATTGCCTAACCAGTGGCGTACGAAATAAGTTTTTATATCAGTAAATTTCTGAGATATAACACAAAGTTATATTTTTTAAAATGGATCCATATTTTAGTCTCAAAAAAAATACTTATTTTTTATCTTTTCAACGATGTAAATTTTATTGTGTTTTGTATTTGTTTTACTTCAAAATTTTATTTTTTTCCTTATTATATAGTAAATTTAGTGTTATTTTGGAAATATTGGTAAGAATTCTATTGAAAAATATTCGTTTTGTATAAATAATTTATTTCGTTACAAAATTATTCCCAAAAATCAATCACATTGGAATAAAAAAATATCCGGTTGACCTTAACATATTATAAAAATTGTAAGTAATGAGTTTGAAATATAAATATGGAGCAAGAAAATCATAAAATGAATTATATCAATCAAATAGAATATAATTAAAATTAAATTTTGGAATTAAAACAAATAAAAAACACAATACTCTTATTTGAGATTAAAATCAGATATGTTCCCATTTAAAAAATGTAACTTTGTGTTACATCTCGGAAATTTACGGATATAAAAAATTATATCGTGCGCCGCTGGTTAGGCAATAAAAATATCTAATTTCTTTATTTGGTACATTTTTCTCGATTACTAATAATTTAGAAGTTAATTGAAAAAGAAAAAAATCTACAAAATTCAGTTTTCTTCATTATCTAGAGCCCTATAAAATTTTCTGGAAAAACAAACGCACATCTGAGATTTTTCCCTGTAGGTGCACAAAAAGTTCCATTTAACCGATTTTGTATCTCGTATAGTTCTCGAGATCCCAATGGTGGCAGCTCTAAATGGGACACACTAAAGACCCTAGAATTAGAATAGACACGACCTATGTTCGCCATGTTTATTCAGTCCATCGGAACAAGGATAGCAAATACAGCTAATTTCATGTACTTCGTGAATGACTAACTTCCATTCCGTCTAGGTTTTGTTATATTTATTATACATATTTGTTCAAAATCATGGTTGTTATAAATTTTGATTTCTTGATTAACAACAAATGTTATGGATTACAAGTAGATTTCAATCATGATTTCGCGCTAAATATTAATTTGAGTGAAAATATTATTATCTATTTCTTTTCTGTAAATAAAGTAAAAAACAAAATACGTACACATGCATTATATATTGTTTTGATTTTTGTAATCAATTATTGTTATTCATTGTTGTAATCAAATAATAAAAATGAGACAGTTTTTATTACATTGATAATGCACATTTTATTAAAATGTTCTAATAATCAGTAAAAGTATCTCTTCCATTTACTTTAGGATTTTCTTTAATTTTCTTGATTGAAGGCAGTATATTTTCGCGCCATTGTCTTGATGTTATGGAATCTTCTCTTTATTTGTTACAAAATTCTAAGTGGGTCTATTTGTATTGTCATATCCTTTTATGATTATTCCTGCCTTTTCCTTTAAATGCTACATATTTTGTAACAATATATAGGCATTCACATTACTAACCCGGTCTCCGCTCATGTGACAAATCGAGTTTTTGGTTCTATTATACATTTATATTTAAAAATTATTTTGTGAAATTTGTAGCTATAATTATTTATATTGTGAACTAACTTTATTAAAGGCAAGAAACTCGAATAGTTTATGTCAAACGTTAAATTCTTTTATTCATTTATGTTCATGTGTGCCAATATACTTCAAAAGTGTAAATATTCTGCATATTTAATAAATGGGTTATATTTTATGGTTTATAGACGTGATATTTCATTTCTTATAATTTGTCAGATATTCAAATTTAAATAATGGCGGGATACTCTGAATAAACATGGCCGATCAGACCCCAGCCAATTACAACTTACAGTGTCGTGTCCAGACTCTAATTCTAGTGTCTCTAGGATACACTGTATATGTGAATGATCTTGAACTACAGTAGAGAGTTCCGATAGTCCGAACACAACAAAAACACGTGGGTGTTCGAATTAGCGTTCAAATTATACTCGTAGCATGTAGGTTTTTTTTATAGGTAACCGGGTGTGTATTGTTCAGAATTAAAAGTATTGGCTAAATATCTTTGTATATACATAGTAAATATGCTAAATAATTTTCACAATTTTTAAGTAGGTAATCTTCAATAAGTAATGGAAAGTATAATAAATTTTCGAGATTTTCAGTTTGACAGATGTAAAATAATAATTGTTAGTGTTGTAGAAATTGTGTGTAGTAGACAAACACCCTGTATAAGTGTAATTATCGGTAACGAACAGTAGTTTTACCGACCGAGTTAGCGAGCAATTTTTGATTGTCAGATGTTTTTGTGTTTTAGTAGTCAATCATAGCTGTAGCCATTTTGTTCCCGTGTGAATCAGTTCGTTCAGTTTGTAGTTGTGTTTTTTATATGATTTTCCCCAATAATAAATGTCCTTTTCAATTAAATATATATGAAATAAAGTGTGCAAGTGTTTCTCTTTCTCATAAATCCAACATTTGGCGACCGTGACAGGACTTAAAGTATAATGGATAGAGCAAGAAAAGCACGTGGAATCTCAAGGACTTCGTTCACAAAGATTTCTAACCAGATCAAGGCGTTGCTGAAAGAAGATGAAAAGGACATACGTGAGATTAAATCACAATTCGAATTATTGGAGAAAAGGTACAGTGACATTTTAGAATTAGATTCTGAAATAAATAATCTGTTACTAGACAACGATAACACAACTGAAAAGGAGTTCGAGGACGAACAAGATGTAGCAGACCAGTATGCTTTAAATTATTCCAGAATAAAAACTGCTATGTCGGATTTAGAAGAGGATAGAATGTCAGTGGCTGCTGGAAGTGACAGAAGTGTTGCTCAAGCAAGCAGCAACAGCAGCTGCAATCAAAAACGTTCTTTCAAACTACCTCTGCTAGAACTGAAGAAGTTTAATGGGGACATCAAAGAATGGCTTCAATTTTGGACACAGTTCAAGAAAATAGACGAAGATGAAACCATCGGAGCAGGTGACAAGTTCCAATATCTTTTACAAGCTACTGTCGCTGGGTCAAAGGCTAGAGAATTAGTAGAAAGTTTTCCTGCAACTGAAGGTAACTATCCAAAAGTTATAACTGCTCTTAAGTCTAGATTTGGTAGAGAAGACTTATTGGTTGAAGTCTATGTCAGAGAATTGTTGAGTTTAGTTTTACAAAATACTCTTTCATCAAATACAATATCTTTGGCCTCTCTTTATGATAAACTTGAGTGTCATTTAAGGGCACTAGACACACTTGATGTTACTACTGAAAAATGTGCTTCCATGCTTTTACCATTAGTAGAATCATGTTTGCCCGAAGATGTTTTACGTATGTGGCAAAGAAATAGTGCTGTAATGCAAGTTGTACAGGCTCAGTCTATTGTAAAATGTGAAGAAACTGGTATTAATACTGAAAACGTTGAAAACTCTTCAAAGAATCGATTGGATCAACTAATGCAGTTTATTTCAGCTGAGGTTGCAAATGAACAAAAGGTAACTTTAGCAAAATCTGGTTTTGGAGTTACAGCTAACAGGAATACTAGGAAGAAAGAACGCGGTTTCAAGCCTGTGAATTCCATTGCGGAAGATTTACCTACTGCGGCTGGTTTGTTAACGACCTCAACAAAGGAACAACGTAATGGTTGTATTTTTTGCAATGGCGGCCATAAGACTACCAACTGTTTTAAAGCTCGAAATATGTCGCTAGTAGAAAAACGTAAAATGCTAGAGAAAAATAAGTGCTGTTACCTTTGTTTTAGGCCAGGGCATCCAGCAAGAGCATGTACGAACAGACCGACATGCATAGTATGCCAGAAAAAACATCATGTCCTAATGTGTGATAATTTACCACAAATTCCTGAAAATAAAAAGGAAGACATTCAGTCACCAGAGTTGCAGAGCAAGGAAGATAAAGGTCAGTCGCAGTCTTTAGCAAGCTTCTCAAGTGCTCCCGATGTATTGCTACAAACTCTGCTAGTTAAAGTGAGAGGTAATGGAGTAACTGCTGTTGCACGCGCTATAATTGATTCAGGCTCACAACGTTCCTACATTCTGAAAGAAACAGCTGAAAGATTCAAATTTAAACCTAAAAGAGAAGAACATATTCAGCACTCTCTTTTTGGCGGTACTACCACTAACATTTGTGATCACAATGTGTTTACTTTATATTTGTCAAATCTGGGTGATACATATAAATGTAATTTTGAAGTTTTAGATCAAGATGTTATTTGTGGCCGGATTCCACCTGTGAAACCAGGACCTTGGATACAAGAACTGAAAAGCAATAATATTAAATTAACTGACATGCAAGAACGTCCTATAGAAATATTAATTGGGGCTGACGTTTCAGGAAAATTGCTTACCGGTGGGTACAGAATTCTCGATTGCGGACTAGTGGCTGTTGAAACTAGACTTGGATGGACGTTAATGGGTAAAATTCCAAGTCAACAAAATAGTGAAAGCGCAGCGCTAGTTGTGACATCGATGTTAATCACAGAAGCAAATGTATCAGACCTGTGGAAACTAGATATTTTGGGTATCAGTGATCCAATAGAGAAGAAAACGAAAGACGAGTTACATTTAGCAGCAGTGAATCATTTTCTCAAGACAGTTAAAGTTAATGAAGAGAACAGGTTTGAAGTTCATCTGCCTTGGATTGAAAACCATATTCCACTGCCTAGCAACTATAATCTAGCACAAAAACGATTGAATAACACAGTAAAAAAGTTAAAAGTTGACAACTTGTACGATGAGTATCAAAATGTATTTGATAACTGGATACAGGAAGGTGTGATCGAAGAAGTACTAGAAACAGAACTCGATAAGCCGGGACATTATTTACCGCATCGACCCGTAGTGAAAGAAGGTAGTACTACCAGGATACGCCCTGTATTCGATGCTTCAGCAAAAGAAAAACATAGCCCATCGTTAAACAATTGTCTAGAAAAAGGTACTAATCTAATAGAATTAATTCCTTCTATTTTATTACGTTTTAGATTAAAGAAAATAGGAGTTATAGCAGACATTAGAAAAGCTTTCTTACAAATCAGTTTGTTCCCTAACGACAGAGATTTTCTCAGATTTTTCTGGTTTGATAAAGAGGAAAATCTTAAAGTTTATCGACATTGTAGAGTGGTATTTGGTGTTTCGTCAAGTCCATTTTTATTGGGTGCAGTATTAAAATATCATCTCAATTCTGTTTTGACACAATGTGAGGAAAAACAATTGTCGTTTAACAAGGAAATAGTCATACAACTAATGGAAAGCTTCTACGTAGACAATTGTGTAACCAGCGTAGATACTGGGCAAGATTTAAAACAATTTGTAGAAGAAGCCACTGCAATATTGAATATTGGAAAATTTGAACTTAGAGGGTGGGAGTATACTGACCTTCAACACTGTCCAGAAGAAGAGAAAATATCCAATGTGTTAGGTTTGTTGTGGAATAGGCAAGATGATACGTTGGAGATTAACTTGGAAAGTTTAAAATCACCAAATTTAGAAAAAGTTACAAAACGAACGATTTTGTCCGTGGCATACAAAGTGTTTGATCCTGTAGGAGTAACAAGTTGTGTTACTCTGTTACCAAAATTACTGCTGCAACAAGCTTGTGACTCGAAAGTAAGTTGGGACCAAGAAGTAAATGAAGATATTAAGTCTCAATTTTTAAATTGGGTAAGTGAATTGTCGTACTTATCTGATATAAAAATCCCTAGATGGTTAATAGGAGTAAACAGTGTTGATAACTTAACGCTTCATATATTTTGTGATGCCAGTAAGGTATCATATGCAACGGTTGTATTTTTAAGAGCCGCAACAGACAATAATGTTCAAGTTCAGCTAATACAAGCGAAGACACGAGTATCTCCTATAAGTAAAGGTAAGAAGAAGATTTCTATTCCGAGGTTAGAGCTGTTAGCAGCTACAATTGGAGCGAGGCTATATTCTTCTATAGTAAATGAGTTGAGTGCATACAATCTAAAGACATTTTTTTGGTGTGATGCTACAACAGTCCTAGCATGGATAAATCGAGCCGAACAATGGGATGTATTCGTAGCAAATAGAGTTAACGAAATCAGGCAACTTACCTCAGGTTGTGAATGGAGACATGTACCAGGAGCACTAAACCCTGCTGACTTACCCTCACGTGGATGTAGTGCAAGGAAACTTGTTGAATCCAAATGGTGGGAGGGTCCAGATTGGATTAGAGATCCACCTAATTTATGGCCTTCTTATAACATTAAGTATGATGAAGATGAAATCAATGAAGAAAAAAGGAAAGGTGTTATTTCATCTTTAGTAAATACGACAGGTAATACTGACTGGTATTATGTATACTTTTCGAAATATAGGCAGATTATTCGATTAATTGGTTGGCTGTTAAGATTAAGAAATAACATGTCAACTAAACAGAAACGATGTAGCGGAGATCTCTCTACCGAAGAAATCGTTACAGCTGAAATTAAGCTAATTTATTTAATCCAACAAGATTCATTTACAGGAGTAAATGATCCAAAGTTAGCAACTTTGAGTCCACATGTAGACGGAGAAGGTATCATTCGTTTGACGACAAAGATTTCAAATCGTGAGGATATTTATAACTTCTGCTATCCAGTAGTTCTGCCAAATCATACTCATCCAGTTGTATCTAGACTGATCATGAGCTTACACTGTGAGTCGTCTCATGCAGGTATAGAAATGATGATGACTATAGTAAGGAAAGAATATTGGATCCTAGGTGGCAGGCGTACTATAAGAGCAGTTATAAATAAATGTCAAAGTTGCAAGAGACAGAAAGCTAGAAAAATAGAAGTTGTACCAACACCTTTACCTGAAGATAGAGTGAAGGATGCTAAAGTTTTTGAGGTTGTTGGAGTGGATCTAGCCGGACCCCTATACGTAAAAAGCGACAAAGGGAAATCTAACAAGAAAGTATGGATATGTTTATATACTTGTGCCATCTATAGGGCTGTACATCTTGAATTAATTTCATCTTTATCAACTGATCGTTTCCTACAAGGTTTTAGAAAGTTTATTAGTAGAAGAGGCCGACCATCCGTAATCTACAGTGATAATGGCACAAATTTTGTAGGAGCAGCAAATGCGTTCCAGAATTTGGATTGGGGGGAAATTAATAAATATAGTACTGTTAGGAAAATAAAATGGAAGTTTAATCCTCCTACAGCGGCATGGTGGGGAGGCTGGTGGGAAAGACTAGTTGGTGTAATAAAACAGTTACTTCGTCGAGTACTCGGTAAAACTTCTTTAGATTTTGAAGAGATGCAAACAGTATTATGTGATTGCGAATCGGTCATTAATCAGCGGCCACTGACTTACGTCACTAATGATCCACACGATCTAGTACCTTTAACTCCAGAAATGTTTTTAAAAGATTTAGATGAATCTGGTGTACCTGATATTGACCAAATAGAAAAATATGATCCTAACCGAAAGCTACGTTACCGACAAAAATTGAGGGAAGATTTACAGCGTCGTTTCCGTGATGAATACTTAGGACAATTGACGCTACATTATAATAGTGACAAGTGTTCAAAGAAAATAAATATTGGTGACATAGTGTTAGTTGGAAAAGATGGCACCAAGCGAATCAACTGGCCCATCGCAAAAGTTGAAGAGCTTATTCCTGGGCGCGATGGAGAAGTGCGTTTGGTGAGATTGAAGACGGCGGGCGGGGAACTACTCCGTCCAGTGCAGAGACTCTACCCCTTGGAGTTAGACTGTTCCAAGAAGATTGAAGATAATCTTCAACCAAGTGAACTATGTGAAGGTGTCGCGAATGATGTGAAAATTCCCGTGTGCAAAGCAGAGCATAGTGATAGTGCCGAATTTTCACGTCGCGGTAGAAGAATCAAGAAACCAAATAAACTTAATCTGTAATTTAGATAAGTGAGAATTGTAAACTATGTGCAATTTCTATAATTTGTTTGTGAGTTCACGTAAATATAATTTCCGTTCACTCAGGTGGGAGGATGTTGTAGAAATTGTGTGTAGTAGACAAACACCCTGTATAAGTGTAATTATCGGTAACGAACAGTAGTTTTACCGACCGAGTTAGCGAGCAATTTTTGATTGTCAGATGTTTTTGTGTTTTAGTAGTCAATCATAGCTGTAGCCATTTTGTTCCCGTGTGAATCAGTTCGTTCAGTTTGTAGTTGTGTTTTTTATATGATTTTCCCCAATAATAAATGTCCTTTTCAATTAAATATATATGAAATAAAGTGTGCAAGTGTTTCTCTTTCTCATAAATCCAACAGTTAGAGTGATTTACGTAATATTTGTATGCGAAAATCATGATAAAATATTCAGATATAAGTAATCAAAAATAGAGTATAATACACGTGTATACGTGCCTTTAAAGCACTAGTGCTAATAAAAGCAGCCCGCTTCGCGTAGTGACCTTAATCTCGTCACACGTGCTTTAGACTTACTTATTCCTACACTAATATCGTAATATTCTTGTCAGTATGACATGGAAAGGAAAACAAATTACGATTTTCGAGTTTTTCAGTTTGACACTTGTAAAATAATTATAGTTAAAGTATTATTTAAATTCGTAAATAATATAATTTCACATTAATTGTCTAGCAGTGGTATCTATGCTTACTTATACCAAAATTATTTATCAATAGAAAACAGTTAATTAAAAAAATCCACTAACCTTAAAATATCCCAAACGTCAAAAAATACTTCACCACACACATAACCTCAACACACTGCACAAGAAACGAAACTATTTCTTAGCTTTACTATGATAAGCAATACAAACAAGAAAAATCTATCAATCAACATCTTCACACTTTTTATTTAAGATAACACGCGCTAACACACTGTAGATCCTAGATTCTGTAGATGATCAATAGGAGATAGAATAACTGATCTATAATGGACAATAGAAAGTGATATGTTGACCGTAGACGCTTGACTGAACAAAATGTTAGGTTCGAATACGAATATCATGTCACTAGTGACCTTAAAGAGATTTATAGAGTGCGCCTAAACTTGTTTGCAGCCACTGGATGATGTCGAAATCCAAATGGGACTATATTTCATTTCCTTTACCATATTTTGCAGAAGGTTAACACACTCAGTATAACGATGTTTATAAATAAATACACGGAGAGAGTAAATATGTGTGGGAAACAGAAAAGCTATTAACAACATTGTTACCTACAAATTTATGACATTTTTAAATATTAATTAAATATGTAGCATTGTATGACTTCTGCTAATGTTTTTCAATTATATTATAAATGAAATAAATATTATGTTAAATATAAAACAATCTTAGAAAAAATTACAGTATAGCGTTATTATATTTGCTCGTACGTCTGTTCCTGCAAAAAATGGTGCAAGCGCTTAAAATCTTAAAGTCAATATATTTTGAAAACGAAAAATATTTCTTAATATATTGCTTCAATACCTATATGCTCCTCAAAGTGTAAAAATGTAATTTAAAGCTTTCATAGAGCAATTTTCAAATTTACAGAAAACAGGATCAATACTACTTATAAAAATTGTCAAATTTATGGAAATATTAAAGAAAACAAAAGCAAATCTGAGGTATCCTGCCAAAGGTGTATCTCTTATAGTTTTCGTGATCCTAATGGTGCGAGCAACTTTAAATGGAACATACTACAGATATATTAAAAAGGAAGCTACATTATCGAAAACTTACCATTTCAAATGGTCATATTGTTATTGATATTGTTTGGATGCTGTCATCTTACCTGTAACAAAATAAAAAAATCTATAAAATACAGTACTGATTTTTGACATTTTCTATTTCGATATTATTACGTATTACTAGGTCCTGCAAAGTTATTATCACGTTAGCAATAATATTTTAATAAATAACCAATAATAACTGCAAATACTAAATAAAACCTGAAAATGGTAAACCTAGCATATTTCTTAGAGAATGGGGTTGTTGCATGAATTTTTATATGACTTCGAAGATCCAAACTTAAAAAATATTGTTTAAAGATCTTCAAATTTGAAAATATCACAAAATATCTATTAGATAGTTTATTATTGATATTAGTGTAATATTTTGAAAAAGTTACGTGATCTGAAACAGAAGGTGTCGTCGAAGTACATACACTTTAACATTATAACAAACTATCGCCTACTTTTATTTATAGATGATGGACAAACTGTTTTCCTATTGGCTATGAATGACATGCCGTATTTATACTCCGACGTCACAGGAGGGGGGTTTGTTTTTCATGAATATCTCTGGCGCCAATCTTTTTACTTTGCTATTTACGAAAATAACAATGAATTATTATAATTATTTTTCTTTTTATTATCAAAAATATTGCCTAAACTTTCATTTAAAATACTTTTTAAAAAATGTGAAAGCGGCTCATTGGGGCGAATATACGAATGTTTATCTCACGTTGATAATAGCAGTAACTAATGATATTTAATCTAAATATATCATCACGGCTTATTACCCATTGCTGGGTGTGCCAATCTGCTTTGTACACAGATATTGGTAATGATGAAATATTTGTACCGTGCGGGCGCTTACCAGGCGTCACCTCACGGTCACTCATTGCTGGCGTGGAGAGTGCACCACACAAGGGTCAATTTTGTGCCATTTAAATTTGGAAATATTTGGCGTCGATCGGGATCGAACCCGGTTCCGCAGATTCGCAACCTGACACTCAGACACGCGGCCACGAGACCCCAAAATAAATAATAACATTATTTATTTTAAATCTCCATAGTTATAGTACGAGTATAGTATTATTAGGTGTTGAATAAATATGACAAATAAGCAGTGACAATATTAGTATCAAATGTGTATCAGTTATTTAGTAGGTAAGGTAAGTTACTCTAGATGTGGTTAGATTTCATTATAAGGTTAAGATACGTAGATTAAGGTCATAATATTATTTTTATTTTAAAATAAGTTTGGTTATATTTGATTTAGAAGATAATTTACAAAAAATTAAGAAATCTATTTTTAAAATAAACAAATAATACTTGAAACAGGTGATAAAATTTGATGATTAAATATAGATATTAGAATTAGCCGACTATACCCTAATAATATAAACAAAATTTGTTTAAATTTCAATTACATTTTTCTCGATATTTTTATTATGTAAGGATATAAAATTTTTGGTTCAATAAAAAAAATGAATAGTATAGATAATATTTTCAATATGGTGTTCCATCAAAAAAATATAAATTTAATTTCTAATTTGAGAATCACTGGGTACAAATTTTTATTCTTCGTAAACCGATGCCCCCTTGGTCAACTACAACTTTGCTATTTAGCATTTTTTATATCTTTAATAATAAAGATAAAGAAAATTATCGTGGTTACCCGATTCGCTGTTACATCCTGTATAAAATGTGAATATTTATCGATATATTTTCAGACATTGCGGAAATACAAAATTCTCACTAAAAATATCAACTTACGTAATCAATCTTCTAAACATCTAATATTTATCCTTCTTATCACTATTTGCAAATATTTTACACGCATGTATGTAGGTACCTACATACCTAACCTAACGATATCATGTATTTCATTAATCATAAAACAAAACGTTCATAAAGAAAAAAGGCTGGAACATATGGTCCGGCCACTGCTTGGAGAAAATGTAAATTTATTAATCTATAACTTGGTGTGGTAAAAATCAAAGCAGGCCAGGACAATGCTGTCGAGTGTCTATATATCTGTCTGCATCCTTTCAGGCCCGAGACAATCACGCTATAAATCAAGTAGCCTGTGCTGTATTAACAGCTGGCTGGATCCAAGATCCACACTACATATGTATAACAGGAGAATGTACGCATTTGAATATTACATATTAATTCATAGATACGATAGATAGACTAGTTCACTGCATTATATGACAAGTCAGAAATCGAACAATTTACAGTTATTTCCTTTTATATTATACCTTGTTCCACCTTACAAATTGCATATGTCATATGTCTAATACACTTACCTATAAAATACCCAAAAATAAAAAAGAAAGGTTATATAGCTGCAACATATAAATAAGTTTACCAACTCGTATTAATTATTAACATTTTTACTGTGTAAATCTGTGTCTGAAATTAGCCAACCACCGCAGCGAAAATACATATGTACTATTGGGATTTTCAAATAAGAAAACGCTAACTAGCTGCGAATATTAGAACTACAAACAGTGGTACACATTTGACATTAACATGAAACTACAACTATATGACTACAACTCTTATACATACTTGAATTATAAATAAAAATTACTTTCACGATGAAGCCTGTATCAAAATTCTCTTGTCGTAACAAACACACGCAAGAGAGAAATAGAAGATCTTGCTTCCAAACAAACCCCCTCTCGTTGTCTTAAGTCCCTCTCCATTCTGTCTGTATCTGTCATTCGTGTTATAACCTAATTCTCTGATTTGTTTAGTTCGTTGTTTTCTTAAAAATGAGTTTAAAGTGAGAAGAGGTGCCTGGGGCAACTTTTTTGTTTAATAATATTGAAGATCTTTCGATAATACAACTAAAACGATCGCTGGAGTGCAGAGGTGACAGTTCTTGGTTTGGAAGTCGTAGCCATAGCAACCATTAGTTCACTATTAGTTTTATGCTCTGCCACTAGATAAGCTCGTGCATATTTCAATTGTCTAAGTGTCTATTATGTTCAAGAATTGTTTTACTAGAAATAATGCGTGAGATTAAAAGTATTACATCTTAATTTTAAATGCCCACTTAACGAAAAAAACGTATCAAAATGAAATGTCATACTAGATTTCATATTGCTGTCAAAATTTCAATGTGCATTTATCGTTAAATGACCATGGAAAATTAAATATCTTTTGGTAATACAATCCCAGTAATTAATCTTTCTGCAAAAGTATTACTCACACAATAAAAATTCGAGTGTTGAGAACACAGGACTTCCTACTTAAGATATTACAATGCAATATTAGAAATAAAAAGGTGCTTGCTAACAATTTTACATTTTTAAATCGTAGAAACAACGTAGGTAAGTATTTTTTTTTAATTTACTATTTCTAGTACTTTAATCATTTATGTCAATTAATTTAGGCATAACCTAAGAATAATGCACAGAAATATAAGAGATGACCGTTCACTATTCCTGAAAGCCGAGTTCGTAGTCTTTCGACTAAGTAGGGAATTAGCTTCTCATTTATAAACAGAGATGAACGACGTTATGCCTGGGTCAATAAGAGCTACGTACATTCCGCATCATTTTAAAGTTCTAATTTTTCGAAAAGTATAAAATGAATACGAAGACCAGCATTATACTAAATTGCTCATTTGTGCTACTTGCATTTCATGGTTGTTTCTTTTCAGCCTTTTCACTCGTATTTTACAATAAAGCAATAGCACCAGTAATAGGTACTTAATTAGCGCACAAAAAAATTCACGTTTTGATAATTTGACGTTTGACGTTAAAGATGTATAACCCCACAATTGTTTCAAGCGTGGTCCAAAGTACATAACGACATACGTCGATGTCCGCAAAACGTATACTTACAACTAACTTCATGACTAATTTTAACAACGATTGTTAAAAAAATTAATTAACAATATTGTTAAAATATTTTTATGGGGTCTCGTGCCTGAGTGTCAGGTCGCGAATCTGGGGAACCGGGTTCGATCCCGACCGACGCCAAATATTTCGAATTTTAAATGGCACAAAATTGACCCCTGTCGTGCACTCTCCACGCCAGTAACGAGTGCCCGTGAGGTAACGCCTAGTAAGCGCCCGCACGGTGCAAATATTTCATCATTACCGATATCTGTGTACAAAACAGATTGGGACACCCAACAATGGGTAATATGCCGTGATGATATATTTATTTATTATTTATTTTATTTTTTAAAGAATAACATTTTGCGATGCGTTGTTCACAGAATTGTTAAAATGAGTTGTTAAATTCAAATTGTTACCTAACCAATTATTTAACAACTACCTTAGAGAATTGGGCTGAATATCCTGACCATCTCAATAAATATACAATCAATTATTTTCCTTTTAAATGTAAATTACATATCGTCGGAAAACAATCGATGTAAAAAACAAATAAAAATCTCATAACAAACAAGTAACATATAATAGAATGAGTTCACCTCTAGGAAAACACATAACATTGTATGTTCGTGCAGACATTTGCAAATTACAGGGAGTCCAACATCAATATGCAAAATGGCGTCATGAAATGTCAGTGCTGCTATTTAAATGACAATGTAACAATAGTGTCATCTTCATCTATATTCAGATACCGTCATTGCACGCTAATTATGTTATACATGGAAGAAATCTTCTCTCCTACTCTAGGTAAATGGAAGAATCTCTTTACAAATGTGTTGAATATGTATATAGTGACTTACATTTGTATGCGGCGATGGGTAGGTTAAAGGTTAATAATGTGTAGATTATGTGAGTGGGTAATTTTATTAGAACATCACAGAAAAAATAATTTATGTAGTTATTTGTCGTAACGTCTTATTTATACCTTTAATTATAGATATTTCTTTGAATGATGTTCATAACTTTATAAAAAATTTCGTTGAAATGTCGAATGATGAATCATACATACATTCTTTATGATGTTTTTAAAATATATGTTAAATACTTTGTCAAAACAAAATAAATTTGATAAATAAAAGGAGTAAAGTACTTTTTACTTCCTGCTGCCCTTGGTAAGGGAGGTATAGGGATCGTGCTAAAAATCACATATCAAGATTTTAATAAATGTCCACGTTTTAAGGTCCCTAGAATCCAATTTTAACATTTTCACGATGATGTCTGTGTGTATGTGTGTATGTGTGGATCCTCCACTTTAACTCAAATACTATCAATCAGAAAATTTTGAAACCTTGTATTTCGAACTTTTTCTGTAATGGAAAGAGCCCATTAGATTTTGGTGAAAATCGGATAACCGGAAATGGCACTTTACTACAAGCTCAAAATAGTTTTTCTTCGAAAAATACCTTTAAATGTTATTTTTTGAGATTTATATCATTATACAAATTAAAGATTATTAAATTTTCTATAGATTTGCATTAATACAATACGCAGTTATTCAATGTGTGTAACTGACAGATAAATGTCACTATTAAAGAACTAATCATTTTAAAATAATATTAGTAACGTTTCAAAAAGAAAAAAGTAAATAGAACAATAGAAAAGGAATTCAATACAGTTTCCAGCATATGTAAATATGTAGGTATGTATTTAGATTCACAAAAATGTTTACGCTAATCCTCATTTTTGGATTAGTGAATTCTATGCTATCCCGGTATTTAAAATTTAATCTTCATTTTATTATAGCTCCGGTGCTCAATGGTTAGAGCAAAGCCTCATGTCAAGAGCGCCCTCGGGACTCTAGGTTCGAATCCAACTAAGGCATATGGATGTGAGTGAATGTGAACCCACTCTGTAATTGGGGTTTAATCCTGTTGAGGGGTTTAAAAAAAAGGTAGTTACTTGGATTAGATTAGACTATATTTTAAGAATAAACTTACAAAATTAGAGTAAAATTCGCTAATCCGAAATGTGACTCGGGCTGTAAATGACCACATCAGATTTTTATTTAAGAATCACAAACATATCGTTTATAAAATTATTCATAAAGATGATAATTTAATTATAAATGACAAAGATAATTAGGTTATAGTATTAAAATTTCTTTAAATGTTTGCAAAGTGGAAACGCCAAAGTTATGATTTATTTCCTGCTAAGCTTTGACAGGAACTATCAAACTCTTGATGCACTTAAATTTCCTTTCTGTTAGGGATTTGATTTCTGCCCTCTGATCTAAATGCAAAACAAATTAATATAGCGAAAATTTTATCAACTATCAGCTGCCAGTTTTAAAATAAAATCGACAAATAATAATAAATAATTAATCAAGTTTACGATTTTGACTTTGTAATTTTTAGTCATTAAACAAAGATGTCTCTCTCTCTCTCTCTTTCTCTCTCTTTCTCTCTCAGATTAATACAAAAAGCCAAATACAATAAAATCGAAAACGAGCACATCTTAAATATGAATACTGTTTCTCATAATTGCGTAGGCTTCCACAGTCTGAGTCATGAGAAATATTCGTTTTCCGGGAATGGACTGTGTCATATTTTGAGTCAGAGCTCAACGTTTCGCCCGCAGTCATATGGGGCATCTTCAGGAGCAAGGGGGATAGTACTGTCTTAAACACGGTTACCCGACGTGTCAACCACGCTAGAGGCCGAGTTTAAGCAACAAGGAGGGAGACTCAGTTTACAAGGTTACCCGACGTGTAAACCACGCTAGAGGCCAAATAAACCAAGTGACGAAAGAAGGCCGAGAAGACGGTTATATACTAATCTAAAGATACGGTAGATGAGCAGAGCTAATGAGGACCAATGGGAATCGAGTTCGTAATGGTAGATTGGGCGTGTCGTGTTCCGAGAATCACCGGTTTCCACATGTGGCTCAAGAAATAGCCATCATCCCGATTGATGTTATTCGGATGTTTCCATATTTCTAAAGTTTCCCTGTATTTACGTCTGTAAAACTCAGGGACAGGAGCTAAAATGCGGGAATTTTCAAATAAGATGTTATGTCCTGTGTTGTGTTGGTGTTCTGCGACCGCAGATGTTAATACCATACCATTACGTAGACAGCGTTTGTGTTCTGACAATCTAGTGTGAACACTCCTTCCTGTTTCACCTATGTATACTGTGCCGCAAGAACAAGGAATACTATAGACACCGGGTGACGACAAGGGTTCGCGCTTATCTTTAGTTTGGGGGAGTATTTCTGAGATCTTTTGTGGAGGTTTAAAAAAGACCTTAATATTGTTTTTATTGAGAATTCTACCTATTTTGTCCGAGAAACCAAATCTATCCTTAACAAAGCAAGTCTCTCACTTCTTAGGGAACAAATTCGCTACACACGACGAGAATTAAACGAAAGTTCTATAAAACTATACTCGCTGCATTTGGAATTGAGTAACCTTATGAACCATGAGGATTGGTTAAAATTTGATACTATCACACATGCTCAGGCCAATATTTCCTTTGAAAAAACCAGCGAAAAACAAAAGCGTAAATTTAATTCCCTCACTCCCCCAAAAAAGGTAATTCATGCTTTAGGTAAAACCGTCGTTAACATATCATCTCGCCCCCTATCGTCCAGCGAAACTTCCGTTTTATCGAAAGGGTTAAACTTTTCCCTCGCTCCTACAAAAATTCCTGTTGAAGAAATAGTCAGCTCTATCGAATCCTCCGTTAGGAAATTACCTAAAGAAGCTAGCGACACTGTACGTATGGAAGTTGTGAAATGCATCAAAAACTTCAAACCACCACCATCTAATATTAGTAGAGAAGAAAGGTTAGCTCTGAAAAACCTCAAATCAGACACCAATATTATTGTTGTTGCAGCGGATAAAGGTAATGCTACAGTAATTATGGATCGCAACAAGTACGATGAGAAGGTTCTGGCCCTTCTACAGGAACAATCATATTCTCCACTTAAACGTGACCCCACAGCTAAAATTGAACGTGAAATCACCGCCCTTATTAAAAATTCAGACATTCCTGAAGACATTCAAAAACGTATTGTACCTAAATCCTCTAAACCTCCACGTCTTTACGGTTTACCAAAAATTCACAAACAGGATTACCCACTCAGACCTATTGTCAGCACCATCGACTCTCCTACTTATAAACTGTCTAAATATTTGTCGGATATTTTAAAACCTTTTACAGGAAATTCTGAGTCATTTATTCTAAACTCAGAACATTTTGTACAAAAAATCAATAATATCACTACAGAACCCGACGACATACTTGTTAGTTTTGACGTCACATCACTGTTCACTAAAGTCCCGATTGATCAGTCAATCACTATTATCGCTAAATTATTGGAAAATAACGGAAACTCGTCTAATCTAGTAACTCTTATTGAAAAATGCTTGACATCAACCTATTTCACTTTTAATAAACAATTTTACAAACAGGTCTCAGGTGCAGCAATGGGCTCTCCCCTGTCCCCCGTGGTTGCCAGTATATTTATGGAACACTTTGAAACAAAGGCACTAGAATCATCTACATTCAAGCCTAAGGTATGGTTTCGCTATGTAGATGACACGTTTGTCATTTGGCCACATGGTCCGGAAAAACTCACTTTGTTCCACGAACACTTAAACAGCATACACCCGGACATTCAATTCACCATGGAGGTAGAAAATAACAGAACTCTCCCCTTCCTTGATGTTCTCGTTAATCGTAAGCCCAACGGACAGTTAGGGCACGCTGGTTATAGAAAACCCACCCACACTGATAGGTATCTCAATTTTAATTCTCACCACCATCCCTCGCAGAAACTCTCAGTAGTCAACGCTCTCGTACATCGTGCCATTAAAATCTCTGAACCTGATTTCCTACAGCAGGAGCTTGATCACATCAGACATAGTTTAATCCAGAACAACTATGACGTAAAATTAATCAACAATGTAATTCATAGACAATTAAACCCTTTACCCAAAAAACCTGTGGATACCTCGTTCAAAACATTTGCATCTATCCCTTACATTAAAGGTTTCTCGGACAAAATAGGTAGAATTCTCAATAAAAACAATATTAAGGTCTTTTTTAAACCTCCACAAAAGATCTCAGAAATACTCCCCCAAACTAAAGATAAGCGCGAACCCTTGTCGTCACCCGGTGTCTATAGTATTCCTTGTTCTTGCGGCACAGTATACATAGGTGAAACAGGAAGGAGTGTTCACACTAGATTGTCAGAACACAAACGCTGTCTACGTAATGGTATGGTATTAACATCTGCGGTCGCAGAACACCAACACAACACAGGACATAACATCTTATTTGAAAATTCCCGCATTTTAGCTCCTGTCCCTGAGTTTTACAGACGTAAATACAGGGAAACTTTAGAAATATGGAAACATCCGAATAACATCAATCGGGATGATGGCTATTTCTTGAGCCACATGTGGAAACCGGTGATTCTCGGAACACGACACGCCCAATCTACCATTACGAACTCGATTCCCATTGGTCCTCATTAGCTCTGCTCATCTACCGTATCTTTAGATTAGTATATAACCGTCTTCTCGGCCTTCTTTCGTCACTTGGTTTATTTGGCCTCTAGCGTGGTTTACACGTCGGGTAACCTTGTAAACTGAGTCTCCCTCCTTGTTGCTTAAACTCGGCCTCTAGCGTGGTTGACACGTCGGGTAACCGTGTTTAAGACAGTACTATCCCCCTTGCTCCTGAAGATGCCCCATATGACTGCGGGCGAAACGTTGAGCTCTGACTCAAAATATGACACAGTCCATTCCCGGAAAACGAATATTTCTCACTGTTTCTCATGGTCATATAGGGTCAAAACTGTAAGTCTAAATCTGTAAAATACCTGACAAAAACATATCTATTTTTGTTGATTAATATCAAATTATACGTACATAGAGTGGCAGCTTTCGTCGAGATTTTGTTTACTATTTAGAGATGTATAAGTTATAGTTTTGACCACAATTCGGCCTCTACATTACATTGATATCACTGAAGACACCATTGCTATTTAAAAATATAAATAAATAAATAAATGTATCATCACGGCATATTACTCATTGCTGGGTGTGCCAATCTGCTTTGTACGCAGATATCAGAAATGATGATGACATATTTGTACCGTGCTGGTGTTTCCCAGGCGTCACCTCAAGGGCACTCATTGCTGGCGTGGAGAATGCACAACAGGGGTCAATTTAGGGCCATTTAAAATTCGATATATTTGGCGTCGGTCGGGATTGAACCCGGTTCCCCCAGTGGCGTACCTAGAGCGGGGCAAACAGGGCAGGTGCCCTGGGCGCCAGAACCAAGGGGGCGCCGGTTGGAGCCCTTAGTATCCGTATGTAACTTGGGTGCCAGAATTTGAAGTGTTAAAACTGTAGATTACTGTGCGTATTGACATTTTTCGGAACTGTTGAACCTCTCTATCTGTTTTTTCATCGTCTGCTCAACGCTGGGAAATACTCAAAAATAGTTATAAAATCTGAGTCTAAAACAATATGGAGTGCAAAAGTGGAAGCCGTGAAGCCCATAAACAATTACCTTAACGGCATACTCCAAGTACTCGAAACTATAATGAATGATGCAAATGAAACGAGTGAAAGAAGAAGTGATGCTACGCAATTGTACAACCGTATGTTGACACTCGATTTTCTCACTACTTGGATTTTGGACGAGAGTACTCATTCCTATTGATAGAGTTCAGAAAAGACTACAAGATATAAAATATGAACTTTCATGATACCGCCTTCGATTTGAAAGGTTTAAGAGATTATTTTCGCAATGAAAGAGAAACTTTGGTGACTGAAGCTCTGGAAATTGGACTTAGTCTCTGTCAAAACTGGGATGTTGAAACCGAAAAACGCCAACGGCAAAAATCTTTGAATAGCCATGCAAATTTTGTTGACTATTGCAGTTTGCATCGCTAGCTGTGAAAGATCTTTCAACAAATTAGAACTGATCTTAAATTATCTGAGAGTCTCCATGGGTCAAGATTTTTTAATCGTAATGACCTCCGGAATATATGGTATAATTTGTCGGTCGAGTCGCGGAACACCCGTATATTGATAGTTATTTTGTTATTGTGCTGATTCGTTCATGGTTGAAGTTATTTCATAATATATATGGATATTAACTAATTTCAACATATACACTAAAGCGAGAAAATGTAATCTTGACTTTACATTGTTGACAGGGGGCGCAATTACGAACCTTGCCCTGGGCACCATTTCGCTTAGGTACGCCACTGGGTTCCCCAGATACACGACCAGACACTCGGGCCATGAGACCCCATATTGTTAAAATAATACTCGGATATTATAATATTATAATGCAGAAGAACTTTCTATAATTAGTTTAGGACCTATACGATGCACAGTAGCAATTGTTGAAGTATCCTACCAAAAGTAGCACATTTCTAAACCCAAAACAAAAGTCATGCTAGAATTATGGAGAATAAGACAAATGGTTAATATTTTTTAGAATTTTATCCTCAAATATGTTCAAAGTTACTCCCTTCAAAAAATATACCCCATCATTTTTTTCTTTCACTTTTTAACCCGCTGTCACTCGCGTTGTTAGATTGTATCTAACATTTTCATATTTTATTTTATAAAAAATATTTTTGATCTATTTTTCCATTTGTTCACCCTATTATTATATTCTTTTGTGATTAAGTAATAGCTATTAACATACCTAGGAATATTATGTTATCGCAACTGCCGCAGATGTCGGTTTGAAATCCAAGCTCGTAGAGCCAGGATTTTAGGACATCTAAGGCTTATTAAGATTCATGACATCCGTGGTTTGTTCAATAGTTTATCGGTTTCAGAAAATGAAGACATTATTATTAAATATTATGTTTTGAAATTCTTTTATTAATGCTGCTTTGCTTTTTGATAAACAGAACAATTATTTTGACATATGTCAATATGACAAATATTCAAGTTAATTACTTTATTCATCATATTTATTATTTAAGAATAAAGTAAACCGTGCTAAGAAAGGTACACTAACGTTATCTGTGTGACATTTTTTCAGCTTTATTTTTGGAGAAGTATAGGCCCTTAATGGACAGCATTATATTTTCATTTTATTTTATTTTCATTTTGTAGACTGTTGTTGACAAGTATGTATGGTAATAATATTACCGTACAGATACAGTTATTACTTAATTACAAGCCTACTTTTGTACATGTAAACTAAAGTGTAATCTCCTGTAACCGGTAATAGCTATTAACATACCTAGGAATGTTATGTATATTATACCTGCCGCAGATGTCGGTTTGAGACATCTAAGGCTTGTTATGATTCATAACATCCGTGGTTTGTTCAATAGTTTATCGGTTTCAGAAAATTAAGACTATATTAATAAATATGTTTTTTTTTAATTCTCTGGTTAATGCTACACTTTCAGAATGCTATGGTTAACAGAACAATTTTTTGACATATGACAAATATTCAAATTGTGTATTTTATTCCTCATGTTTATTATTTTAGAATAAAATAAACCGTATTTAGAACAATGCCCTAACGTTATCCGTATGTATTAATGAAGAGCATTCATTTTATTTTATTTTCATTTTGTAGACAGTTGATGACAAGTCAGTATGGTAATAATATTACCATACAGATACAGTTATTACTTAGTTACCAGCCTACTTTTGTACATGTAAACAATTGATTAATATTGTACGAAGTAAAGGAAGTATTGTAATGCGAAAAATTTCAGTTTTCAGATTTGACCATCCCTGAATCCATTTTGACTAATTTCGTCGTGACGTCTGTACGAACGTATGTATCTCACATAAGTCAAAAACGGTAAGCCGTAGAAAGATGAAATTTTGTATTTAGGACTGCTATAACATCTAGTTGTGCACCTCCCTTTTTGGTCATTACAAAATTTCCAGAAATGGTATTTCATTTGAAGCCTATCATAGATTTTAATGAAAAACTATTTAAAAATATAATCCAAAACTTTTCAAATTTGGTATATAATACAACATAATATTATGTCATTTGGAATAACACAGTAGATTTTGGTTAAAACAGGCTAACCGGAAGTGATATATTACCTGAAGTTGTTAACAGTTTTTTTCAATAAAAAGGTTTCATTTTGATTTTAGAAATAAATGCTTCAAATAAGAGTTTTAGAGAATTAAATTATGTATCTAGCACATCAAGTATTATTAAATTAGTCCTTTGTATTCGTATAAGCGAGATATGTAAATTTAAAACTTATATACTTTTTGGTTTTTGTAATGAAGCTTGCTATGGATTACGACAAAAACTACCAAAAAAATTAAAAAATAGATGTAAATGTCAAATTACGTCAAATACGTGTAATTCTATAATTGAGTCTATAGATACTTCATATTGGTCTTGCGTACAAGGAAGTCGTGTGGTGTCCACATCAGATTTTTTAATCCACATTTACGTATTGTTAAAAAAGTTCTAGAAGTCTCATACTATTAAATCAGGTAACATTTTATTTCGTGCTGCATATACGCAGTTACGTCGAATTTTAACTTTTTTATTGTTTTTATTCTTCTAGTTTTGCTCTAAAAGTTACAGGTGAGCCAAAATCCGCACTTATTTAAAATTCCATGTTGAACTCCTATGTTCCTGTTCCCGGTGTATAGCCTGTATATCGAATAAAAAAACTCTACTGATGTACTGTACTGTTTAAGATTTATACATGCTTGTGATGTGAGATCTTGTAAACGCCTTCTTTGACAAAATAATAATTGTCATTTATTTATTTAATATTTATTATTTTCCACCTACATATAATATGAAAGTAAGGAAATATAATACATTATTTCAATTAATACTTTTCTAGTAGAGATTATAGATATTTCACTATATAAGATAAAGTAAAATGAAACGTGTAGGTCGATATCGAAGTACCTATATCATCATCCATATTAGCTGATATCTATTGCACACATTTTATTTCCTCTAATCATTACTTCCATTCCATTTATCTTCCTGAATGGTCCATTTCCGGTCGGTCTTCTTTATTCCCTCCCCGCCCTTCGTCACTCGCTGTTGTTTTCTCCGCTAGTGTTTTGTTTCGCGTGGGCGATGATTGCACTCGTATTTAAACATTATGATTGTTGGTACAATAATCGCGGTATGCCATGGAGCGTGAACGTGGGCGGGCCCCATTGTGTCGTGCGAGTGCGCGTGTGTGCGACACGAACACAAACGAATAGACGCGGAGATGCCCGAAGGCAAGAAATGGTAATAAGGGTGACATGAGACTAAGATATGGATTTATTCATGGAATACACGTATGAAAGATTTGTAAGAATGAGATAGTGAAGGTATTGAAAGTTGTTATTGAATTGTTTTATACATGAATGGAACATTGGTAATAATCATTTGAAAAACGAATAAGTAAAACTCAATTACATTTAAATTTATAAGTGGTGTTAATACTGTTTACTGGTTTTCCAACGATTAACAAGAGTTGATTGAGGAAGAACTTCTGCATTTTATTCGCAGATTTCAATAATTACGATACCATTGAGCGCACTTAGTACTTTATGAGCACTCAAAGCTACCGTGATGTGCCATTTAATGCTATTTGAATTTTTTTAGACACAATATTCAAGTTTAATGTTTGCTGAACTAGTGATGCCGCGAGACGAGAAACGGCGAGAAACAACCCACTCTTGTCTCATCTCGAAATTTCGAGACGAGATTACTCTGCATCTCGTCTCGTCATAATTTTTCTTGCTTTCTCTCGATCTCAACTCGTGAGTCTCGAATTATTAAAATTACAGTGTTAAATATCTTACAACTGACGTTTATGTGATAAATAAATATTAAATGTTTATAAAAGTAATTAAAAATATCGAATGTGAAGTTTTTCTAGGGAAATATTCTACCAATATACCCCTCGTGAACGTCAAATACAGTGTGTTCAAAAAAATTTCCAACTCGGAGTAAGCTATGAACAAAGAAACGTATGCCAATTTAAAAATATTTAATTAAATGTAAATTTGACATGAGATATTGTCAAAAATGTTATCTTAAGTTATCAAAGCTTTTCTTCTTGTCTTATTTTACAATTGGAAACAAATTAGATAACGACGAATGTCAATATACTGTATCTTTCTTTACTGTCATTTCTCCTTAAAATTACATTTCAAGATCAATTTTAACATCTTGACTTTTGAATAGAATAATGATCACAGCCTACTCCGAGTTAGGAATTTATTGAACACACTGTACAATCAGAATATCTTCGCTTGTGCACATTCGTGCACACGAGAAAATATTCAGGTATTTGTCATGCACTTGGGATATAACTACTGAATATTTTGTTCTTTTATAGGTACTTGTATTTTAATTGGACAATTTTTGAAAAAAGTACACTCGAGATCTCGACGACGAGAATAAGGTTAATCTCGTCTCGAAAATTCGAGACGAGATCTCAAAAATGCGAGATCTCGTGGCATCATTAAGCATAACGAGGAACAAAATACAGTTAACCACGCGACCCAATAATAATAATAATAATAATAATAAAAATAATAATAATAATAATAATAATAATAATAATAATAATAATAATAATAATTTAGGATTATTAAATGTACCTATTTAAGTATTTACGAGTATTAAACTAAAACTAATTAAAACAAATAAAAACGATAACTATAAATATTGCTCTTGCCGCACTTTACTGCACTACGGATATTGTCAACTAGGCGACACCATGCGCATGATGATCAAATGTAAGATAGCTAAGTGGGCGCAAGGTATATGGCTGACAAAATAATAGACGTGTTCGACAGGTTAGGTTATGTTAAGGAATGTTTAGAAAAATCGGAGGGCCATTTTCAACAATTTTTCCTACTTTAAAAAAATCTGCCAAATTGTATGCATACTAAATATAAAAAAAAATTGTTTCTGTCGCATTCTAGCATTCTATTATTTTTTTACTGAAACTGTCACATATTTGTATTATAAATCTAAAATTTTGAGTTTTTTTTATTTAATTTGAGCGAGATATGAATTTTTAAATATTAATTGAAAATTTGGGTCTCATGGCCGTGTGCCTGAGTGTCTGGTCGCGAATCTGAGGAATTTTAATTGGCACAAAAGTGACCTCTGTGATGCACTTACCAAGGCAGCAATGAATGCCCGTGTGGTGACGTCTGGTAAACGCCCGCACGATATAAATATATCAGCATCATTTCTGACATCTGCGTATACAGCAGATTGACATACTCAGCAATGGGTAATAATGCCGTGATAATATATTTCTTATATATTTTTTAATTGAAAATATCAATTTTAGCGAATGTACAGTAGTAGGAGCTGATGATATTAAAAATATATATATATAAATAGAAAACTTGTACACACAAACTGTGATAAAAAATAAAACTAACATAAACAAGACAGTTGGCATCGCGGCAATGGCAGAAAAACTGCTTCCTGTTAACAGGACATGTACAAAATTTGTTAGAAATGTCATCAGTCACTCGTACGTCACAAACTTCGTGATATTTTTTTGCAGCAAAATAAATTACAAGAAAATTCGTGTTAGAAAAAAAAATTGATTCCACAATGATAACATTTTATCCTTAAATTTTACTACATTAGAATACCCCTTTAACTGTCCATTTACCATCGCCTACACACACAGATATCATCAGGAAAACGTTAAATTCGATTTCTAGATACTTAAAACATACTAATCCAATAAAATCACGGTATTTGATTTTTATCTTGACTCCTCTACCTCTCTTACCTACGGTAGCGAGAGATAAAAAGAATAAAAAGACGCTATTCCTTATGATTAAAGAGAGTAAAACAAAGTCAGATATACTCTCAAATTATGCAAAATATTCTTCAAACAACAGGTTTATAAAAAAAAAATTGAATGTAGGTAACTATGAAAACAATACACTGGTCTGCAAAATACCTACCTACTTTGTAGACCGTTACTATTAGCAACGGTCTGCAAAGAACTTTGGTCTGCAATAATTATACTCTTTTTGTAACCAAATGATGTCCGAAGAGCATACTTTTTTATCGACTGTAGAAAAAACATTTGAGTAATAGAATATATAAATGAAAGATGTGGCTCTGTTTATTGATTTTAGCCAATATTTTAATTGAATCTTACATTACAATCTACGTCTGTCTATTAACATAACATAGTAATTAAACTGTTCCATGTTATGAACCAAAATAATTTATTGTTATTGTTACTAAGGCTGACTACTATACCCTCTAATTTCTTTCACACATTCCCCGTGTTTCTCTTTCGTATGTAGGAAGTGCTAATCCCTTATTATAGAAATGTTACCCGCAGTATGTAATCATACATCGCCCACAGAACCACAGTCTATATGTTAATACTCCACACGTGACACAACAACTACACAACCTAACATCTTGTACATCGCGATTCAATTGTCTTCATAACAACGCACCACACGTTCTCTGCGTCATTGTTTTACTCTTCAAGTGTGCTGTGAATCCACAACGCTCGGATTGTATTTTTGTTTCCAATACGCGAAATTCGAATTGAGATGTAATTTGTAAATGGCATTTATTGAGTATTTTCTAATAGTTGTACTTTCATATAAACATGTAATCATAACTATGATTTATTACTACCTTAGTATTTAGTTTGATTTATTGTTGCTAACTATTTCTAATCTTAATTAATTTTATTAATGTTATGCTTTTACAATAATTGTATATATACATTCATAAATAACAAACCTAATAGAGTGCTAGAGGGTTCATATCAAAATATATACATTGCTATTATAATGAAATAAATCATAAACAAATATACATACTTGTATGATTACAGCTTGGATATACTGGATTTGTAATATAATGAAATTTTTTGAAAAAAAAAAACAAAAAACCCATTACAATAATGCAGATTTATATTTTACTATAAAGACTAAACAACTAAATTTCAAATTTCAAAAAGGAACCTAAAACAACTAGACAAATTTATAAACAAAATCTTAAAAATTGTTCGTTTCAGAGATTTCGCATGAGAAGTAAATGCATTGGTATGAATAATTTTAATTATAACTATAAAATATTAATCATTTTTAAAACTGTTGGTGTTATTACTTCGGAAGCCTGTATTATTTTTCTTCTGATTGTTAAAATATTATCAAATAAAATAAATAAATATATCATTACGTCATAATACCCATTGCTGGGTGTGCCAATCTGCTTTGTACGCAGATATCGGTAATCATGATGACATATTTCTACCGTGCGGCGTTTACCAGGCGTCACCAGACGGGCACTCATTGCTGGCGTGGAGAGTTCACCACAGGGGTCAATTTTGTGCCATTTAAAATTCGAAATATTTGGCGTCGGTCGGGACCGAACCCGGTTCCCCAGATTCGTGACCAGACACTCAGGCACGCGGCCACGAGACTCCATTAATTGGTTCTGCGTAAACTATTTGTTTAATTATTGTTTCTCATATTGTGTACAAATTTTGTAAGAAAATATTATAATACATAAATATTGAATTTGGCATAATGAAATTTTAAAATTAACTTATATTTTATTGTTTGAAACTATTTTCACCGCGCCATACGCGCTCTAGGTAAATATCTCTAAAACGAAGCACATGCCATGCTATATTTTGCTATGACTTTTTTGACTTATTTTTATATCTTTTATATAACTTCTATATTTAGTTGTTGATACAACAGATTTAGGCAGATTATTATTACACACCATAATAGCTTTGTTCCTACACTACTTTTTGGATGCATTCATGTACACATTCGTGAACCATTTTGTGCGCATATCTTGATCGTGTACTCATATAAGTAAGAAATTTTATATGGTTGGAACGGACAACGGACTTATCACCATAATTAATTTCTGACTCCTTAGCAGAAAAAATATCAGTCAATAAATTATCTAAAAACAAATATTAATTATTTATCATATTACATACCTAAATAATTACTGTTTATTATTCGAGGTTGGCCAAATCAAATTCAGATTCAAATTCCAAATCACTCATTATGTTCACTTATGAAAACAGATAAACAATCACAGCTTATGCTTCGATATTTTCCTCGCAACGCGCGAAATTTGAGGTGAGCATGTCATGAAAAACGGTACATATCTCAGACCAGTGGATCTATCTGACAGTCCCCCGATGCGTTCATGTATGCGTTCAAAGCCTGTAGGAACAAACATACTAACAATCCGATGGACTGTATAACAGTCGGTTGGAAAGATATTTTTAAAATGCGCATACGTCTGATGTATATATGACAATCCGGACTAGATGCAGGAACAAACCTAATAGTAAATATACACGGATGATATCGTACTAGACTAACATATAAAAATGAATAAGTAAAAACTGGACGGAAGAAATAAAAAGATGGGAATGCAAATTACCATAAGAGTAAAGTCATGATAATAATTAACAAAATATTGCAAGGAAACAACAAAACAGTAGAAATAAATGAAATAAAACTAGAAACAGTTACAGCCTACGAATTTCTAGGAAGTATGACAACACAAGGTGGTAAAATAGATCTTGAAATAATCAACAATCCAAAGAAGGCAAATAACATTTACTATACAACCTATCAACTCTACGATATAAGGTAAAAAGAAATAGATAAGAAAAAAAATTAGATATAAAGTAATTGTACCAACAATCATGTTTAGTATGACTAGCGACTGAAAGTTGACGTTTAAATTATTTAATAAATGTGGTTTCTTCGTTTCTGTTGAAAACTTTTCCCTATATATAGAGGAGATTAGATTTGTACTCAAAAACAATGGAACATTAGGAGGCATTTAAAATGACCTTAGCAACAGGATTCAGGGATGTAATTAAAAAATTTAATACCGCATATTCTGGTTCGTTTATCTCAGGTGCAAGCAACCCTCGAGTCGGATTTTCTGTTAAAAGAAATTAAAAATAATCCCATTTCATAGATATGCCAAACTAAAAGTCAAAATATTTTGTTATAATCAAAATAGCCGCAATACAGGCTGCGAAATTAAATTTCGTGACCGTTATTATGGTAACGGCCGCGAAATTCATTTCGCGGCCGTTGTAATGGTAGCGGCCGCGAAATTAGGTAAACAATCACTTTGACACTTGAGAATTGTATGGTTTTGTTTATCAAATGTTAATCCCATAGCCACCTTGAAAGCTAACTTTCTATTTATAATGAAACTGTTTAAAGTTAATAAAATTTGTAATTACATATTTTTTATGGTTGCACAAAAAATATTGTGTACACCTTGTCTGCGAAATCCTTTAGCGCCCTCGAAGTGTCTTGCCTCAGCCACATGCGGCCTCGGCGACAATTTTTCTCTCGGTACGGTAAAGAGTAATTTCGCAGCTTTGATATACAAATAACTATTAAATGCACCCCTGTTTTGTCATTCAGGTACCATAGTCGCCCATCTATTTTAAACTAGATATAGTAATGTATTCCTGTGATTTCCTAGTTCAGTATTTAAATGAATTCATGCAAAATCCTCATACTTGAATATTTCGTACAATTCTATTCTTTTCTAGGTTTTAAAAAGAAACCACGTTTATTAAATAATTTAAACGTCAACTTTCATTCGCTGGTCATACTACACGTTAACGAATCTTGGAGTATGGTCAAGAAACATGAGAGAAAATTAAATGCATCGGAAATTAAATACCTCAGGATGATCGCAGGCTAAACAAAATAGGACAAAGAAAGAAATGAAAACATAAGGAACGACAAATCAAGAATTAGACAAAGTAACCAAGATAGAGCAGAAGCAAACGGACTGGTACGGACAAATAATGAGGATAGATCAGAAAAACCTATAATAAGTAAAGTAGTAGAATGTTGAAGAATAGCAAAAAATGGAAGAGGAAGATTGAAGAACATATGGGAAAACATGAAAAATAGCAGAACTCGAAAATAAAAGAGATAAAAACTGGAACAATTAAAATATGAGAAAAGACAGTAAAAAGCAGAAATAATGAATTAAAAATTAATCTTGAGAAAAGGAACTCCCACAGTCGACTACTATACGGGTATCAAGGATATGAAGAAAAAATTGGTTGTTTAATTTTGAAACAACCTGCATATCGAACTAGTCCGCGGTTACTAAATATACATTAGGGATCCATAACGTCTAGAGTTTAATTCAACCTGAAAAAATCTGATGTGGCTAGCACATTACCTTCCGTCAGTTCTATGTACTTTGTACAAATTCCACACAGAAAGTTTCTTGCAAAAGATGCAATATTTCCAGTACACTACCTTAAGTCAGTTGTATGTATTTTGTACAAATTCCATACAGAAAGTTTCTATATTTCCAGTAAAATTATAACACAAACATACTATCTTAATTGCACTGGACACTGACATCTGTCAATCAGAATTTTCTTAATATAGTATATGGTTCCATGTTTATAGCAAAGCTGGCTGTTTTATGAAATTTAATTTATTTGTAATTTTTAACTCTATATCTATTGAATATAAAGAATAAAATGTAATCAAATCGTATAGAAAATAAAATATTCTTTAATAATTAAAATAACATTAAATATGAAAAAATGATATTTAACAGCGTTTTTTCAAGAAAAACTGTCAAAATCTTCAAATTAGGGTACTTCTGGTCGACCAATTATAACCAAAATCTAATCAGCTCTTCATTTGGATGTAAAGAAGAGAAATACGAAAAAAGATGACGGAAGGTAATAATACCTATTGACAATTTCTACTTTATATAATCTACCTACAGCAGGTGAAATTGAGAAGACAGTTAATAAGAAGACACAACGTAATAGTCTAACCTTTCATTTATACTTTGAATATAAACAATGCAATCTAGATAAATATACCTACATATAAATAATATTGTTACTGTAAACAGCAATGGAAAAATGTGTCTGATTTGCATTTAAAGCAAAATATGAAAAGTGTAGAAACTATCTTCCGTTCCAATCTCGTCTGACAAATTTATTTGAGTCTCGACGTTAGAATTTATCAATAAATCTAATCCCGGCAAACAGGTTTCCAATCTGCTTTACTAATAGGCGCGCTATTTCAATTCACACGCATTTTGTTATTATAATTATCGCTGGCTCACGTAAATAACGATATTATCTAGGGACCGCAGCGCAGCTTTCTCCCAAGCTAGCTGAAATCTTCTAGATACGAGGTTCAATCTTCAACACACACGCACAAGATACTCAGCGTTGATATTGCGTTAATTGAACGTAAACATTATAAATGTTTGCAGTTATGTTCTTCCTGAAATTCTAATTAAAATATGCGAGCTTGCACTTTGTAAGATATGACGTTGGCGTATTGTAATTATTATAAGGAATTTAATATATGAATTAAATTATACGTATATGGAAATAGACTAAAGATGGTATGACACTTCATAGAGATGACTTTAAACTGTAATTTCAGACTGCAATAAGTAAAATTCTAACAATTCAAATGTTAATTACCAATATCAATTTATTATTTACCGTACAAAAAAAAATCTGATGTGGACACCACACGACTTCCTTGTACGCAAGACCAATATGAAGATGTAGTATAGACTCAATTATAAAATTGCACGTGTTTGACTTAATTTGACATTAACATCTATTTTTTTATTATTTTTTGTCCTAATCCATAGCAAGCTTCATTACAAAAAACAAAAAGTATATAAGTTTTAAATTTACATATCTCGCTTATACAAAAGGCTAATTTAATATTACTTGATGTGCTAGACGCAGAATTTAATTCTCTAAAACTCCTATTTGAAGCATTTATTTCTAAAATCAAAATGAAACCATTTTATTCAAGAAAAACTGTTAACAACTTCAGGTAATATATCACTTCCGGTTAAAAATATATATATATATATATATATATATATATATATATATATATATATATATATATATATATATATAAAAAGTCTTATATACAAAATTTGAAAAGTTTTGGATTATATTTTAATATAGTTTTTCATTAAAATCTATTATAGGCTTCAAATAAAGTACCATTTCTGGAAATTATATAATGACCAAAAAGGGAGGTGCACAACTAGACGTTATGGAAGTCCTAAATACAAAATTTCAACTTTCTACGGCTTACTGTTTTTGAGTTATACGAGATACGTACGTACGTACGTACAGACGTCACGTCGAAATTAGTCAGAATGGATGGTCAAAATGGATATTTCCGTTGAAATCTCAAAACCAAAATTTTTCGCGATTATAATACTTCCTTTACTTCGTGCAAGGGAGTAAAAAGAAAGAACGTGGTGTGCCCTCTACAATAACTATAATATTAAACTATTGAAATATGTTGTTTCTTACGTGGATACTAAAGTAGAAACCTCCCGTTTTGTCTACTGAAGTTATTCCTATGGCAACGGGTGGGCGAAACCTATAACTTACACTAAACAAGGGATAGTAACATATTTTCACAATTTATAGAAGCTAGCGCCTTATATGCCAAACCTGCACCGCGTGAGCAAAATTATTAGTTTTTTCACGAGTTGTTTGCAGTAATCATAGGTGAGTAGTAGAACTCGCTGTCATTCTCATTACTTACTATGTTTTCATGCAGTTTTGAAAATGGTTTCAGTTTTCAGTCAAAATTACGCGCAACTGCTTACATGCAATTTTCAAAACAATTTGTAGATTAATTTGAACACAGTTTCGGCGCATGCGCATTTGGCTGAAGTAAGCGACAGATCCTCTTCACTCCAAATTCTTCGTTTTGTCATTTTTCCAATTATTTTTTCTACTTTACTACTGCGCACTAAAACTACACAACTGTCAGTTTATTTGTATGTTACTAACACCAAGTAACTCAAACCGACAGAAACATGATGTTATATGTACGCCTGTACAATTTTAAGTGTTTACATGAGCATTTTTGAAACTAATTTTTAAGTAAAGCCGATGAAATTTAGGTTCGGTTTGTGAGAATTCAAAAACGTTTTCATACTGTATACACGGCGTTTTCAAAACTAAAGACGTTTTGAAAACGGTTTGAAAACTACATATAAACTCAGTAATTATACAGGTATAGTGTGGTGTGGATCACCAGATGCTTGATTGATATGTTATACACTGGTTGTGTATTTGATATTCATGATATATATGATATATACATTTGTATTATTAATTTGTGGCCACAAACATATTTAGTGTTTCCTAAATATCCAAAGGTTGTCTGGGACAACTCTGGGTCCATAGAGCTGTGTGAGAAACACCAACTGAGAGTTTAAGATACACGAGAACATCTGGGACGTAAACGATAAATCTGGGATATATCATGATAGGTCTGGGACCTACACACGTGTGATCGTAAGCTAAGCTCTCACAATGAGTCTGGGACCCATTGACCTCTGGAAGGTCTAGCTCTGGGAGCTCAACATGTCTGAAACATGCGTATGTGGCTACGGTCCCACTAGTGGCTCAGAAATGACTATTCACGAGAGCCGTATTCCAGCAATTCGTCCATGCACTGGGTGCATACTTTTGCGGATAGGGGTACCGGAACCCACTAGATGTTAGGCCGCACCTGCCCAAGTCTGGGACTTGGGAATAACCTTATTCCTACCCCCCCCCCCTCCTGTCTATCTTATTAGTTGATAATGTACGCCTGTGGTAATTGTTGTAAATTGGAATGACAATGTGTACTTTATCCCAATTAGGAGAACGCGTCCTAGAGGACCTACCAGTCCGTCGCTGACAAAGTTGCGTGTGTGGAGAGGACGCCGGTAACAGGTCAAAAGGAATATGAATTGTATATATTAGTGTAATGTATGTATTATCGCCCATATATTCTACCTAAATAATAAATGGGGGTCTCGTGGCCGCGTGCCTGAGTGTCTGGTCGCGAATCTAGGGAACCGGGTTCGGTCCCGACCGACGCCAAATATTTCGAATTTTAAATGGCACAAAATTGACCCCTGTGGTGCACTCTCCACGCCAGCATGCCAGCAATGAGTGCCCGTGAGCTGTCGCCTGGTAAACGCCCGCACGGTACAAATATGTCATCATCATTACCGATATCTGCGTACAAAGCAGATTGGCACACCCAGCAATGGGTAATATGCTGTGATGATATATTTATTCATTTATTTATTTATTTATAATAAATGAAAAAAATATATATAAAAAAACTACATCTTTTTTTATTTTTTTTAAACCTAAAGTTCAAATTACAAAATTGTGGCAAACGGTAAATAATTTTTTTTGGTAATGATAAGATCCTGAATACTACTTTCGGTTTTGCCAGAAGTAAAATTATTATCGTTGATATTTTAAACGAAATGATACTAACATATAGGTATTACTACATTTTTTGAAAATAATTTAAATTAACTTCTTGCATTTTCATCAAATATTATTAATTTTTCAAAATTATGAAAATTTAACGTATCAATTTGCCATGACATTTACGAATATTTACCTCATGTTTCAGTCGTCTTTTAATTATTTCGAGCTGTCTAAGATTCTATGAGTGAGTACTATATAAACAACGATTTCACTACTCGATTCTACCGGAAAAAATACATTAATATGCAAATTATCTGAAATTTGATTATTAATGAGAAAAGAAATGACACTATGGTGAAAATAACAATTTATTTTCGAACATATTTAAAGTCATATAAGATATTTATTTGAAAGGTTATTAGTAGTTATTTTCGGTATAGATAAAAAACTATTTAATTTTATTAAAACTGCAGAGATATTTGTATGAAATCTCTTGCAATATGTTTATATATAAAAATAATAAGAGAGACAGTCTCAAAACATATCTGTCTCGTTGATTTACAGTTAGGCATAAAAACAGCATAAACAAATAAGCCTGCTATGAATATTAACCCGTTATACATGCTCATTGTTTCTACGCTTATACAACGAACATCATCTATGTATCTATAAAAACATTTTATTTACTCTTGCATTCCAAACCCATGATACAGGTATCAAATTTTTTGTCCACTGAATTAGAAAGATAAATTAGAGATATTCAGAATTGGTTACCCGAATAAATATGTATTAAATTGAGCTATCAAGTAGTTAAATATTTAAATTAATTCCGATATTAAGTTTCCTCCGCTTGTCGAATATTTAATGCATAAACATGTGTCAGATTCGGTTCCACTTTGTTGTGAAGTGTGTAACATTGCTTAAACATGCGCAGGAATTTTTCGCTCCACTAAACTTGAAAGACACAAATTAGTACAACTGAAGAAGATATCTAGTACAAATAAATTCTAAATTTAATTATATGATTGACAAGCAATGGCAAATATTAAAATAATTGTAGTTAATTTTTCAACAAAATAAATAAAACTTTTTCATTTTATTTTCTTAATAATCAAATTGCCTCTTCAAGATCGTTTCATACAAATTTCATCTATACACACTTAGAAAACAAAGTACACTAACTACTAGGGCCCGTTCCCACCACTTCTAGTTATAAAGTGACTGTTTATTAACCATTAGTTAACAATTAAACTGAAGGTTAGAAGCGATGCGAACAACAGTTTTTACTTCCAGTTCTAATCAACGGTGGTCCGGTAGGAGCGGGCCCGAGTGATTTTCCGAAATATACATAGTAAAATGATGTTCATTACGAAAAGATAATGAATTGTTTTTGTATGTACACAAGAGCATTTCGTATCTATTCTACGAATTTTACATCAAGAACCAAAAGTACTCTATAAAAAAAAACTAATTAAATCTATTAGGCAGAGTTAATGTAACCAAGTTGAGAGAGAAGAAATTTTATGCCAAAAACAATTATATTTTATCATCAACAATAAATTTTGTCTTCAGATAAGTCTTGGTGAAAGTGCTATTTCTATCTTGCGCCTCTTTTCTTAGTTCATCTACTCTAACCGTTGCCATAACATATCTCAAATTTTTTAAGTACTTTTTTCCTTTCGTAAGATCCATGTTACCCATTTGAGTAGTTTCTAAAATTGATATAAAGTACAGTGTCTCCAGGATAACATATCCAACTTGGGGATCTCAAAAACTATACATATACAAAGTTAGTCAATGCAGGGGTCATTTTTGGCGGTAAAAAATCATGGACATAGGCGAAAATATAAATTTTACAGTTTTCTATTTTTGCAAATAACTTCCAAGTATGAAATATGAAATAATATTCATTTTTGATTTGAATTTTTTTAAACTCTTTCGAATGAAGCAATAAATACCTAAAAGAAAAATCAAAAAATCGATTCCCTATTAATCTAATCATGGAAAATTGAATGAAACAAATCAGTTCGAAGACAGATTTTTATAAATTTAAAATAGTCTCCCTATATGCATATAATAAACTATTTTTATACAGCTATTTTTTGATTCAGAACCAGGAACGATTCGATTTTTAAATACTCTGTTAGGTCCTCCTGGACATAGAAAAAAGTCCTAGTTAAACATCAATTTTTCACAGAATTATTTATTCCGTATTAAAAAAATAATAAATAGTTATTTGTATATCACTAGGCCAGAAACTGAACATTTGTCCTGCAAATACGAGATCTCGCAAAACAGTTTCTGGGCGTGTGATGCACAAGATTTTTTGTACCGATTTCTCCATAAATTCTTCGTATATTTCTCTACACTTTATTCTATGTTACATAACCTAAAAATGAACATATATTTTTACCGGTTTTGCATTGCAAGTTTAATTATAATTACTTACATTTGAGCTTAAAATGCGTAATTATTTTATATTTATTGAAAATATAACATACAAACATTAGTTATATATATTTTATATACTTTCGCATATTTTTAATGACAGATGGCGGAAACTCAATTGTATCACGTAAAGTTAGTTGTAGTTACGAAACAAACTAGTCTTAAAGTTGGAACTTATAATTAATCTATACGAGATGTCAGTAATGACAGCATATTATTATTTTTATGACAAAATTTAGTTATTTAAGTTACAACAATTAAAGATTTAGCCCTAAAATTTGTAAACATTTTGCTAATTCTTGTGTTGAAAATAATTTTAAATTGACATATCACCAGACCAATAATGCCAATTCCTTTTGCCGGTCTAGATCAGCAACAGCGCATTTCTGGACAATTTTGAGTTCTGTAATGCTAGTCAAAATGGACGGAGGTACGAAAAAAATATATCATCACGGCATTTTACTCATTGCTGTATGTGCCATGCGCCAGGGTGTCTGGTCACGAATCTGAGGAACCGGTGTCGACCGCGACCGACGCCGAAATTCTTTCTAATTTTAAATAGCACTCTTTGCGTCAGCAATGAGTGCACGTGTGGTGCACTCTCCACGCCAGTAATGAGTGCCAGTGTGGGAACGCTTGGTATTTAAAATATGTTTCCTGTAAAATTATTTTAGAGCAACACACCTCTCAAAGTTCTGTTTTAATTATTAATAGTACGTACGAGTATTTTGATAGTAGCAAAATGTAAAGCTGAAAATTTATATTGAGCTAGGTATGTAAGTTGATTGCGATTGAAGTGGACATTTACCCGTGAATGTCAACGTTTCACCTTGGCTCTTGTCATTACATTTACGATCCGTATCACCCATGTAGTCTTGTATCTCCTCCGTGGTCACGTATTCGATCTTTACTTCTCCCGACCACAAAGTACAGTGCGCTTCGTTTCGCAAGCCTCGGCTGATATTTCAGTTCACTACTTTACGCGCAAAAATGCGTTTCACCTCAGGAAATAACTGTTTATTTATGTTCTATATGAGAATTTATACAATGACCTTTTATGGTGGTGTAGCCTTGCGTTTTTACATGTTATATATTTCATAATAATGTAGCTGCGGTGCTCGTATATGAATGCTGATATGTTGATCGCCGATCAATATGTGAATTACGATTCGGAATGTGTGGACGATTGTACACTCCATGTGATTTGAATGTTAAATCAGACACGACCAGAATTACAATTATTTATTGTGTATTGGACGAAGTATGAATTGTTTTTGATGTTTTTTGTTTCATACAAAAAACAGAAAAGAATTGTAACCTTTGGAATTTGCAAAATATCAGCAATAATGGAAATAAAAGTTTTCTGATATTATTTTCGTGTTTGTGAATAATTGGAAAAGGTGAGATATATTGAATATATCAACCATAAAGAGCATTTAAACATTTGGTGCCTTAAGTAAATTCATATACATATAGTGATTTAAAAAGTTCATGGCCTAATAATCAATATGGTATCCGTAAACTGCAATGCACTTGTTACACCAATGTTCTGATGTTTTTTATGTCATCCAAGAAATCCGTACTACTGAGTTCCTCTATATAACTGTTTAATTCGCCCTTCGAAGAAAATCGCCGACCACCAATAGTTTTTCAATTTCGGAAACAGATTGAAGTTCGATAAAGCCAAATCTAGAGAACGAGCAGAATGGAGACTTCAATTTAATTGGTTCTGCCAGGGACACTAGTACGGGGTCATGCGTTATCATGATGAGAAATGATTTTCTTTTTGACAAAGCTTTTTGAATATTTCTAGGTCTAATCAAGTTAAAAAGTTAGAACAATATTCCCCAGTAATTGCCTGATCTCTTGGAAAGTGGTTATCAACAATATCTTTTTAGCATCCAAAAAAATTATGTTATAACGTTTCTAACGGATAAAACTGATTTTGTTTTTTTAGTGGCGGAGAATCACTGCGTTTCCATTAGTTGGACTGTTGTATGTCAAATGCGCGAAGCATTCTTGTGAAACTTGCAATCAAATCTCCAAAAACTTTAGAAATATCGGGCACCGTTAGGCTTGATTTACATTAGCGGTACAATGACGGTACGATGCCGGTACAATGACGGTATGTCAATTGCACGAGGCATTTACATTAGACGATACCACGACAGTACGAAAATAATAAAATACCATGACAATATAATTTTGTCTTTTATGTTTATGTATCATGACGATTTGTTGTGCATATGTTATGTTTCTATCAAAAGTAGAAAATATTGTGCCATGTTTAAAATGTGCCAAATACAGATTTGGCTAATTCTTTTTACTCTTGACGAAGAAGAAGAAAATGAAAAAAAATCCAGAAAATTTTACAAAACGTTACAATTTTTATGTACTTACTGTAATAAACTGTAGCGTATATTTTACGTTTTTGTCATAAACAGAGAACTTTTGTTCAATAATGTGTACAATAATTTCTCATTTCTAGCTCATTTATCTACATTCTGGTTTAACTAAAAAACAAACACCAAAAAGTCAAAAACATGTCAGATGTCAATCACGTATTAGCATAGCTGATTTTGGCATGAACGGAAACGTGGCGTGCATATGTACTCTTCAAATGCAACCTTCCACTCCCCCTTGTATACAAATACTACGCTGTCACTATGATACAATATTTTTTCAATAGAAACAAAACTATACTGTACCGTGGTCGTATCGCTAATGTAAATCAATGAATATCAATCTGCCGTCATTGTACCGTCATCGTACCGAGAACGTAGATGTAAATAGGTCCATTCAAATACATTGCAGCAAGCAGTATCGTACCGTCATCGTACCGTTACTGTACCGGCATTGTACCGCTACTGTAAATCAAGCCTTAATCGCCAGTCCTATATTTTTTGACAGTTGTGTATTTTGAACGTCCACTACATGGATCACGTCCACATTTAAATTCGGCTACCCATTTTAGACAGTACTATATGAAGGTGGAGTATAATTGACTTGTTCAGCTATTCTAAGTAAACCAAAAGAACCAAACTGTAATAAATCATCACCGATATTATCTGCAAAGATATTAGAGAAGGTTTCATTTTACTCGATTACAAGATATCATTGTTGACAGAATAAAAGGGCAACTCCAAAATATAAATCTCATATTTCAATTGCTGCAATAAAAACCTAAATTGGACACAAGAAAATCATACAAGACTGAATTTTTTTTGAGCCACGTACTTCAAGATGATCGAAGAAAAACTGTAAGTCAGGAGTCGGCAACCATCATTGGTAACAATCATCCAAAATGTTATTATTATGATGACGTTTCGGGTGAGTAGGTATTTTCATTTTAAAACAGTCTTTTAGTGTATAATAAGATAAATTTTATTGAGAAAATAATATAATAACAATATGCTTTTAAACTTAAAACATAAATAAACAAAATTATAATTCTAATTACCTACATATTATGAAAATAAATATAATTTATCTATAAAAAATCTCCTGGTCATCAATGGCTCCCCTGATGTTGAATTTGTGAAATCAGTTTAGTTAAATCTTGTGTATATTTAGCCACCTTAAGACGAACACAGGACTTAATTTTCGATAGTGAAGCAAGTCCTGTTTTTATTTAATATGAATTTTATTTGTGAAAATATTTGCTCTCATTTATAAATGGAACAAAAAGCGGACAAAATAGCAAAACCAATTTTTTTCAGAGTTAAAAACTTCGTAGGAATTGATGCCCAACACATTTATATCATGCGAAGATAATTATCTTCCGTTTCTTATAAATCTTTCCAGAATGTCTTGAATTTATCCATCCACAACGTTGAATTTTTAAAATCAATCATTTCTAAACTTAAATTGTCAATTTTTTCTTTTATTTCGTCGGGTTTTCAATCAATATATATATATACAAAATCTTGCTAAATGCTGGAAGATTACAGGTGATACGCGGAACTCAAGTGAGTCACTTGAAATTATTAAATGGGTTACTTGGTGATCCTCGAGTCAAACTTTGCCGACGCCTGATCTAAGTACTAGCATATTCGTTTTGTAGAATTTTCATAATGATTTAGGATTTAGGGATATTTTAAGGCATACAGAATGAATCAAAATAGAAGGCATTTTGAGAAGAGAATAATAAAAAAAAATCTGGTGTGGCCAACACAATACCTCCCGCCATGTACCGCTGGAGTCACAAAAAAGACTAAGCTAATCTTTATTTTTGAGAGCCCATGGAATCTCGTAACCGCGTGACTGAGTGTCAGGTCGCGAATCTGGGAAACCGGGTTTAATTCCGACCAACGCCAAATATTTCCAATTTTAAATGGCACATAATTGACCCCTGTGGTGCACTCTCCACGCCAGCAATGAGTTCCCGTGAGATGACGCCTGGTAAGTGCCCACACGGTGTAAATATTTTATCATTACCGATATCTGCGTACAAAGCAGATTGGCACACCCAGCAATGGGTAATAAGCCGCGATGATATATTTATTTATTTACATATTTTTGGATTAGCGAATTTTACTCTAATTTCGGCAGTTTATTTCGTAAAATATAGTCTAATCTAATTCAAATAACTACATTTTTGATAATAAAATGAAGATTAAATTTAAAATACCTGGATAAAATAGAATTCACTAATCCAAAAATGAGAATTAGCTTAAACTTTTTGATGAATTGTTAATTTTTATTAATCTAAATACATACCTACATATTTACAAATGCTGGAAACTGTTTTGATTTCCTTTCCTATTGTTCTATTTACATTTTTCTTTTTAAAACGTTACTATTATTAATTTGAAATGATTAGTTCTTTGACAGTGACATTTATCTGTCAGTTACATACATTTGAATAACTGCCAAGGAGTATTGTTTGTTTAAAGCGTATGCCCCGGGATTTAAATTATAGATAATTTTATAAATTTATCCATATAATATGTAGAGAAAGTATTAATGCAAATCTGTAGAAAATTTAATAATCTTTAATTTTTATAATAATATTAATATCGAAAAAATAACATTTAAAGGTATTTATCGAAGAAAAACTATTTTGAGCTTCTTGTAAAGTGCCATTTCCGGTTATCCGATTTACACCAAAATCTAATGGGCTCTTTGCATTACAGAAAAAGTTCGAAATACAAAGTTTAAAATTTTTCTGAATTTTAGTATTTGAGTTAGAGTGGAGGATCCACACACACATACACACAGACATCATCGGGAAAACGTTAAAATTGGATTCTAGGGACCTTAAAACGTGGTCATTTACCAAAATCTCGATATGCGATTTTTAGCACGATACCTATACCTCCCTTACCAAGGGTAGCGGGAGGTAATTCTAGAACACAAATGTTTTTCGAAGATCTTTTTATCCACTGTTGGAAGACACTGTTTTTCTAGGTACCATGACACGAGTATTCATATATGTAGTGAAAAGTGTAATAAACAATTGTTTATTTAGGTCAAAATAGAACCAAAGTCTGCACGGAAACCATCATTTAAGTACACTTAATCACGCATCCCATAAACAAGAAAATAAAATAAATCTTCTAGTAATATATGAAGTATAGTTTTAAATTTATATTGAAAGTGCAATGTAGAAAATTTCCCCATGTGGCTGTTCTCAAATAAATCAATTTGTGTTGCATTACCCATCCCACAGGTTAATTTACCTTTAATACTTGCAAATGTATACAATTGATTGCACAAGGTAAAATTTAGTTTAGCTTTCTGTAAACGTAACGACGGTCATAACTCTGGCCCGTGCAAAAAGCTGCAAATTAATAGCAGTAAATATCTCTCTCCTCTAACGTACATTCTGCGCCTACTGCACTATCAGATACACCTATTTTCCATTATAGCCGAGCTGTATGCTGTGTGCAGAGTGCAGAGGACTCTTGCATGCAACACAACCTGAATTAGTGCGGTATTATGTTACTGCTACCGGTTTTTGTATTCAATACTTTATTGTCAAACAAGATGATGTTTTTACATCACGTGCATAGTTTTACAACTGGAGAATGTATTTGTGAATGCTCCACATTCTTCTCTAAAAATAGACTAATATGATGTTTTCCTGATTACTAATGAAAGGACACCTTTTAAATGTAGTAGCACAATAACCCAGGAACGAGAACGAAAACTTTTCTAACCTCTGTTTTTAGCTGTCAGATAAATATTTCCATATAGGATTTTTTTAGACGAACTTGTATACTTCAGCCAGTTTCAGATCTAAATAAAAGTTTTCGTGTGTTGAAAACATTCCTATTCCTGTTCTCGATCTCTATTAAACAGCAGCCTTAAAACTCGTTGTCGTTTGTTAAAAGTGTCAGAAAAGGTACAAAATAGAAACATTCTTCAACATTGAAGGTGCATTCACAAATGAAAATTAGGTTTATGGTTTTTGTTTAGGCTTAAGTAAGTCATTCATAAATGTAAGTTTAAATTACCTGAAAATTAGTTTTGATATGTACAGACATTTGTGTAAATGCTTCAAAAACAAGATTAAAATATCGGTACAGCAGTACTCAAAAAGACACTTGTGTGCCGTGAAACTGTCATTCACTTGGCTTTATTGGTCATATTTCAGCAATTAAGTTATGATAGTCTCCATGTTCTTCTTGCACTTGTTTAAAAAGCCGAATCCACTGAGTGGATACTAAATAAAGATAGGTGTATATATCTATATTATTTCAGACTCGTTCTCATTGGTGAAGTTTGAGACATCAAACTAAATCATAAACCTAAATTTTGGACCTTGCAATGTTTAGCTTTATGATTTGGATTTAAAGTACATTCACAAATGAAAATTTGGTTTAGATTTATGGTTTATACTTTAGATTTAATAATTTTGGTCGCATATTATGTAATGACTCCATTCACACTTCAGAATTTAGGGTCTCTAACTCTGAATCATAAAGCTAAACATTGCAAGGTCCAAACTTTAGGTTTATGATTTAGCTTGACGTCACATACTTCATATCTGGGCCGATATAGAACTATTTGCTTTCAAAACTTAAAGGAATTAAGTCCAAGAAGAAGGAATTAAGCCCAGGAAAAGGAATTAAACCCAGGAAAAACGAATAAGCCCAAGAAAAAGGAATAAAGCTAGAATTTAATAACTAAAATAATTCACAATCCCAAATCAATTTGCTTTAAAGGTCTTAAATCACAAGCCCTTTTTGAATTTTTTAATTCAAGTGAATTACATCAAAAAATGTATTTAAATCAATTTACAATTCCTTTTGAATTAAATCATGCCCAGGTCTGATTGTTAGCTACTAGTTAGACCCGTACGGGAGGCAAACCTATGACATGACCGTAAGCGAAGCTTGTATTTACTACGTTTACATGCAGTTTTGAAATTGGTTTCAGTTTTCAGTCAAAATTATGCAAAACTGTTTACATGCAGTTTTCAAAACAAGTTTAAAAATTGATTTGAAATCAGTTTCGGCGCATGCGCATTTAGCTAATGTAAGTGACAGATCCTCTTCACTCCAAATACTTCGTTTTGCTATTATTCCAATTATTTTTTATACGTACCACTACGCACTAAAATTATACAACTGTCAGTATATTTGAAGGTTAGTAACACAAAGCGACAGAAACATTATGCACTGTACGCATGCGCAGTATCAAAACTGAATTCTAAGTGTTTACATGAGTAGTTTTGAAACTAGTTTTCAAGTCCAACCCATGAATTTTAGTTTTGGTTTGAGATAAACCGTTTTGACACTGTATACATGGCGTTTTCAAAACTAAAAACGTTTTAAAAACGGTTTCAAAACTGCACGTAAACTCAGTAAATATTAAGCGACACGCTTACCACTAGACCACAACTGTGAACATATTAATATTGCTGAATAAATTATATATTACTATTCGAAACAAATGAAAATATTGAAAATTCAGCAGGGAGATATAAATAAAAATCTGATGTGGCCAACACAATACCTCCCGCTATTTACAGCCCGAATCACAAAAATGATTAAGCTAATCCTTATTTTTGGATTAGCGAATTTTAGTCTAATTTTGGCAGTTTATTTCTTAAAATATAGTCTAATCTAATCCAAGTAGCTACTTTTTTGATAATAAAATGAAGATTAAATTTTAAATACCAGGATAGAATAAAATTCACTAATCCAAAAATGAGAATTAGCTTAAACTTTTTTGCGAATCGTTAATTTTTATTAATCTAAATATATATTTATGCTGGAAACTGTTTTGATTTCCTTTCCTACTGTTCTATTTACTTTTTTCTTTTTAAAACTTTACTGTTATTAATTTGAAATGATTTGTTCTTCGACAGTGTCATTTATGTCAGTTAAATACATTTAAATAACTGCGTAACGAGTTTTGTTTGTTTAAAGCGTAGGTCCGGGATTTAATTTATAGATGATTTTATAACTTTATCCATAATATATGTAGAAACAGTATTAATGCAAATCTGGAGAAAATTTAATAATCTTTAATTTTTATAATAACATTAATCTCGAAAAATAAAATTTAAAGATATTTTTCGAAGAAAAACTATTTTGAGCTTCAAGTAAAGTGCCATTTGCTGTTGTCCGGTTTACATCAAAATCTAATGGGGTCTTTCCATAATAGAAAAAGGTTTCAAACTTTTATGAATTATAGTATTTGAGTTAGAGTGGAGGATCCACACTTATATACACATACTCATACACACAGACATCATCGTGAAAATGTTAAAATTGGATTCTGGGGACCTTAAAACGTGCTCATTTACCCCCTATACCTCCTTTACCAAGGGTAGCGGGGTATAAAAAAGATATGAATAAATACCTAAGTCAGTTGATGAGGACTTCGTCAAATCGGAGTTATTAAGTCTGCCGAATAATCAGAGAGTAGAGTTTAAGGTCTAATGTCTAATGCTGAAATTGAGCCGAGAGAAATGTAGTGTTCAATTTCAAAATACTATAGATTTCCAGAAGAAATACTCTTGACTAGTATTAGTAACTGCTGTAAATTACTACTGTAAATAAATAGTTAATATAAAGTAATGTTAGTATGTGTAAGCAAATATTAAATGAAGTGAATGTAAATATCTAATAGCATATATGTTATTTTGCAGTTTATTGTTATATAATTTTTCCAATGTACGTAACATTTCATTTTAGTGAAATCTGTAATGAATTAATTAAATATTGGTTGCGCTTACATGCTTAAACTATATTTTTAATCAACTTCGAAATACTAAAAACGTTGTAATGTACATCTACGAGTAAATTAGTGTTATTATACATTTTTTTAAAAATTTGTAGGTAATATACAAAAGATAAAACGGTATTTTATTTTTGCAAAATATTAAATAGTGACAGTGCACATTTCATAGATTTTTATGTGAAGAAGTAATATATAACAGTAGAATTTTAAAAATCATTAACAAATTAAATTTATGATAACTAAACGGTATTGAAATTATTGGTATTGTAACGTGTGAGCCCCGCTGCTGCGCTGAAGACGCATCAAAGTATAGCGATGACGTAATCGCGCTAGCAGCCGGGCGACGTAAACAAGCGAGTCGCGACGTATTTAATTACTTCCGGTCGTCTGAACCTTTTGTGTTCGTTGTTGTTATGGGGTCGAACAGCCATGCTCGGGAGTTAGTTAGTTACATAGGGAGAGTCATAGACATTCACATGGAGTACTAGAGAGTAAAGTGTTAGTGAGAAGCGTAGCAGTATCGTAGTGAGCGTATGCAGTATAGTGTCGAGTGGAGCACTCGGGAGGTTACTGGTTAACTGAGATAGCTGTGGATGTGAATACTCGATAGTGTTGACCAGTATTGGGAAGCTAGGTATACAGGGACAGTAACGGCTAGTGAAAATGGATACTCGGCAGTGGTGTTGAAAAGTTGTGGCATACGGACAGTCGGTGATACTGAGGCTGTGGAAGTGAAAGAGTAATTTCTGTCCGAGCAGTTGAATATATAGACGCTGTTGAGTCAGTTGAGTATATAGACGCTGTGGAGGTCGGTAGGCGGACAGTTGAACGTGATATAAATAAACAGTGACATAAATAGTCGAAATAAATAATTAGTAAGATAGTATAAATAAATAGTCGTGTTAATTGTTAAATAAATAAATTGTGTTAGTGTTATCTAGTTAATGATAGTTTTAGTCTTAATTAGTTTTTTTATATTATTGGTGATAGTTATTTTCATTATAGTTCAATAAACACTTATTTTAATTAATAATAATTGTCTACTATTTACACTTAACGCAAATAAATAAAAACATTACAGTATTAAGACAATTAATTCAATATCTTATAAAATAATTGTTTATATAGTTTTATTGAATACAATGTATATAATCCTGTGAAGGTACGGTGTGTATGATGAAAAGTTTGAACGTCCCTGAAACCGTTGTAAATAAAAGAAAAGGAATGCGTTAATGGCATGTTCTCTTGCTACTAATTTGAAATATGAATACGGCAATAAACAAATCCATTGTTAAGTAACATTAATTCCTAGAACAACCATTTAAATTAATTTTCTTCTTTCGCAACTCGACTGTCTTCTTTATGAAATTATATTGAAGACAACCTACGCGTACATGCTAGATGGAACTAATATATTATTTATATTTATTCTAAAATTATCTTTTTATGTTATCTTCAAAGTTAATGGTTTCATAATAGTGTTCGATTATGTTTTCATCAATATAATACACCAAAGTGACAATAAATCACAAGATAGGATCTCTATCTCTTCCGTGGTCTTCTATATTATATTATTACCATTAGGTACTTTCTTTTACTGCTGTCATAACTTATAACAAAGACATTTTTACAAAGTACATGAAGTAATGCCGTCCATAGTTATAGACAGGAATAGAGAGTACGACTAGTTATGAAATAAAATAAATCGCGATCGATTAAGATAACGATTGCTGACAAATTGTGACCAGATTGATTTTACACTGATTTCATGCATTGCAAAGAACTTTATTAAGGTATTATTTTATCTACCCTTCCGGTTAAAGTGCTAATTGTTCTATTATTTTGATTTGAATAGACAAAAGCACACTTTAAATTCTGCAAAAAAAAATATTTTATTTGTTAAATCGGCCATCTTATAATTCAAAGAAAAAAGCTTATATACTCTTCTTCTTTTGTAGACTAATATAAGTTTAAAGATAAAGATAATTAAAAAAGTATAAGAAATTGTTAAATGTGCACATTTAACTACGTATTATAAAAAGTAAGTGCACGAATAATAAAGGATATAATATGGTTATTATACGTTAGATTAAGTTAGATTCATTAGGCTAGATCACATTAAGTTAGATGAGGTTAGCAATGTTTGAAATAACGAAACAATTTTTGACAATTAATTGGGGCGTTTAAAACAATAATACAACAGCAAATAACACACAGAATTTACAAAGAATAAAATCATAATTGACATAATATTTGAATTGTGTTTCTATAACCGCGCCCGATTACAGCGCATAGCAATCAAAAGAATCACCAGAATCTATATGTCAAAAATTCTTCGTTATTTCAGAGTTTCGATACGTTGAACCTTCTATCTTACTTTCATTATTCGAGTATTTACTTTGTTTGTAGTGTTATTTCGTACATTTAGGGCCCATCTTAGAAACTGGGCTTAAAATTTTAAATGGCAGATTTTTCATTGCTGTTTCTAAACTGATTTAATTTTTACCTCCCGCTACACTTGGTAAGGGAATTATAGGGATCATGCTAAAAATCGCATATCGATAATCGATTTTGATAAATGACCACGTTTTAAGGTCCGTGCATTTTCCGTGTGTATGTGTGTGGGTGTGTGTGTGTATCATTCAGAAAATTTTAAACCTTGTATTTCTACCTTATTCTAATATGGGAAGAGACCATTAGATTTTAGTGTATATAAGATAACCGGAAATGACCTTCAAATGTTACTTTTTGAAGATTTGTGTTATAAAAATTAAAGATTATTAAATTTTCTACAGATTTGTATAACTATACTTTTTCTATATAGTTTATGCATAAATTTATAAAATATCTATAATTATAATCCCGGATCCTACGCTTTAACCAAGCAAAACTCCTTGGTTACAAAGTTCATATCTCAAATGTATGTAACTGACAGATAAATGTCACTGTCAAAGAACTAATCATTGCAAATTAATAATAGTAACGTTTTAAAAAGAAAATAGTAAATAGAACCATAGTTATATGGAGTGGATCTTAATACAGTTTTTGTAATAACTAAATATGTGAGTATGTATATTTAAGTTAATAAAAATTAAATAGCGGGAGGTTTGGTGTTGGCCACATCAGTTTTTTTTTTCTATTTATCTGGCAACTTTAAATTTTAACTGGGGATTATAAGATTGGCCCTTACTAAATTTGTCATATTTACAGTAATAGATGATCAATGTACTAGATAATATATGTAACAGATTCAGAATTCCAGTTTGGATGCTTATCTGTTTTGATTCCAAAAATAATAGCAAACAAAATTATTAACTGGTACAAAAAATTATAGGTTGAATAAAAAATAATAATAAATACAAATTTGTTATACCGTAGATTGAACAGTTCATAGTTATATAATTCAATTAAAAGTTCCATAACATATTTTTTTAAAAGGCTCTATTTAATTCTGATTTTCGCTTTGCGTTCTAACTACTCATTTGAACATATTGAGCCACGCGACCACAAAAAAGAAATAAGAAATATAATTTTACGAATAAGGAAATAATCTTCACATTTCAGTAAATACCGTTTAAAGCCTTTAGTAACAGTTGTAAATTCTAGAAAATGTTAAGTATGCATTTCGATAAATTATATATTTGCAGATATAATTCTCACTATCGAGTGCCATAAGGAAAACATTTCGAAACACCTCATCATGCAAAGATAAACATTTGCATCCTCCCTGCATTACAATTACAGTGCAGTATATAATTTGATATAAAACGCAATATTTTAATATATTCAGCGTCTGTTGTAATAAACCAGTCGTTTCGCCATGCACAGCGGGTAGAATTACTTTGCTCTAACATTTAGCCGAGAAAAAATGTTAAGGAGCGACGGCATCTAATTATTAACGATGCTAAACAGTTAACAAGTAGCTAATTACAACAAGATAAGTTTATAAATGTTAGGATAAATCACTACTATTAAGTGGAGCACTTATTACTGTAAATGTTAACTATGATTTAAACAATATTAACACTGAAATAATGCTATAGCTGTTTTTATAACAAAAACATGAAGTAACTACTTATAATATAATAATGGTGTTTCATAATATTACAGGATATCAATAAATATATGGCGAATACCTAGAGAGTCAATCTAGTAAACATTCAATCATTTCATTGTTATTTATAAATTATAGTAGATTGTTTTATATATTTCGGCATTTAATATCTTGTGAAATTTTGTAAAACCATATTATGAAAGAAATGAAAAAACTGGGAGGAGTCAGCCATAGTTTCAAATTAGAAAGACCCTCCAAGCCTTAGCCTAACGAAGTTCATTTTGTTCTCCTTGAAAAACGCCAAACAGCTAATAGCTCTCAGCCAAAACGAGTTTAAAACTGCCAGGTTTTAACCTTATTGGTGTTTGTCCTCTGAAATACCATCTGTATAAAATGGGGTCCTGCACTCTGATTTTTTACCTTCCGTCACACCTTTTGTTAAGGAAGGTATTGCTTTTGGTCAAAAAATTCGATGGTGCTTTTAATCAATAAGCACGTTTTAGAATCCCTAGAATACGATTTTACTACTTTTGCGATGATGTCTGTATATATACAGCGTGTTATATTTTAATGGACCCAGCAAATATCTCGCTTATTTATTAAGTTGGTAAATTCTTTCATATAACATGATTTATACAGCAACATGTAAGCTACTTGATGACGGATGTATATTCCTGATACAACTTCCGGTTTATGAGTAATTACTATCTACTTTGAAATTTCAAATGGAACATACTATATTTTTTTACAAATATGAAAAGTACATCAAATTTGCTTTACAATCATGTAAAATAATCCAAATGTTACATTATTAAAAAGTAAAATGGCGGGCACTTTTTTATGAAATAATACAATTAACTAAAACAATTGTAATTATTATTATTAAACGAAATAATATTTTTTGTCATAATAATACAGAAAATAAGAATAAGGAACACAAGCCACAGTCATAGCTCTCTATTCTCTTTCCAATTAGGTGTATAAAAAAGTGCCCGCCATTTTACTTTTTAATAATGTAACATATGGATTATTTTACATGATTGTAAAGAAAATTTGATGTACTTTTCAAATTTGTAAAAAAATATAGTATCTATGTTCTATTTGAAATTTCAAAGTAGATATTAATTACTCATAAACCGGAAGTGGTATCAGGAATGTACATCCGTCATCAAGTAGCTTACATGTTTCTGTATAAATCATGTTATATGAAAAAATTGCCAACTTAATAAATAAGCGAGATATTTGCTGGGTCCATTAAAATATGTATATATTACACCCTGTATATATATACATACACACACACACACACACACACACACACACACACACACACATATATATATATATATATATATATATATATATATATATATATATATATATATATATATATGTGTGTGTGTGTGTGTGTGTGTGTGTGTGTGTGTGTGTGTGACGATTTTTTCTCCGACGATAACTCCAACACTACAATTCTAAAAATTATAATTCTTTCGTATTCTTCTTCGTTACATTCATATAAATAGCTGATTAGATTTTGGTTATAATTGATCGACCGGAAGTACCCTCATTTGAAGATTTTAAGAGTTTTTCTTGAAAAAACGCTGTTAAATATAATTGTTTCACATTTAATGTTATTATTTTATTCTCTATACGATTTTTCACTTTTTCAAATCGTTGGTACATTTGTGCCATTTTAAAAAAATCGAGATCATGAGCTGCCAGTTTACTGCTATAAAAATTCACATTCTGTTGTCGAATTGAGAGCAAATTTATGTGTATGTGCTTTTTATGAATTTTTGCACGATGTTGTAAAACTAAATGTAAAAGAACGAATGTATTTTTTGTTCATAAGATGTAATATTTTGTAAGATCTTACTTACCCAGAAGTAGATGCAAGAATGCACCGAACCAACGGTTGAGTAAGAGAATAATTGCCGTTTGAATGAAATTTCGAGTAAATGTTAACATATGCCAAATCCAAATTTGTAAAAGCCTGAGATTTCAAGCCCAACTTAAGCTTTACTTCCATCAAGCCGCAGCCAGGTCAAGCTTGAAATTTGAAAAACTTGAATTTTCAAAACGTCATGTGAGTGAGTGAATCATACTCACGGCAAATGAGATACAAAAAAACTATAGTATGAAACCAGTATAGTCATTGACTGCAAAATAAAGAGAATTCGTGTATCATCTATGTTACGAAAATAAAATAAAAATTTTGTGTGATATAAAATATTAGAAATAGAAACAATGTTTCATGATATAACAGAATTCTTTTTAACTACATAATAAATAATATTCAATGGTGTAATTTATTTTTGTTTATATTTTCGTAACCATAATATATTTGAAAGTTCATTACCTACTTATTATTTGAAAACTATTGAAATTTATTTGGGAAAGAGTAAAATATGAACATTTCATAGTTATTTTTAGGTCTTACGCAAGTAAAATTTCCATAACTTTTCTATTTTGTCTATATAGAAAAAACAAAAACAGTAATTAACGAAAAGGAACAATCAATAAATAAGGAAAAACATTCCCAACTAATAATTACTCAACACGGCTATTTTCCGTGTTTTTAATATTTATGTTGTTTACGCACAGCACCGCACAGCACTCTCAGATGTTTACGTTTTCCACCAGCACCAGTTGTAGAATTGCAATAAATAATATTTAATTTTATCCAGCACCAAACTGATTCGAAACGCACATAACTTATTGTGTAATCGAAGTGTTACATGTGTTAACGCATGGTACCGTTAGTGTAAGAAAACAGTGACGTACCAACAACTTTTTCAAAAGAGGAAATTGTCGAACATCAAATTAATTTTTATATGAATACGAGTATGGAATTTACGTTTAGTAATAAACAGATTTTTTTAAATTATGCAATTGCTGTCATCAGCATTTGACTAGTGCAACAGATTTATCCTACTTTCATTTAGTTATATAGGTAGCAACTTTATTCTTCCTTGCTAGATTATACAGGGTGTTTCTCAACTTCAGGTACTTACATATTGCAATGAAATATTCCAACGAAACAATTTTTTTTTGTTCAAATTCACAAATTTAAGGATAGTTGATTTAAAGAATAAATTTTAAGTACCAAAGTATTTGTATATTTCTTTATAAATGAAACAGATTGTGGAAAGACCAGGTTACCGAATTCCAGAATTCCGGCTTAAAATTTACTGGATCACCAGAATTCTGGACATCGGATCCTCGGTTAGTTTAGTTAAATCATTTTTGATATTAATATCATATTTTATTTATTTAACAGTTTTAATAATGTTAGGGAAAAAATTATTGGAGAAGCAGTCTTGGTAAAAAAAAATATATTGCGAAAATAATAAATAAGTTAAACTTATGATGTATGCACGCATTTTATCACTCTGTAAATTGTATGACGATACCTTCATCCTTGTATTAACTCATTGTTAGTTTTCTAACTATACATTAACATAGCCCTGATAATGGTTCATTAGGAATTGGAACGTCGGAATTGTTAAATAAATGACTTTGTAATAAAATTATTTTACCAGGACTGCTTCTCCAATCATTTTTCCCTAACATCATACCAACAGTCAAGAAATACCAGTAACTATAGTTTTAATAAAGATTAATTGTGAGCGTACAACATCTAGTTTGTTATTATCATATTATACAAGAAAATTATTGACAGATTAACTTTTTTAATGATTCGGTTGAATTTTTATCAAAACCCGATCTTCGGTCTTCACTAAGTAATAATTGTCCCTTTGTTCACCGAGTGCCCTGAGCTAATATGTCGATAAATGTATAAGTGTTCATGTTTGTGTTTATCACATTTACATGACTAACGTATTATAATATCAGAATATTTGCCTCTTCTCCCATGACCAGAGCTTCTAAGCAAAATTGGATCGCCGTAGTATTATACCTATCTGTACATTCCCTTTGGGAGAAAAAGTTTGTTCGCTACTTCTTAATAATATAGCTGATCAATAAGTAAATTGCTAACACCATGGATACGTACTCTCACATGTGATTTAGAGATGCAAACATAGATAAGCAAAGTTAGTATTTAGAATATTTAGATGGATAACAGCCTGGGAACACCATGACCTTTAGTATGAACAACTGATTTGGAGTTATTAGCGAGAAATAAACTAACACTGTTTCTATTTCTTCTGTCAATCATTTATGAATTATTTTAGAGAAAAATACTGCATATAACAGTTATAGAAAAACTAATTGTGGGTACATCTTTTATTTAAAGTGTTTTCTCCAAAATGGTCTCGTAGCCATGTTCCTCAGGCCTGAGTATCTGGTCGGGAATTTTGAATGATGCACTATCCACGCCAGCATTGAAGCACGTTAGGTAACACTTGGTAAACGCCCGCACGGTATGAATATGTGATCAACATTACCGATATCTATTACATAAAACCAGATTGGCACACCCAGCAATGGGTAATATGCCATGATGATATATTTATTTATATCTCCAAAATAATATATAATATCGTTAAAAACAAAACTAAGAATATTTAGAAGCTACGTCTAATCCGTGTTTCTCTACGGCTCTGAAACTTGGAAAGTAACAAAAGCTACATCAAATCAACTAGAAACATTTATCAACAGATGCCTTAAAAAAATTAATAATATTATTATCACGAATTAAGAACTATGCGAACTTACCTAGGAAAAACGAATTTCTGCCCAAATAAAGGAAAGAAAATGGAAATGGATTGCCCATACACTACGTAAAGACTCAACAGCTGTTGAAAAGCAAGAACTAATCTGAGAAAAAGAACCAAGAAATAGCTGAAGAAGAACAATAACCAAAGCAGTAGGGAAAATATGGACAGAAATAAAAAACCTGGCCCTCTACGGAGTAAGAGGAAATAAGTCAGTAAGTCATCTCTAAAATAATCAAAAAACGATTAACAGAGAAAAACAATGCTAGCCAACTGCTTACTAATAAGATCACGAATGAAGAACTATGAAAACGTATTAAGGAAAAACTAATTTCTGCCCAAATAGAGGAGAGAAAATGGAACTGGATTGGTCATACATTACGTAAAGACTCGACAGCTGTTGAAACGCAAGAACTAAGCTGGAACCAACAAGAAAAGAAAAGAAACAAGAAAAAGCTGGAGAAGAACAAAATAAGAAGAAGCCAAAGCAGTAGGGAAAACATGGACAGAAATAAAAACCCTGGCCCTCTACGGAGTAACAGGAAATAAGTCAGTAAGTCATCTGCAAAATAATTCATAAACGATTGACAGAGAAAACAATGCTAGTCAACTGCTTGCTAATAAGAATCACCCTTAATGAATTGTTTATACCAAAGATCCATGTGATTAGTCGACTGTGTGTAACTAGTAGTTGCTCAATTATTTACAAAATTTGAATATAATTAATCACTCTTTTTCATTAATGTATATTTTTTTCTTCTACGCCACTGTATTGGACATTAACAATGCTCTCCTCTTCCCATTGACTCGTCGACGCGTACGTGTAGTGCGACAAGTCTCGTGTGAGTTGTGTTGTACAGAGCCTTATACATTCATGTTAACAAGATTGTTCTGTGCGTCTCCGTACGGCTCAAGAAAGCTGGAAAATGGCTTTAATGTACTGGACACTGGACTTGTTAACAGGAGAAATTGATGCTGATTGCAAGAGTGCAATACTTTGTGATTATAGAGAAACAGATTCAAAAAAATATATTGATAATGTGGAATGAGGAAACGACAATAAATTTAATATCTCCAAGTAGAGCACGGCAGAAACTATACTTGTTTCTCAACGATTTTTCATTAAAATATAATTGGTTACATAAAGTTTGCTTTTTCCACAGTTTAGTTTAGAAGAAAGAAATAATGAAAATTTGTGTGGTGTAGGAAAAAAGCATATCGAGTGATCTGTCAAAGACCACTTCTATTTATTTATTTATTTATTTCTTTATTTATTTATTTCTTTATTTACCCAACAGGAAAAAAAAATCCCAATTACAGAGTAACATTGAAAATGAATAATAAGTAATAAAGCATCAGTACATAAACAAGTACATACAAAATATAAACCAATATCAAAAAAATATACATATTTTATATAAATAACAAGAAAATATAAATCAAAACGATCAAAATTCTCTCAGGCAATTATCAACTAGACGATTAAATGCTACTAGTGAATCGCTAAAATCAAGTGCATTGCAATATTTATTAAACAAACGACACATAGTATTGATGGGACTCGCGTAGTGAGTATTAGTGCGTGAGAGATCACAGTGAAAAACAAATGTGGTACGAGTGTTACATGGTCTGACATGGAAATTGAGTTCAGCTAAAAGGGTTGGACTGAATATAAAATTATTAATAAGTTTATATAAAAATAGGAGTTGAAATTTAGCACGACGTATGTTTAAACTTTCTATACTAAAAGTAGTAAGCAGAGTTTTATAGTCCATGTTCGGCCATATTTTGTGAAGCCGAAAATAAAGAATACTACAGAATTTTTTTTGCACGTTTTCAATTTTATTAATATAATTAGCGTAGAAAGGACACCAAACAATGCATCCATATTCCAATTTGCTTCTAACAAGAGAAAAATATAAGCTAATTATTGTCGCTGTGTTTCGAAAATTATGCGATGCGCGAAGTGCAAATCCCAGAGTTTTATATGCGTTAGAAGTCATTTTATCTAAGTGCGGGTTGAATTGAAATTTATTATTAAAGTAGATCCCGAGATCTTTAACAAGAAATACTCTGTTCAAACAGGTGTCTCCCATAGAATAATCGAAGTGCATGGAATTTAATTTTTGTTTTGACAGAGAAGCACGTTCATTTTTTGAAGTGATGGCATACTAAATTTATTTTACTGCGTATTTAAATAAAATTTATTCTGTTACCAAGGCAAAAAAAAAAAATTTATTCTCTAAAATTCTATGTATAAACCACACTTTTAGAAGTAATAGCATACTAAATTTATTTAGCCTAATCTTTAAATAAAGTTAACTCTGTTACCAAAGGCGAAAAAAATTCAGAATTTTATGCACATAAAATTTTACGGAAACTAAACTTTTTTGCCAATGTTAAACGCCTATGTCTAAGATAGCTTAGGACTTAGGACACACGGTATACATATTAACAAGTTCTTACGTACCTACACAGGTTGTTTCTTTTAACCGAGCCACTATGGGTATCTCTACTTCGACTTCAGAGAGAAAAGTTAAAAGTAGCCATAATAAGGGGACATTTTCGTAAAGTTTTCCATACAAATATATGGTTCATTAGATAATAAAAAAACTGAATTTAGTTAAATATTCGTTTTCAAATAACTTCTGAACTATCAGTTATCGAGAGAAATGATTCAAATAAATATGTTACCAGATTATACTGTTTAACCACTTCCGTACAAAATAACTATTTGTGTATTAAGAGCGCAAAATGGGACATTGTCGATTGACAGGTAGTTGCCGCGCGACGCAGAAGCGCGGGGTTCTCTCGAAATCGACAATGTCCAGTTGCGCTTGAAACACATACAAAAATTTTTCTACAGTCAAAAAATAATAAAATATACACTTTGTATTTACAGTAGTACGCAACAGTTTAGCAGTGAAGATAGGGACGTATTCAAATATGACTTCAAGATACTGTTTTGGCTTTCGTTTTCTCAAAAAATTAATGCTAATTTTGTAATTTCTAAGTACATTAAACTAGTGCAGTGAAAAAGAGGATGTCCATTGGGAGCGTTCACGCCAAACTTTTGCAGGTGGCAGACAATTTATTTTATATTTAATTGTAATTAATCGTTATTTTCCGTTCTTCATGAGCTATTTCTTAAATCTAATCTAAGCATTTTATAATGTCGTTTTTGTAAATGAATGCCCTATTTTATTTTCACAGCAGCGCGGCATTTTGTTTGGTTATGTAATATACTGACAGAGCAGTTACATGTCAGATTGACTTGTGAAGGTGGTAAATGTGTAACTACAGTGCCATTAATTCCTCACTAAATGTTTCCATTAGGAATGTAGACAAGTGACATTTCTCAATATTGTACAGTTAGAAATTTGGTTCGCGAGTATTTTTTCTACTTTGTCGCACATGAGCGGCAAAGTGACATTTTGAGGTGACAAAAGAGAGCGCAAATGGCTACTTTTTATATAGACTGTAGGAAAATAATTTTTATATTTTTGAAGAAATCAATCTTTACTTTATGATAAAAAATAGTCAATTTACGGAGGTATACTATTTTTCGGAAAATAGGACATACATATTATATTATATATTAAGGACAAAAGTAAATAATTTTCATGATTTGTAAGTAATTTCCAGGGAATGAGACAGTAAAACATATTACAATTTACGAGTTTTTTAGTTTGACAGTTATAAAATAATTGTTAATGTGATTAAAGTATTGTTTATATTCGCAAATTATGGAAAGATATCTTTGCATGCCGCAAAGCTAAAGATGAACATTAATGTTCGAAACCAGTAGTAATTAAAAATTTTAAAACGTGAAAGAAGACTTTTCTTACTTTTCCTTATCATTTCCACTTCACTTGGATTCCTATTTATTTATGATAAATACTTATGTAATAATTCTTTTAAGTTAATGATATACTTCACAAGTTCATAAACGTAATAGGTAATAAATAAGAAAAGGCAGTAACTCACCACTAAGTGATAACTTTTATACTAATAAATTCATTCCGCTTACCTGGAACAGAAAATAACAATAATTAAAACATTTCATAAAAATATACGCAATTTACATGCTAAGAAAGTAATAATAATGTCGGCAATTATATCTGTAATAAGCGCTATCTGAGTAATTCAAAGTATTTTATGAAAACAGGATAATATATATAATTTCACCGGCAATATTTCCAATCGAAGTGATAATCGCAGCAGGTTAATTGCTACCAGTAAGTTTCTACAGAGAAAACCGAAGAATTTGTTTATACAAGGTTTCCACATAGATAACGCTGATTAGTCCAAGATCAAAGCAAGCTGAGTTATTTTCATACTTTGACAAGGCGGTGTATACAATTAAAGCTAAATCTACGTTCAAGGAAACGATAATATTTTACAACTTACAGAAATTATTAATTTATGAAAAAAAAAAACAATATGATACTGACCATAGTTAAAATTAAACTATAATATTCATAAACTAATGAGTATTGTAACGGAACCTCCTTGGACACCATAACCAATTTTATGTAACGCGACATACTATACCTATGACCTTGGCCTCGTCTAATAGAAGGTTGTACTTACCCTACGTTGTGTTTATTTTTAATAAGTAACCCTTTAGCTGGTTCGTAATATAGAGTAGCTGTCAAAAGTGGAGGAATCGGGATAGGTATTTGACGTAATTAAAGAATAATGTTCTCTCCAAAAAGCAGACAGAATTTGTCTATCTTTGTGCATTTATTGAAAATTAACCATGAAAGCAAATAGTAGATAATATGAGAAATATGGTCGGGTGTAAGGGTTTGAACACGACACCCTGCTGTGGAAAGGTCCGCTCTCTGGCATTCGCCTTACGTGCGAGGGAAACCACAGCAAAAACCTCGTACAGAGAGACATCGAGACACAATTTAATCAAATAGTTTCTAACAAATTAAACATAGTAACACATAAAGGTTGTCCCAACAATTTAATATTAACAACATTGAAATAATACTTTAATTCGACCTGTATATTGCTAGTTAATTATAAACGTAATTGTGTAAGTGAAGGTGAGTGTGTAAGTTTGGTAAGTTCGGAGTTTCATCCGAACTGCCATGACGCTCGGCGTCGCCGCCGGCCTGCTTTTTGTATGGAAAGCGTGGAGTTAGCAACACAATCCTGGTTCGCCGCTGGACCGGCCTCACAATTTGTACAGGCCGCCCGGCATAGCCGAGGCGTCTACAGTATGCGACTGTGTCGCCATACTGTCTATCCCGACAAGTACCTGTGTCGTACCCGTCGGGGTGTAAATTGTTAAGTGATACCCAAGTGAACGTGGACATGCCAGCGTTCGGTGCTGATACGGCACACATCTTGAGCTTGGGTGGCTGCAACGCAACTAGACCCGCAAAATTACGTTTGATTGACAACCAATACTAGGTTATATAGATATAAATTAATTATATCATTGTGACAACAATCAATCATAATATGGTGCTTGTCCAAGTTAAGTTCCTCGTAATGGAAAAGGGAGCCAAATCAGGTGAATAGGGGGGACAGTAGTGGAGGTTCCCAAACGTGCCTGGCATAGCCATAGCAGCTGAATGGGAGGAAAAATGTGGAGGTTCCCAAACGTGCCTGGCATAGCCATAGCAGCTGAATGGGAGGAAAAATGGGGAGGTTCCCAAACGTGCCTGGCATAGCCATAGCAGCTGAATGGGAGGAAAAGCGTGGAGGTTCCCAAACGTGCCTGGCATAGCCATAGCAGCTGAATGGGAGGAAAAATGGGGAGGTTCCCAAACGTGCCTGGCATCGCCATAGCAGCTGAATGGGAGTAAAAGCGTGGAGGTTCCCAAACGTGCCTGGCATAGCCATAGCAGCTGAATGGGAGGAAAAATGGGGAGGTTCCCAAATGTGACTGGCATAGCCATAGCAAAATATCCCTCTTGTCTCCTTCCGATCATAGGCGTTTCGGGGGTGAGGGTTGCACCTCCCCGCCACCGGTGTGAGTGGGTGGTTGGGTGGCTCGAGGAACGTTCTAGAACATCATAAGTTTGTCATCGCTCCTTATCAGGGACGGATTGCCAGGTGGCCCTAGCTAGCCCTGTGTTGCAGTGTCAAGAGTCTGCGGCTCGCGCGTCTGCCTGGCGCCAACCCTTAATCTGAGCATTAGAAACAAAGCACACATATGCAACAATATTTTTATGCAATGGCCATCGCAATTAAATACTAACTACAAATGTCACTTGCAACGAATCCTAATAAGAACATTAACAGTATAATTGTTTGGTTATTGTAAGTGCATAAATAAATAAATAAATAAACAAATAAGTGCATAAATAAACAAATAAATAATAATCATGATAATAGAGAGTACAGTCTCAGTATTAATGGAAAAAAATATTAATTCATTCGCAAATAACTACAAGTGATTGAATGTTTGCTTGACATTTCATTTTATAAGGCTCTCTCCTACACCTTTTACTTAAAGTGACAATTATAGTGCTCACCTACGATTATGTTGCAAAATTGTTTTACCACCTTTGGGTAGAACTAACTGGAAGTTAAAATCGTCAGATATTTCGCTTATTCTAAAAAAAAAGTCGCGGTTGCACTAAAATTCTTAGCTCCACTTATTCTTACAGAAAAAAGAATAAAAAAGTCCTATTTCAAAACTATATTGGCTATACTGTAATATCTGTCGAAAGATAAAATAATTATAAGGCCTTCAAGTAGTTCTAATGTTTATTTATTATATTTCTTGTTTATGAACGTTTCGAGCAAAATCTGCTCATCTTCAGCAACTAACAATTGATGTTAAACAATAAAAGTACATTAATGCAGAATTAAAGTGTTGTATGGATGGAGCACGGGCCCCTACTTCAACAGTGCAACATGCTCCATCTGACTACGATGAAAACATTGAACGTGTAACTTTTGATTTTATACAACATTGTAAATCTGCATTAACGTATATATACTTTTAATGTTTACCATCAATTGTTAGTTGCTGAAGATGAGCGAATTTTGTTCGAAACGTTCATAAACAACAAATGAAATAAATAAACATTGAAACTTAAAGGCCTAATAATTATTAATGCACAATATCTACATGGTTTCCTTACATAACATTTAAAACTAAAATAATTCAATAAAAAAAAACTGATGTGGCCAACACTATACCTCCCGCCATGTCAGTATTATTAATTTAAATATACATACTTACATATTTACTTATGCTGCAAACTGTATTAAGTTCCATTCCATAAAACTATGGTTCTATTTACTATTTTCTTTTTAAAACGTTACTATTAGTAATTTGAAATGATTAGTTCTTTGAGAGCGACATTTATCTGTCAGTTACTTTAAATTTTAAAATTTATCCATAAAATATATAGAATAAGTATTAATGCCAACCTGTAGAAAATTTAATAATATTTAATTTTTATAATACATACATCTCAAAAAAAAACATTTAAAAGTATTTTTCGAAGAAAAAATATTTTGAGTTTGAAATAGTGCCATTTCTTATTATCGTATTTACACCAAATATAATGGGTTCTTTCCATATTAGAACAAGGTGGAAATACAAGGTTTCAAAATTTTCCGAATAATAGTATTTGAGTTAGAGCGGAGGATCCACACATACACATACATGCACACAGAAATCATCGCTAAATATTAAAGTCGGATTCTAGGGACGTTAAAACGTGGTCATTTATCAAAAATCTCAATATGCGATTTTTGCACGATCCCCATACCTCCCTTACTAAAGATAGCGGGAGGTAAAAAATGAGTCAGAAATTCATTTCTTTCCCTGGCACTGTAACACTTAATAAAAGACATTGCAGATTTTATTATAACCATTCTATCCATTTTACATTTGATAGTAATACCCAACAATTCGGATTATTAAACTTATGCTTTTATAAGTACTTCTTCAGTGTAACTAGCTGTTTACGCGTAATATAGGATATCATGCTCCGTTAAAGTTAAACTATCATTTTCATTAAGGATATTGCTTTATTTGTTGCTCGAACTATAATTATATCGTATATTAAACATGTAAATAGATAAGATTTCTACTTGTAAAGAAATAAATACATCATTACAGTTTTTTCTTTGCGAATCATTATTTTTTGAAAGAATAAATAATTTCTGTGTTCTGCAATATAATCATAAACTATGAGATTTAATCAATTCTAATGAAATTTTATTCTTACATTGATGCCTCTTTAATTTTATTGATAAATTCTAATTTGTATAAGATTTCAATCTACGACTTCTTGTTTACAAAAAACGCGTGCTAACCATTATGGCACCAAGAATGTTTTGATGAACTGAAGATGGTCTTTGGGTGTGAAGCATGCTTATTAGCCACCGTAAAACGTTAGTACAATGGATTTCGTTCTGACCATGAATCTTTGAAGGATGAGCTTCACACAGGACATCCAAAAACAGCTATTACGATTGTACCTTATATGATAGAGAAAAATCGTACTGTTCATTTGATTCAAGAAACCCTGGGTATTAGTACGAAAACGACCAACACCATCTTACACAATCAAATGCGTATATCGCACATGAGGATGTGATGAGAAAGTTTTTATAATTGTTATTGTTTTAAAAAATTTAATAAAAATTCCGTAATTTTTTGTTTGTTAAAATTATAGATAAAATAAATATTAAAATATTGTCGCGAAAGTGATGTTAGCGTCACTGTAGCATATGAAGATATAACCGAAATACATACTTGTTATTAACAATAAACGTCAGTCGCGTCTTAACTCACTAGTTTATATGAAAAAAATTAATTGCTATATATATCTTATATACGAGTATAAAAGTGTAAGAATAACCGCTAGGCATCTATACCGTTTTACATATCCACGCCAAATTTTATAGACAGGTTCTTTCAGCTTTAGGACATGTCGTAGAAGTTGTTAGAGTGCAAAATCTTGCATAGCTTTTCTTATAATTATCCGTTATAACTATAGAGTTGTAGGAAGATCAAACTGCACCTGCATTTTTTTGAGGCAAATTTTTCTCAATTTTTATCAAAATTTCGATCCTATTTTCCGCAATCCCTGAGGTCTTTTTGACACTTTTAAAATATTAATATATCAAATCGAACCTCCAGAGATCTGCTTTTGCACGAATTAACACTATCTTTTATAGAAATCAAGATATTGACCGATTTTTAACCTCCCATTTTCAGCAAAAAATGTACATTTTGAAGCCACTTTTATACCGGAAATACAAGGTGAGTCTGGGAATGTTATATATGTAGGTTTAAATAATAATTATGACACTTTAGTTTTTACGTGTTTATTTTTCAGAAACTGATTATATATTATTTGTTTTAATACATTGTTGTAACTATGGTATTTTGAGTAACCTACTATGAAACTAAATATAAATAATAATAATAAATCCAAGTATACTACAATACCTCCCTCAATAAGCTAATCTGTCAGGGGGTTTGACATTTCTTTTAGGTCTATTATTTATATTTAATGACATATCGCGTACAAATTTATTTTTATTATTAATGTTGTATTTATCATTTTCATTGGAACTTTCATCACCCGTATTTGTTACAGAATTATCTGGCAATTCTAATATGTTATCTTTATCTTGACTTAATGAATCATTATTATCTTTTTGGGAAAGATTTGTATCATCTAATTCCGTAGAAAGAGGTAAATTTTTAGAAATACATGAACCTACTGGATCAGATTTTAAATTATTTTCTACTTTATCAGGTACATCATTGCTATAGAATTTTGTTTTTAAAATCTGATTTACATGTCTCTTCCAAATAAGGTTTTCTTTAAGTAATCTGCATAAATAAATTCTATCCCCTAAAACTTCATCTATCTCTGCCTCTACCCACGTTTTTTTATTTGGATTTCTATAATCTCTAACCAAAACTATTTGACCCTGAACAAAAGTATCTTTTCGCGTTCCTTTATAATTAACAATATTTTTATTTTCTTTGTAATTTTCTAATAATAAGTCAAATCTATTTCTTACTTTATTCTTAAAAACTAAACTTGCTGGAGCGACACCAGTAGTGATATGAGGAGAATTACGATAATGAAATAAATATCTTTGTAAGCTAATTTCTAATGATAAATCACTATTGGTCTCATTCTGCAAAATTTTTACAATTCCTCTTTTTAAATTTTTTACAGCATTTTCGGCATACCCATTCGTTGCTGGATGGTAAGGAGGAGAAGTTATATGTTTTACAGTATTTTTACATAAATAATTGGAAAATTCACCCGAAGTAAACTGTGGACCATTGTCGGTTACTACTACCTTAGGTAACCCAAATCTCGCAAAACATTCCCGAAATTTTTCTACTGTTGCGTTGGCGTCAGTACTTTTCATTATAAAAGCTTCAAGCCATTTTGAGTAGGTGTCGGTTATAATTAGTATCATTTTGCCTCGAACAGGACCTAAGTAATCAGCATGAATTCTTTCAAAGAAATAATTTCCTTTAACACACGGTATTAATGCAGATTTTCTAGGTTCAGGTTTCGAAATAAAACATATTCGGCAATTATTAATTAAATTTTCAATATCTTTGTCAAGTGAAGGCCACCAAAAGTAAGATCGTGCATTAGCTTTCATTTTACAAATTCCTTCATGTGTACTATGTAATTCTAAAAGCAACTGTGATCTTAATTTTGTAGGAACAACTGCTCTGTAGCCCCACATTATTATACCATTATCTATAGATAATTCGTCCTTTCTTTTTATAAATGGTACTAATAATTCATCATTATTATTTTTGGGAAACCCATACTTGATCATATTAAATATTTTGCCGAGAAAAGGATCTCGTCTAGTTTCAGATCTTATTTTCTTGGAATCAATGGGACAAACATTTTCTAAATAATTTAAATAATCGCATTCATTTTTAGAGATGTTACTAGATTTAATTGGCAATGGTAAACGGTTTAGTGCATCTGCCTTAACGTTATCCTTTCCTTTTATATATTTAATAGTGTAATTAAAACCCGATAAAAATAAAGACCATCGTTGTAGCCTTGCTGCTGACATTTTAGGCAAACTTTTAAATTCTCCAAACAGAGTTATTAGTGGCTTGTGATATGTCAAAATTTCAAATTTCTGACCAGCCAAATATTCATACAATTTTAGAGTTGCCCAGTAAATACATAAAGCTTCTTTATGTAACATGCTATAATTTTTCTCTGCTTTAGATAAAGTTCTTGAAATATAACAAATTGGTCTTTCAGAGCCATCAGGCATTACATGTAATAATACAGCTCCTAAACCAAAATCACTACTATCACACGCTAATCTTAATGGTTTATTGACATCAAAATGTGTCAAAATTTTATCTGAAGTTAATTCTTTCTTTGCAAATTCGAAAGAAATGTCACATTGTTTTGTCCATTTAAAAGGAATATCCTTTTGCAATAAGTCATATAATGGTTTTAATTTTTTAGATAAATTAGGTATAAATTTAGAATAATAGTTTACCATCCCGACAAAAGCACGTATTTCAGATTTATCTTTTGGTATCGGAGTTTTCAATATAGCTTCTATTTTTTTATTATCTTTCTCTAATCCTTTGGCTGAAATTATAAGTCCTAAATAGTTTATTTTGTCTTGAAAAAATTGACATTTATTTAAATTTAATCTAAATCCAGCTGTTTTTAGCCTACTTAATACTTCATATAAATTATTCAAATGTTCAGTTTCATTTCGACCTGTCACCACAATGTCATCTAAATAATTGACAGTTCCTTGACAGCCTTGCAATACTTTTTCAATTATGCACTGAAAAATTGAACACGCCGGTTTTGTACCAAAAGGTAATCTATTTATTTTATAAATACCGAATGTAGTGCTCCATGCTAACAAATCTGAGGTATCATCATCTACAACTAACTGATTGTAAGCGTTTTTAAAATCTAATTTTGTAAATTGTTTGCCTCCTTGTAAAGCTGCAAATAAATTTTCTATTCTAGGTAACGGATGATTTACATCTTTTAAATATTTATTTATTGTTACTTTATAATTTGCACAAAGTCTAATGTCAATTCCGTTTGCTTTAGTAATAGGTACTAGTGGTGTACCCCATTTAGCGTTTGATACTTTTTCTATTACACCTTCTTTTTCTAATCTACTTAATTCTTCAATTACTTTTTCTTTAAATGCAAATGGTATTGGAGGAGGTTTCTTGAAAATAGGAATAACGTCATCATTAATTTCTAACTTAATTTTCTCGTACTTGTATGTACCTAGTTCATCTTTGAATAAATCGGAAAAATTATCTAATAATTTTTGTAGTTTAGTGTTCTCTACCTTTATATGATCGACAGTGTTGATTTTATTTACTCTACAATTGTCTAAAAATACTTCGTTTTTATTTAAAGTTAATCCAAATTTATTCCAAATATCGCGGCCTAATAAACATTTTGTTGCTCCTTCTATGATTAAAAATTTACATTTCTTGCTAATATTATTAATTGAAACATCTAACTCAACCTGACCTTTCGGCTTTACTATTACACCATGGTATACTTTAATAAGTACAGACGTCGGTTTAATGGTAACATTAGAAAAATTTGTCTTGAAAATAGTGTACGGTAAACATGATAAACCTGCTCCAGTATCTACCTCCAACAACAATGGTATATTGTTGACAACAGTTTTTATAGAAAAAGGTGATACATAATTGACATTATTATTAATATTAAATATGTCAACATTGAAAAAGTCTGTATTGTCAATTTCTATTTTGTCAGATTCCTCTGTCAAACAATTATTTTTATCTACTGTTGACTTACAGGCTTTAGCAATATGACCTTTCTTTTTACACTTTTTACAGGTATATTTTCTAAATTGACATGTTTTAAAATCATGATTACTTTCATTGCAATAGTAACATAAATTTTTATTAACTTTATCGTTACCTTTCTTAGATTCTTGAATATTTTCTTTCTTCAATCTCTCTTGTTTAGGGTAGACAGAGTGTTTACATTTGGGCTGGTACTTCTGAATTCGATGAATTTCTTGGGAAGCTATGGACTCTCTCAAAGTCGCTTCTTTTGCTTGAGCGATCGCCAGCATGTCTTTCCAACTTTTGGAAACGTCCTCCTCACAGAGTCGGTCCAAAATTGGTCCTTGCTTCATACCGGTGACGAACTTGTCCAATACTCGTTTTTCTAAGATCCCCCCAAACTCACATTCTGCCGCAGTTTTCTTAACTTTGACGTACCATTCATTGACGTTCTCTTCTTTTTGTCGCAGCCTATCAAATTGTATTCTACTACGATACGTTGACACTTTTATTTTAAATTGATTTGTAAGCAGTTTTATTAGATCACTATAACTTTTTAGACTTGGTTTATCTGGGTGACATATGTTTTTCAGGATTTTATAAACATCTTCATCGACCGATGTTAACAGTACGGATACTTTACGGTCATCTTCAACTTTGTTTGCTTTTATAAACTGTTCCAACCTTTCACTAAATATTTTCCAGTCGTCTCCCAGCTTGTAGATATTTACCTGAGTAATATTTACTGACATCGCCATTGTAATTGATTTATATATATTCCGTAAATTATTAACAGAACTATTATTCTACCAATTTACTACTCGTCGCCATAAAAATGTTATATATGTAGGTTTAAATAATAATTATGACACTTTAGTTTTTACGTGTTTATTTTTCAGAAACTGATTATATATTATTTGTTTTAATACATTGTTGTAACTATGGTATTTTGAGTAACCTACTATGAAACTAAATATAAATAATAATAATAAATCCCCCCCCCTTTAACTTTTTTACTATAAGTAATAGAAAAAATGGCTCATATAAAAGTTTTATTATTTTACATATACTATTTGATGGCAGATGTAGATATTTTTATAAAGTCTGGTTTACAATATACGACTATCACCTTTTATTTTTCAAATGGCAACCTATAATTATTTTAATAAAATAGAAACCGCCATTTTTTTCTCTTTTCAACGGTGTATTATTTTTTATTAATGTATTTGAAAATTTTCGAGAAAAATGAGATAATTTAGATATTATTAGAAATAATTTTTAAATAAATATTATAGCTGGCTATGTGAAAATAAACAAAACGTAACAATGTAAAACAATTAAATTAATGTCAAAAAAGTATACATTTGTTTGTTACTTAATTTAAATTATTTTGTAAACAAAAATTTTTTTTTTCAGAATAATTCGCGAAACATGCTGGCAGATGTTCAAACACGTTCAACGCTTGAATTTTTGTATTACAGTATAGGCGTTATTTTGAACATTTGTTTTAAGTAGTTTTTATTACTAAATTTGTTGTTTTAGTTTGCTAAATTGTATAGCACTGTTACGTTTTGTTTATTTTCACATAGCCACCTATAATATTTGTTTAAAAATTATTTCTAATATTTCTAAATTATCATCTCATTTTTCTCGAAATTTTTCATATACATTAATAAAAAATAATACATCGTTGAAAAGAGAAAAAAATGGCGGTTTCTATTTTATTAAAATAATTATAGGTTGCCATTTGAAAAATAAAAGTTGATAGTCGTATTTTATAAACCTGATTTTATAAAAAATATCTACATCTGCCATCAAATAGTATATGTAAAATAGTAAAACTTTTAAATGAGTCATTTTTTTCTATTACTTATAATAAAAAAGTTAAAGTCTTCCCAGACTCAGCCTGTATACAAATCAACCCTCTAAAGTTCAAGATTTGTTTGAAATATTTTCAAAATAACACTAAAATCGTGTTGTACGGGGTTAAAATATAATTTGACTTGCGGTTGCGAAGACCGCGGGTGTCAGCTAGTTGTGTATATAACAATCCAAATATATGGGAAATTTGATATTGTTTTCATTTATTTGTTTTTTATATTCATAATTCACATGCAATATATAATTTATAAGAAGCCATAGACTTGGACGGGCCTGTTATGATGAGTATAGTCAACTCTATCCATCCTTCCTTGTTCTTTTTCTTCTTAAAACTTTCTCATTGTGGTCGCGCAGCAGTGTACTAATAAATTGCCACTAAATAGGAAACTGACCAACTGAGACTTAAGCACAGGTTGTAATACACCGAAGCAAGCATTCTTCTCTTTTCTTTGTAGGAAGCGAAACAACAATTTCATACACAAGATTTATTTCGTATTAACGAACTAGAAGAAGACTTATGATACTGGTATATACGTAGTACTCAATTGCTCAGTTAGCACGTGTACGTATTATGTGCTTTTAAAATGGTACTAGATGTGAATTTAAAAAATCTTCTCAAGGATATTTATGCATTACAAATGGAGAGTGCATCACCCGGAAATTTTAAGAATCAAATAGTCGAATTTAAAATATTATAATTTGAAAGTTTAAAATTTTAATCAGATATATGGAAATAGACAAAATTATATTGATGCATCGAAATAATTTAAATTAGGTACACTAGAAGCTACAAATGAGTATAATTTTAATGAGATGCAAAATAATTTTTGAGCATCAAATAGTATATTAGAGAACGTGTTTTATAAGACATGTTTTTTTCGCACGCGTCAAAATTTAGAAAACTCGCTAACGCTCGTTTTCTAATTGACAAGTGCGAAAGAAAGTCTTATAAAATGAGTTCTTTATACTATTTTTTATATTTTGCGCCTTCTACAATAACATTTACTTACTTAATTTGTGATTATATTTGTAACCATTTGTACATTTTCATGTAAATAATCTTCCCTAAATAAAAAATAATAATAATAATTTCGACATTATATTATTAAAATGAATTGTCAATTAACTAAAAATAAATTAGGTAAAAATGAGTTAAAGAAACGTCATCTAGTACCAACCGTCTAAAACAAAAATTACGTATCGAAATGAAGGTCATTACGATACGCAATTGCGTATCGTAATGACTTCATTATGAACGCAAAATATAAAAAGTAATAAACGAGCACTATTATTTCTTTTACCAGAAAATATAATTACTAAGAAAAGAATAATTGTATTTCAACCTAGCACAATTATATTTTCTTAAATTGAAATAATAAATGAATATTAAAAAAATCTGATGTGGCCAGCACATTACCTTCCGTCAGTTCTATGTATTTTGAACAAATTTCATACAGATAGTTCCTTACAAAAAATTCTATTTCTTGTACATTACCTTCCGGCAGTTGTATGTATTTTATACAAATTCCATACAGATAATTTCTAGCTAAAGATCCTACATATCCAGTAAAATTATACGACAAACACACTATGTCAATTTCAACTGACATCTTTCAATCAGAATTTTCTGAATACAGTAGCTGTTTCCATAGCTATGGCTACTTTATGAAATTTAATTTCTTTATAAATTTTTAACTCTATATCTGTTTAATATTAAGTATAAAATGCAGACAAATCGAATAGAGAATAAAATATTCTTTAATATTTATACATTAAATGTGAAAAAATGATTTAACATAGTTTTTTCAAGAAAAACTGTTAAAATCTTCAATTGAGGGTACTTCCGGTTGACCAATTGTAATCAAAATCTAATCAGCTCTTCATATGGATGTAACGAAGAAGAATGCGAAAGAATTATAATTTTTGAAATTGTAGTATCGCAGACGAATTTTTTGTTACACGCACATACAGACATCATCATAAAAATAGTAAAATCGTATTCTAGGGACCCTAAAACGTACTTATTGATTAAAAACTTACCATCGAATATTTTGGCCAACATTCCTTACCTAAAGGTGACGGAAGGTAAAATCTATTGAACTTCTTATACGCCTCGAATTTTGCGGGCATGAGTTTTGTGTATAACGTTAGGTTAAAGTAAAGTATTTTTACATAATTTTCGTACGAAAAATTTCCAAGTTTTTGAAATTAAAATTTGTGTATTTATATATATTGAAATTTTGGATCCCAAATATTTTTTTTTTAATAAATATTTGACAATATTGCTTCTAAAAGAAATGTTAAATGAATTATAATATAGGTATTGCTGTCAAAATTTCGATTTTTTTTCGTTTAAGCCTGGCTTAAAATTTAATCCATGTTGGCGTAGCTGGGTATTAGAAATTGAAAAAAAAACCTTAATTATACCTTGTTCCATTTAAGCCATTCAGTATTGTACAGAATAGGGCATAGTTTTGAACTATCTGATTGGCTGAAATTGAAGATAAGAGACAAGTTTACTCAATGTAGTTTCGGCTACATAAAACTGGCGCTGATATCAGCGCCATCTGCAGAATGACTTAAATGGAACAGAGTATTTGTATTTTTATTTCAAAAATAGTTATTTTTGATACTAGATTGGGAAATACCACTTTTGCATTCAAGAATGAAACCTTCTATGATTCGCTGTTACCAACAAAGAGAATATTTTCTTTTAAAAATCTACGTTTCTTTTTCAACCCAAATAAATTCTCAAATTTGACATTTTGTTCTGCTGACATCCTCCACTTATTCTCGTTACTACTTTCTTTTTGTGCTATAAATCAATTTTTTATAAGTATTAATTACATGGTTATTATATTGTTGAAAATGAAAGTTCCAAATTGAAATCTGCTGTAATTAAATTCCTACTAATCCTTTTGCTGACTTTATAATTTGGATCTGATTACTGTCTTAGTTAATTTTATGTGAAGGGTAACTATCACTGAAAATAAATAGGAGAATGAATTATAAGTTCTCGGTCTGGACAGAGAAGTTAGCTCTAGACGCACAATTATTTTTGTGCGGTTAGGTGAACTGTCATAAGAGTTTTTGAAAAAATTTAGGTTAATCCGCTAATTTGTGACTTTATAAAAAATTTGAGTTAACGTGTGTATTCTGTGAACCCATGTCTCATCGGTAGTAACAAATGAAGCAGCAAGTCGGACAACTCCGGAAAACGAACACGTTTCTGAACAACCGTCAGAAGCCGGGGGACCTACCCCGCAAAAATTTCAAACTGAATGGTCAGAATGTTATCAACTCGTTCATAGAAAATGAAAAATGCCCACAGCTTCTATCATATCCCATAAAACCATTAAAGTTAACGGTTACTAATTAGAGAATTAACTTAAGGTTTCACACAGATACTGACAATTCACACAACCTCAAAAAATAATTGTGCGTATAATGCTGAATGAAAACTACGAATTACATTTCGTTAAATTAATTTCTGTTATAAAATGTAATCCATACGTTAAAATTATAATTATAGTAAACAAATATATATATATATATATATATATATATATATATATATATATATATATATATATATATATATATATATATATATATATATATAAAGAAAGAAATTCAGCAAGTTTTGTACTGAAAAAAACATAGAATATTTAAAATTTTATACTTATATAATTATATAATTTCTATGTATTTATGATTGCAGGTTGTAGATTGTAGAAGAACTATCCTCATTCAATTACCCATAACGTACTAGTGATAAATCCTACCCCATGTGCTGCGCGTCTCGTTTGGTAGAATAAGTAATGCTCGTGTATGACAGTATCTGCGTGGCATCGGAGTGCCTGCAGTCGTCCTGGAGTCGCGGGACAATTAATACCAGCACCGCATCGGCTGCAGGTTATGAAACCGCCTGATTTATAGCACTAACTCATTAGCTGGTAATATAGGAACCTGCCAAGGATGCTGCCACGAGGAACGAATAAACGCATATGAGAAGCAGAGAAGAAAATAGGAAAAGGTAGATAGTCTACAATATTTTTATAAGAATTTTTTTTCAAATTTCTATAAAACATAAATAAAGAAATGTAGGTACATAAACAAAGAATAATTTTTAATTCCAGGGACTTGTAGGCTACCAATCTGTACTACTAAATGAAAATAAAATTATACCAGAAAAAATATAAAATATAATTTTGTGATGACATATATCGAGAAGAAAATAAGTTAAAGTAATTTTCGGTTCTCCTTATTTGTCTATATTAATAAACTGATAAAATTCAAGTAAAATATGCATTGAGATAGGTGAAATATTTATTTTTTGTCGAAAAGTTCACATCATAGTTTTGAATTATTATTTTAATTTAATTTTAATAATTACGCACCTTATACAATCATATGGCCTCGTCAAAATAAAAGATGCATGGTTCATATTTTTTAGAATTTTCATACGTAATAAATAACATGTGATATAATTATCATCGATGATATTCTCGAGTGAAATGTGCTGCTTCGGTTTCACGAGCAATATCTTCAATTATTAATCATATCACAAGCTTATATTTAATGAGAGAATATAATGAATTTTTGTGACACATTGTGTGTGCTGCTAACCTAACTTTTAATATATTGTATTAAAACATGGTTAATTTGACAACTGCCTTATTATTTTCATCGTTATTGATATCAACCCAACGATTATCGCACCTTTTTATTCTCAAAATTAACTGTCAATGTCAAATAGAGAAAACAAATCACTTAGTAACGAGTATAAATAAGGTGATAATTTCTTTGTTGATTGGCGGAAAATATGTCACGTGACTCTTGAATTATATTCTGAAAGTAGTTCCCTTCGACAATAATACACTTAACCATTCTTTCTTTCCGCTTTTTTAAATCTCTCGACCAATTTTTTTTAATGCTTTCAAAATAATCATGAATAGCAGGATGAAATACCATTTGTAGGTGAAAACTTGTAACGACTAAGGGTACGTTACGAAATTAAGAGGTTAGTTAAATTGTAAAACTAAATAAATATATAGATATACAGGTGATTGTATTTTATTCACCTATACGCACACATAAATTTTGTTTTAGTTTTCCTCGACGTTGCTAAGTTATTCCATTTTTTCTCTAAAAAAGACCTAATACACGCATTGCTTTATAAAGGCGTACTGAAGTTATTTTAATAGTAAAAATTAAGAATTTTTTTCTGTACAACTATAACTATACTTTATGTTCTCATATATTTTTTAAAGAATATAATTATACAGGGTGTTCAATAAAGCGAATCAAATTTACTCAATTTTAAATAACTATAACTCGTCATTTTCAAATGGATCACGCTATATTTTATTATTTAGTTGCGTTTCTTTTTGTGTTATCTTTCTATGTTATTAAGGGTATCCTATGCCTAAAACCAATAATATCGGAGTTCTTTGCCATTTTTTTCAAAATTTATTTAAATTAAATCTAGTATACTACGGAAACTGTGTTTTTAATCAGAAACAATTGAAATAATGCATAGTAGTTTGCATTGGTCAATAAATAAAATTGTTTATTATTAATTTTGGTGCGATTAGGTATTAATTACTGTTCTTGCGAAAAATTCATATGAATAAATTACAACTTAATTTAAATAAATTTTGAAAAAAATAGTACAGAATTCCGAAATTATTGGTTTTAGGCATAGGATACCCTAAATAACAGAAAGATAACAAAAAAGAAACAACTAAATAATAAAATATAGATGAGTAAATTTGATTCGCTTTATTGAACACCCTGTATAATTATATTCTTAAAAAAATATATTAGAACAAGTATAGTTATAGTTGTCCAGAAAAAAATTCTAATTTTGTGCTGTATTTCTAACGACAAGGGAGATATATATATATATATATATATATATATATATATATATATATATATATATATATATATATATACTATAATAATTTATTGAATGTTTACACTTTGAATGTTTAAATATCAACGAATGATTATTTTCTTTTTGTCGTTAAGTTACTTTAACAATCCCAAAGCTATTTGATAGTTCCCCGTTCACGTGTATCTAGATGCACGTTATAAACGTTTCACCTCGTAAATTAACTAAATTCTAACCAAATTAACTTTCGTAATTTAATTTCAAATGATAGATAAATAACAATTTAAAATTATACAAATTTTGTTTTCCTCTTTCTACTTGATTTTCTTATTCTCAATAATTCTAGCGCAACCCATATATATGAGCACAACGCATCCAACAAATATGTGCTTTTTGCACTTCATATACAGGTATCCCAAAAAAACGCGCTCTGCATGTGGATCTCGAGGACTATAAAGGCCAACGCGCACTTATACGCGGCGAGGCGCGGCGCGCGACCGCGCGGCTGACGCCGAAAGTGACATACTAACGCGCACTATTACGCGGCGCAGCGCGGAGCTGTGCAGTTTTTATCATCAAGACGTGAAGTTACGACCTACCGTTTTCATGTGTACCATGGCTTCAGACTCTGTAGAAGAAGTTATTTTACTTGCTTGTTGTGCTGCAGCGGAAGAAGAAAATAATTATAAAAATAAAAAAAATGGATCCATGAAATAAATAAAAAAAGAAATACAGAAGGTGAATTCTATTTCTTCTCCAATCTCGAGCCAACAGTTATCTTTTGCTTCCTGATTTGAATAATTTGGATCACTCATATCGTACAAAATTTTATAATGTTCCACTAATGCAAGTAACTTTTCTTCCATTGAAGTCATTTTTGCTACAATATACGGACAGGGTAGTTAAAGTTAGTTTAGTCTAGTGGCTCTAGTCTCGTGGTTTGTTACATTCGGAAGCACGAACTTTACCGATCACATCATTCGGGTATGAAATCCGTCGGCTACGCCGTCGATCCTATAGCGCACTTATCGACGGCGCGGCGCAGCGCGGCGAGGCTTCGGCAGAAATATTGTCTGGTTAGAATTCCGAACAGGCCGCCGCGCTGCGTAGCGCCGCGCCGTCGATAAGTGCGCGTTACTCCATAAGAAACAATGCATTTTATATTTTACGAAAAACAGCGCTGCGCCGCGCCGCGCCACGCCGCGCATAAGTGCGCGTTGGCCTTAAAAGTCGGTTAAAGGCCAACGCGCACTTATGCGCGGCGTGGCACGGCGCGGCGCAGCGCTGTTTTTCGTAAAATATAAAATGCATTGTTTCTTATGGAGTAACGCGCACTTATCGACGGCGCGGCGCTACGCAGCGCGGCGGCCTGTTCGGAATTCTAGCCAGACAATATTTCTGCCGAAGCCTCGCCGCGCTGCGCCGCGCCGTCGATAAGTGCGCTATAGGATCGACGGCGTAGCGGACGGATTTCATACCCGAATGATGTGATCGGTAAAGTTCGTGCTTCCGAATGCAACAAACCACGAGACTAGAGCCACTAGACTAAACTAATTTAACTTTAACTACCCTGTCCGTATATCGTAGCAAAAATGAGTGGAAAATTATAAAATTTTGTACGATATGAGTGATCCAAATGATTCAAATCAGGAAGCAAAAGATAACTGTTGGCTCGAGATTGGAGAAGAAATGGAATTCACCTTCTGTATTTCTTTTTTTATTTATTTCATGGATCCATTTTTTTTTATTTTTATAATTATTTTCTTCTTCCGCTGCAGCACAACAAGCAAGTAAAATAACTTCTTCTTCAGAGTCTGAAGCCATGGTACACATGAAAACGGTAGTTCGTAACTTCACGTCTTGATGTTAAAAACTGCACAGCTCCGCGCTGCGCCGCGTAATAGTGCGCGTTAGTATGTCATTTTCGTCGTCCGCCGCGCGGTGGCGCGCCGCGCTTCGCCGCGTATAAGTGCGCGTTGGCCTTAAATTAGACAAAAGTCTTATTTTTGAATGGATAAATTTGGCATAATTTTTTATGTTCAGTAATATTTTATACTCATTTTATAAATATTGTGTCAAATACCAAATTATTATTTAATTCTGAAACACTTCATTTTGATTCTGTCATAATTTGTATAATATGTAAAGTTGATACAAGAAAAAAACTTCTCTGAAATGTAAATTTATTAAAATGCAAAGATCTGTCTTTAATCAAATCAAAATTGACGTAGTCAAATTACTGTGAAATAGTATGATGATGTATGCATTTACATATATGAAAAAATAAAAAAAAGATCAATTGAAATATCAATAAGTATAAGAAGTAATTGCGGCTGAATATAGTATCAAGTTACATGAATTTTTATAGTGCTATATATCAGATGGTAAGATAATAAGCTTGTCAATATGTTATTTATGTGTAGGGATTAATTCATAATTCGATTCATCTGCATATTAAAAGCTTTTCCGTCTCGTGGCCGTGTCCGTGTGTAAACAGAGAGAATTAATAGAAAAACAATAGCCCGATTGATTGCAATGCAACGCTGCAGTGCGTGGGGGTTCGTTGTTTCCGAGCAAAAATAATGAAATCGCGTTATAAATGTGATGGCATAGTATGTAGGCGGCAAGTGCTTTCAAAATATCCCCAGCAACGATAATTCATCATTCCCTACTAACCAATTATGTATACGAAGCCGGAGAGAGGCTCTAATGATTTTTCACAATTCGCACGTGGGCAGAAGCCGACTCTAACGTAACGCTTACTACGAGCACGATGACGGACTCTACCCTCCCACTTGGCTTGATTTTGTTTTGTTATATAATGGTTTGAGGTGTGAAAAGTTATAAGTTCCTCTCTACTCTAACAAACTTTCTCTCGCTCTATTCTTTTCCTGAACAATGCCTGATATTTATTTTGGATTCTAATACTTTATGGAATCTCTAACAGTACTTATAGCTTTTTTTAATCTCTTATAAATCTTGATATTTGCGAAGATGGATTTCGCAACAATTGTTTAATAATCACCTGTCATTTATTTCGTTATAATACCTTAGTTCAAATTTCCGTATAATTATAACAGTGGCGGCTCGTGGGTTGAAGATTTGGTGGCTCAAATTTTGTAAATATGCACTTCCCATCATCCATCCTCCGTAGTCTGTTTTAATTTCAGAATTTGGAAGACCTTTTGTCTTTATTTCTAACAACGTTGATGTGCTTTCAACACGGTAGGGTCGTGTGCAAGTAACGCTAACGATACAACGGACTGACTACTAAAAATTATTAAATTCAAAATATTTTTTTACCTCCCGCTACCCTTGGTAAGGGAGGTATAGGGATCGTGCTAAAAATCGCATATCGAGATTTTGCTAAATGGCCACGTTTTAAGGTCCCTAGAATCCAATTTTAACATTTTTACGATTATATCTGTGTGTATGTATGTATGTGTGTATGTGTGTGTGGATCCTTTACTCTAACTCAAATACTATTTTTGAAACCTTGTATTTCGAACTTTTTCTGTAATGGAAAGAGCCCATTAGATTTTGGTGTAAATCGGATAACCGGAAATGGCACTTTACTAGAAGCTCAAAATAGTTTTTCTTCCAAAAATACCTTTAAATGTTATTTTTCGGGATTAATGTTATTATAAAAAGTAAAGATTATTAAATTTTCTACAGATTTGCATTAATACTTTTTCTATATATTTTATGGATAAATTTATAAAATTATCTATAAATTTAATCCCGGAGCCTACGCTTTAAACAAGCAAATCTCCTTGGTTACACAGTTCATATCTTAAATGTATGTAACTGACAGATAAATGTCACTGTCAAAGAACTATTGATTTCAAATTAATAACAGTAACGTTTTAAAAAGAAAATAATAAATAGAACCCTAGTTATATAGAATGGATCTTAATACAGTTTCCGCAATAACTAAATATATAACTAGTCAGTCACACGTGTAATTTTTGTTATAAAAAAGTTTTTATTTTACATTTTGGACTACAAATTTTACAATTTTCATATTTATTTTTTTACAATTGACTGCTAATCTTTTTATATGTTATTTATTGATGTTTGTATACCTTATGACGATCAACTCTGTGATAATTTTATCGAAAACTGTTCCTCGTGGGTGGTTGCCACAAATGATATGTAATTGACCATTTCTGTAAGTATCTGTACATTATTTATAAGCAAAATATTTTTTATGTCTTTATATCTGTACCTCATTTGTAAAAAATGTTTGTAATTTTCATTATAGTGCCCTGAAGAAGACTAACGTTTTAGTCGAAACGTCGGTTAGAAACAAATAACTTTCATCAGTAAACTGCTTGTCCAATCATTTTTCCCTTGGGACCCATCATCCATTCTTCAGTCGATTATCGATCAAATTTCATAAATATATAAGTATATATATTTAAATTAATAAAAATTAAATAGCGGGAGGTTTGGTGTTGGCCACATCAGATTTTTTTTTATTCTTTCGCTTTTTCTTTTCTGCTTTGATAAATTTGGGAGGTCATGACCAAATGACCTAATGGAGGCACAGCCACTGAATTATAAACCCTTTTTAAATTAGAAGTAGGTAATAATTATTTACATACCAAGTGCGTGAACGCTTGGTTCCCGGATAAGTGTTTGGCGGCGCGAGTTTGCGAGCGTTGCCATAGAACGATTCCGGGAACCAAGTTCACGCACGTCGTTTGTACAATATTTTTCGTACAGTAGTATAAAACTAATAATTAGTAATTTGTGTACAAATAATTTTATTTATTAATACTTTATTACATAACACTGCTTTGTAGCTAATTTCATAGTGATGTGATAAATTTAAATTCCAATTATTTTAATGTTTCTTATGTAATGTAGTGTTAATCATGGTATTTAAATAACTATGTATTACTTACGAAGTATTTCACTTGTAGTATATAGCAAATTTAAACTTAATAAACTTGTTAAATATCTCATTGTTTTGTTACAATTTACATTACGTTTTTGGTTATTTTTTACCGACTTCCCGAGTGCTCTGTCTTGCCGAAACCCGCCAAGCAGAAATTGTTGCCAATATTGTGAACTAAATGCTCTAACTTCACTATTTTAAAATTAAATTTCATTAAATATTCCACCATTTTCTTTTATTATTATTAAGCGAAAGAATGTTTGACAACCTAATTTTCCGGTCACTTATCTGGTGGAGACCTGGGAAATTGACGTTTCGGACATTGCTTATAAAGAAAAGAATAGTAAGATTTATAAAGTAATATCAACAAAACTATTTTTGGAACATTTAAATTACTTTACCTGCAATTTATTTTTAACTATTTTACTCACTAGAATTTAATACCTCTAAAAAAAACTTGGGTACCTGTAAATAATTCGTTAATTAATGATACTAAGTAAACCATTTTAGCATAAACGCAGCAAAGTGCTAACCAAATAAAGGTATTGGCAACTCAAATTAATCATGAGACATCTAGCGAAAATTTAGAACTACTGTAAGGCATATACCAAGTTTATGATATATCTAAAATTCAGGTATAGGTATTTCTCAAACATTTTAAAATAAACGAAATAAATTTTCTCTTCTTATTTGACAAATGTAAACACAAAACAACATTAACTCTCATTCGGTATCTGTCTTTCGTCCACCATTTCCGTTTGCGACAGCAACGCCGCCATCGGTGATTTGGGTCGCTAATAATAAGGGAAGTACATTTATGACAAATAAAATAGCACCTGAATTAAAAAAAAACACTTAATGGAATGACGTCTTCTCACCTCGCCATAGATTCGTACTTCTGTATTACAATATTTTTTCTAACCAACAAAATTATTAAGTAAATGTAGAAATCTAATCAAGATACATGTAAATTCGTGTAGTCGATAATTTTAAGTTTTGATATATTTTAACAGTAATAGACCTTTTCAATTTAACAGCTATCTGTCTATCTCTAAGTAAGTAAAATGGCGCCTTGCAACTGCCAGCTTCGCTGTCAAACGAAACATCGAAAACATTGCAGGAGCTAAAATATCTATATCTCGGTGAAAATTTGCATCGTTCGATATTTTAGCTTCAATGCAGCTTTTGCTAATTCTTTCGATAAGTTTTTCAAAGTTGTCTGAGACTTTTCTCGCACCTAAGGTGATCTAAAGTTTGAAAAAAAAAAGCGCCATAGATCTCATATGACAAACACATAACCATGACTCGCGCCATTTGTTGGATTACTATGTGCAGATCCCATTGCGCATATTTTCTGTCTCTTTAAATTAAAAAGATCTATTATCAGTGAAACTTACAATTTTAACCGTATAATGTAAGCTGGTTCTTAGTTGGTTAAAAAAACCATTCTTATAGTCGTAACTGAGTAGTTTTTATTACCAAAACCGTTTAATAGAATTTCTAACTTGTAAAAATGAAAGAAAGAAATTAATTTAATTTATTTTTATTCAAAAGAAATATATAAAAAATATAAAAACTACTTTAAACCAAAGATTGTTAATTTTCGGGCTATTTTCAAATTAAATAAAGACTACTCGAAAAAACATTGTAGTTGAAATCAATCACAATTTTTATTGTGATAGGAACTGTTACAGTTACCAAAACCAATTGAGAAACTTGCAAAAAATAGATATTTTTAATTACTCATTTGATTGATGACCGGTTTTATAAACGACAGAGAAATATACTTCCAAAATAAATAATATTTACCGGTTTCAGGATAATAAGCCTTTGTTTACATAAACGAAAGTAGGTTGGTAAGCTACCTGTAGGGTTATATTACTATTGGAACCCGAAGAATAGTATGCGACATGGCGGCCAGTAGGATTTGTCAAATATGTATAGGTACGTCAAAAACCATAGTTTCGTTTAACAGAAAAAGTTTTCACGCTCTGATTTTATAATTTCATTTTAAAATGTATAAAAAATAAGCGAATTAAAGAAAATGAACATAATTGTTCACCAAAAAGTATTGTGTTATAGGTTGTACGATACCACAAAAAAACTCAAGACATATTCCATAATTTTTGGCAAAGAAGAAAAAGTTAACCGACTGATCGTATGGAAAAGATATTTAAATATATCGCAAAACTCTAATCTTAAAAATAAATATCATTTCACGAATGATTCTAATACAATTTTGCAGGTATGTAGTTTTATTACAATTATTTACAATATTGTTAAATAAAATTTATAATTTCATTGATCTTACTAATATTTGTCCCTGCAGACTGCAATTTCAAGTCAAAATTGTCGTAAGTCGAGTTATGTCATAAGTAATAATTAATCCTGAATTTGTGAATTGTTACCCCTCAACTATGTTTTTTATTGAAGGATTCGACCAAACAAACTTAAAAATCATGTTGAGTTGAACTGTTAACAATATTTTAGGTCAGAAAGCACTCATTCAAAATGTAAATAAATCTGACATGTCCTAGTGGCCGCCATAATAGATGCGCTTACAGCACCGCCAGTGGATTATGCGGATCCCAATACTAATATGTCAATAGTCAACAAAATGAATAATACAATAAGATAACGTTACATGTATCGTTCGTAACACGATTTACTTTAAAATAAATAATAAACATGAAAAATAAAGCACTTAACTTGAATATTTATCTTCATTTTCTGAAACCGATAAACTATTGAACAAACCACGGTTATGAACCATATAACAGGCCTTCGATGTCTTAAAATCCTCAATCTACGAGCTCACATTTCAAACCGACATCTGCGACAGTTATGATAATCATAACAATCCTATAGTAATAATTATTCTTTCAAATGACAGTAGAACTTTTGATAGTGTAACGTGTGAGCCCCGCTGTTACGCTGAACAAGCGTCTAAGTATAGCGATGACGCAATCGCGCTAGCAGCCGGGCTACATAAACAAACAAGCCGCGACGTGTTTAATTACTTCCGGTCGCCTGTTCATTGATATTGTGCGGTCGAACATTCTAGAGCTCTCTGGAAGTTAATGACAGCTATATAAAAGGGACGCAGCTATACTCGGGAGTTAATTAGTTACATGGAGAGACTTACAGAGACATTCACATAGAGCGTTAGTGAAGCGCAGCAGTATCGTGGTGAGCGTATGCAGTATAGTGTCGAGTGGAAGACTCGGGAAGTTACTGGTTAACTGGGGTAGCTGTGGATGTGAATACTTGGTAGTGTTGACGAGTATTGGGAAGTTATAGTATACAAGGACAGTAACGGCGACTCGGGAAGTTACTGGTATACCGAGGCCGGGATAACTGTGGAAGTTAATACTCTGTAGTATTGAAAAGTATTAGGAAGCTAGGTACGGCAAGTGGAAGTGGATACTCGGCAGTAGTGGTGAAGAATTGTGGCATATGGACAGTCGGTGATACTGAGGCTGTGGAATAATAAATAGACAGATACTGAGGTGAAAGATGTGACTTCTGTCCGAGCAGTTAAATATACAGACGCTTTTGAGTCAGTTGAGTATATAGACGCTGTGGAGGTCGGTAGGCGGACAGTTGAACGTGATATAAATAAACAGTGACATAAATAGTCGAAATTAGTAATTAGTAAGATCGTGGAAATAAATAGAAACGTTAATTAGTTAAATAAATAAATAGTATTAGTGTTATCTAGATAATTACAGTTTTTGTCTTAATTAGTTTTTAATAATTGTTTAATATTAGTAATAGTAATTTTCATTTTAGTTTAATAAACCTTTATTTTAATTAATAATAATTGTTTAATATTTACACTTTACCCAAATAAATTAAAAAACGGTACAATAGTAATGTTATTAAAGTCATAAAATAAATAAAATTGATTCGAATTTGTCAATTTAAATTAATTTACAACGGAAGTAAACTGTATGGGATTTGTAGAAAAATTTATGCTAAAAACAAACAGATAAATATAAAAATATTTTTTCCCTGTGGAAATTAAATTCGTATTTTTGTCTTTCCAAATGTTTGTCGTATCTAATGCGCTGTATAGAGTTTAGAAGTCAGTAACTTAAAACCGGGCATTCAATTAGCCTAATAGAAACTGTGTGGTCACGTGACGTGTGTGTAAGTGTACTTTGCAATGCCTTCTGTGTGTACCGAGTGTGTACTCAGTACATACAGACGCACAAACATATCAAGTCTTGTTTCATTTCTCCAAGTTATTGCTACCACTCAGCTACCTACAGTACAGTTTTTTTCAACTATGATATCATCGGGAACTCTTTCGATATTTATTCAATAATACCTACTATTTGTACAGGGAATAATTTATTGGCAAACACAGTAATTTATGATTGAATATTATTACTAAAAGACATAAAGTGGGCCCGGAATATATGCAAGATGAGAGTTTATTTATACATTACTAGCAACCAATTTTGAATTTTTGAACCGCCAAAAGTCTAACAAGATTTTCAGGCCGTAGGTGTGCTTTCAATAAAACTATGACTTCTAACAATAGATTCTGATACTATTACATATTACTGTACAAGACATTTTTTATCTACGATTGATATTTAAGCTGAATAAACAGTTGAGGTCTTTTCCATTCGAATCCAAGTCTATTCTTGAATTTAAGGATTAATGAATGTCGACATTGTGAGGAAAAAAAAAGTATAGCATGAAAAATACAAGGATGTACGTTTGTAACTCTACAATAGGCAAATTAGTCCCCTCTGAATTTCAATTATTTTTAAAGTGTTTTGAGATTTTCTATGAACATAATACCTGTAAAATATTATATTATGTTATTAGGAGTAGAAAGCGGTATTTTTGTGTTGAACCCAGCTATTGCGGCCGAGGCGCTAGCCGAGGCCTGGCAAGCTGGGTAAAACACAAAAAGGGCGTTCTACTCCGAATGACATAAACTATTTTTTCTTTAAGTGTTTCATATAATTTTTTGAAATTTTTTTGGAATTTTTTTATTTGTAAAATTTGCAATTTTAGTCAAAGCTGGCTGTGTACACTACAAAACACAAATGATTCAACTGTCAAATAATAATTTTCAATATGATCTGTGTTGTTGTGGCTACTGCCGCCGCCAGCGGTGAACTAAGAAATTAACATTTTTTTACTAGTACAACAATAAAAACATTTTTGTACTAGTAAGACAATGAATATCTTCTACAGCGTGTGTACAGTAGCATAATATGCATATTATAATACGCTTGAAGAAAAATATATTTTATTTTTTAAACATCTGTAAATATAAAAAGTCTTAATTGTCATTTTTTTCAAACAGTGAAATTCGTTAATACCTAATTGGAATCATAATTTTTTTTTATTACAACACAAAAATATGTATATGGGGTGGTAAGGTATACAAATGTGTACATATGGATTAAGAGCAGTTTTTCAGTGCGCATTGCTCCCCGAATTATTTTAGATAAAGATGCTTCAAATAAAAGTTATAGATCATAGAATTCTGCATCTGAAACAATAAGCTAAATTAATTATACATGGCTTTGTAATGTAACTTCAGAAATTAGGTATGCATATGTCAATACTACTGACAGTAAATTGAGACAAAATAATTAACTAATGTCTTAATGGTTATGTGTCATGTTAGGTTATACTCGTAGTTTAATTTTATTAGGTATTACTTCTAGTTTCAGTGAACAATTATCTTCTAATTTAAATTGATAATTGTTCACTTGATCAAAATTACAAATAATGATAAAAATAAACTAACCAGCTTGATAGATAAATCGTTAACATTTGTTAATTATTTTGTCTCAATTCCATTACTATCGCTGTCATTGAGGTAATTTTCGACATTTGAATACCAATTTCTGAGGTTACTGGGCATGTAAAATTATTTTATAAATCACCGTGGATAAGTTATACCATATCACATTCATTTTATTATGTAATGGCCTTGTTGGGGAAAAATGCGCAGTGAAAAACTGTTTTTACATGTTAAATCCTTCTGTACCTAAACATTTATATGCCTTACCACTCCGTATTCATATTTTTATGTGTTGTAATAGATCAGTTTATATGATTCCAATTAGATATGAATGAATTTCATTTACGTCATACAATATTTTTTAAAAATACAATTTAAGCCTCATTCACAATGAGGTTTCGTTACCGATGCCGATGCCACTAATTCGTGCCCATAATTTTTCTACTTATTTATTTAACACATTTTATATGATGCTATTCACAATGAAGAGGTATCGGGAGTAGCAGTGGTAAGAGTATCGGTAAAGAGACAAATGTTTGGCACAGCCAAACTTTTACCTCTACTTCGGGTTACCGCGCTACTACTCGGGCATAGTCGGATTTAAATAGACAGCGAAAAACGTGTATTTACAGTTATATTCTAGGTTATATTTTATGTGTATGCTTTGTGACGGTGGCGTACTGAATTTTGTTTTGTAAATGGACGAAAAGTTAATAATATTAATAGAATCACAACCTGTAATATGGGACAAAAGGATAACTGGCTTTAGAGACCTGAATATTAAAGAACAAGCTTGGAAATCCATTGCAAAAAATATGAATCTTCGAATGAAATTGTACTTATTCGAGTATAATTGAAAAACATATCTGTGTCTGACAACCTCATCTCTTGAATAAGATGTTCATAATCTCCTTGCTGTTCTTTGTTCAAATTTATTGATCTTGTCCACCAATGTCGACGATTTTTACTTCTTTGGTTAAAATACCAAGAGCAAGTACTATAGTTCCAGCTATTCATGGATTCATTAGTAAAACTTTATATATTTTTTGTGATAGTAAATGAATTACCCACTAGAAAGGTTATGTTTAGTAGTAACGGCATCGGTAAGTCTTTCCTATTGTGAATGGCAAAAGGGAGCGGCAACAAAATCAGTTAGTGGTAGAATTAGTGATAAGAGTATCGGTATCGGCATTGGTAGTGTTTTCTCATTGTGAATGTACCTTTATGGCCGACACGCACTTGAGCTACGCGAAGAGCGGATAAGCGAAGCGCAGCGAGGAGAAGTTTTTTCATTCAATGTATTCTTATGTGCACAGTCGCCTCGCTGCTCTGCTCTTCGCTGCTCCAAAGTGCGCGTTTACACATAATAATACATTGAATGAAAAAACTTCTCTTTGCCTCGCTTCGCTTCGGTCGCTCAAGTGCGCGTTAGCCTTAAGACTTTTTATATTTCGAGGGTTGCTAACACCTGAGACGACCGAACTACAATTTACGGTATTAAATTATTTTAATACATCCCTGAATCCTGTTGCTAAGATCATTTTAAATGCCTCCTGGTATTGAGTACAATTCTAGCCTTCTGTAACGGAATACATAAGGGTTAGTTTCCTTTCAAATCATATATAGGGAAATGTTTTCAAAGGAACCATATCTATTAAATAATCTAAACGTCAACTTTCATTCGCTAGTCATACTATACTTGGATTCCGGATTTGAAATAACGATAGCAAAAGAATCGAGGGTATTAGGAATTTGTGACGTCGATGTCCATTTCTTTAATAAATTGTTTGTTTTGCGTTTCTTCTCTTTTTCAATGAGATTCAAGTACGAATCTGAAGAAGACACGGCTAATTAGCAATATTATTTTCTTGCTATTTTTTTACATTGCTGTATATTTCATAAGTGATAACTGTAATTATGAAGTACTTATATGCACCTATAAGGAAATTATAACTAGTTAAGCTATACAACTTTTACATAGTTCAAATAAACGAATAAATAATACGATTAAAGTGCAAATAAATTTGTAATAACTACTGTAAATGAGTAAGCCCTATTAATATTCGTCTGAAAAAAGGATTTAATTATTTTAATGATATATTTTTGTTCATTTAAAATTTGCATATCTGGTATCATTAAATAAAAATATTTGTTTACTGTGTTTGCAAGTTTTTAACATACGCAGGATGTTGCATTAATTACACGTGACATAAAAAATGGTAGCCATGAATAGTTCTTTAAATGCAACTCAGTTCAGGATGTTAAGCAATAGTAATAATGCACCATGTTTAACATACGTACATGAAATGTGATGCATTTCAATATACAGTAAATATTCTGCAGGATGTGAGAAAATACGATGTTTTCATATAAGTCTTTAAACTTTAAATAATTGTTGGTATATGTGCAATTACTTTTTATTATTTTTCTAATAAAATATGCAAAGAAAAACATTTAAATTTTCAATTTGAAATAAAGAGGAAATTACTAGGTACTACAATAGTATATTGAAAGACAAATATTAAAATGATATTTATTGTAATACGAGCATATTTTGTGTAATCGAGCCGTAGGCGAGTTATTCAAAGCACGAGTATTACAAATAGACGTAGTAATACGTGTTTTTATACTATTTTGCCTATTTCGCATTTACTTTTATTTCAAAATTATTATTGAAAGAAATATTAAAATCACGGTTAGTACAGTTGACAGTTTCAATAAACATTTGAAATTTAATTTATTTTGACATTTTGGCACAAGTTATTTGCAAGTTATTTATATTTATAATGTTATGAACCTACGAATAGCCTGAAATTTAATTTAAAAGTGTGCATTACTGTTCGATGGAAATATTTTTCTATAAAAATCGAATTTCAATAATTTTCCATGAATAGTGACAGGTAATGACAATTAAAATAAAAGATATTTATTTGACACTTTTTATTAGAATAAGTTATCAAATTCAGAATTTAAATAATCCCCAAAAACATTTGTGCAAAATTGTTCATTGTAACACTGTTTTTGACAAAAACAGTTGTGTACAAAATTCACTTTCTGAGCGCGAAATAGGTAAAATATATTATAGAATTGATATAATGTATATTACATACAAATATCTTCAATTATTTATTTATTTATTATATCTACATAATAGTACATTAAAACACAAGTATCATAAGGCAATCTGTTAACGTACGAGTCCAAGTTTGGAAAACGAGCCGCCAGGCGAGTTTTACAAAGGACGAGTGCGTCAACAGGCCTTATGATACATGTTTTTTATATTATTTTTTCTATTGAGGTAATTTTACAATTAGATTTTTTAAAAAAGGACTTGTCAAAAATATGAGTTGGTGTCTTTTTTATCAGTTATGTTGGTAGCGCTTCCCGCTAAAAATTGAAATTTCACATTTTGACAGTTTGTATATCTTGTGATTTTGTCTGATTGTTTACATTAAAACATTGTATCAAGCATTATACAATTATGAAAGAGGAAAACCAATACATACAATGAACTCGAAGGTTTATTAATGAACCATCCTGATTTGACATATCGGTAGTTCGTGTTGGTTAAAATAAAACTTGAATATAGGATTGAAGGACGTTATCATGCCTTTTTATTGAGAAAACAACATATAAATAAAACTCTTTAAATAATGAAATACTTTAATGAACAATTTATTGATTTAGACTTTTACTTTCCACCAACCACCATTTTGTCAACACTCACTACTCAGTTGCACAGATAACGGCAACAGCTGTTCTTACAATTTTTAATACAACACATAATATGGCATATATTTGATAGTTCGCCACAACGTAGAACTGGAAATCATGGATTAAAACGTCAACTTTTCATATTTGTTTGCTAGTAGCCGTCACAAATTGAGTAGACAGTGTCAACATTTTCAAGTAACGTGCATCATACATTTCGTAACCTGCCTGGAATAACAATACATTCAATTCAAAATTGCATTACCATAAATTTAAATTGTAATAAATAAAACTTACCGTTTTAATTATTTTGACAAAGTAAACCTGAGCGCATTGTTTCTTGTTTCATAATTTTTTAGTTGAAATTTTAACTTCACAGATTCTTATTCTTTCTTAACTAACACAGCTATAGTTATAAATTTATTTTCTTTCTAGTCCTATCACCTAGAGAAAGGATAAAAATCCACAATTAGAAATAATATTTCAACACAAATAATTTACCATTTTGAGATTATCTGTCAGTTATGAAAACATGACTACCACCTCTAGAACATGAAAGGCGCCAAACAGTACGTTTATAGATTTTCTAAACGTCGTGTTTTCAGTGATAAACAGTGCTTTTATAGAAACATATGAACACCGAAATAGAAAAAAAATATTCTGTTGAGAGCGTTTACCAGGCACCCTCTCACATGGCTTCATAATTGAGGAGCACACATGTATCCATTTTGAATTATTATTAAAAAAAAATCATATTCATTGTCGATTGGATTCGATCCCGAACTATGTGGACTACAATCGGTAATTTACCTCATACAATCATGGGACTCCAAAAATAATAAAATGTTTTTAGGAATATAGTTTATTCAGGGAATTAAAAAATACCGTTTCACAAATTTAGACGCATAATATGTAGTACATTAGAAACAAGTTTCATAAGGCAATCTGTTAACGTACGAGTCCGTTACAGAAAAGGCCTTATGTTTCATGAAACACGTTTTTATACTATTCTTGTACAAAAATATGACTTGATATTTTTTATCAGTTAACTTCAAAGTCTTCAGAGATAAAAAATTATTATTGACTGATTTGAGGTTATATCCATTCATCTGTCAGTTTTGATAGCAGTCAAACCACCTCTAGAAAACGAAACGCTCTAAAAACAGTGTGCGTTTATAGATCTTCTTAACGACGTGTATTCAGTGCGTTTATAGATATAGTCACCGAAATAGGAAAAGTATATACAGACCAGAGAAAAATAAACGCAACGAAAATAAAATACCTCAGGAAGATTGCAAGAAAAACAAAATGGGAAAGAGAAATAATGAAAACATAAGGATGATAACAAATCAGAACAAGAAATAGTAACCAGATTAGAACAGAAGCAAATAAGCTAGTTCAAATACATAATGAAGATAGATCGGATCAGCCTAGTAAGAAAAGTAGTAGAAGTTGGAAGTATAAACAAAAAAGAAGAAGAGGAAGTTGGAGGAAAGATGGCAAGAGACATAAAGAAGTGAAAAGAATGGATTAAAAATTAACTTTGAAAAAAGGAAATCCCAAACCAGACTGCGGGTATCTGCGATATGGAGAAGAAGAAGAAGTTATTCTCCTAAATTATGGAACGTTATTTCTAACATCCTGTATAGTTTTGGACTGCAAAACGTAAAATATATTTATCAATTTTTTGTCTATGTATTCTTCGTCATATATTTATTAATTTCGTTTTCAATATACCAATTATCGTATGTTCAAAGTATCCTTTAAATTAAATTTCGGATGAAACAGATCTGATAAAATTTTCAGATGTTTAAGAATACAAAAATTATTCTTTGACAAACTATAAACTGTACGAAACATAAAAAGAAAAACAAATTATGTTAATCGTACAATTAACAATAGATGACATCCACTAAGCAATAATAAATAATTTTCTAGACTATCAAGAAAGGTTAATGATTTATCCTCAGTAGCTACCAACTTGAAAAAAATAAATACCCACATCTTCATTCATCTATCTACGTCGCTGTAGCTTCCCTACCATCTTTAACAAATGAAACACGAGACACCATTCGTCAAATTCACAATGAAACAAAAGCTACAGAGCTTCTAGTGCCTACCGAATGCAGCGCTAGGTTATGTACGCTGCGCGTTAGTATAGTGCGTATATGGTTATATGGTAACGTGGGTGGGCGGCATACTACAAGAACAAATGATAGTGCTGGTGATAACATACGCGTGCTTAATTGTAAAGACGAGAGAAAAATTGGAGAACATTAGATGTAATGGATGACGATTATTTATATAAGATGAATTATGAAAATTTGGAAACATTTATACTTCGTTTCAAAATGAGCTGGAGTAATAAATTAAATTAAAATAACGTTACTAGGATGCTCATAGAATGCTGCCCGCTTTATACCAGAAAACCAATATACTTCTATAACAATAGAAAGACCTCAATAAAATATCCATTTTGAAGAGTTACGTAGTCGTAGATAGTAATTTTTGGAAGGATCTGTTTTTTATATTCGTATTATCTGTAAATAAAAGTTCTTTATCAAAAATTATATTTATTTGAATGTAAAGTGACTTCAGCTGATCTCGAAAAAATAATTGAGAACTGAAACACGGTCGATTTCTATCGAATTCAGTGTTTTCCGACTATCCCTAATATGCACTTATTGCCACGCCACTGGAATACCATTTTGAAGAGTTACATACGCGTAGAGAGAAGTTTTCAGAAAGATCTGTTTATGTATTTATATTATCTGTACCTAAATGAAAGTTCTTTGTCAAAATTTATATTTTTTCAATGTAAAACTACTTCAGCTGATCTCAAAATAATTGACAACTGAAACGGTCGATCTCTATCGAATTCAGTCTTTTCGACCACCCTTAGCACACTTATTGACGCGCCATATTGGAATATATCTGACGAACTGATATATTATTCCACTTCATTTTTAATAGTAAAATAAAATTTACTTGATGCAGGGAAAAGGTGACATTTGAAGTTAATATGAGAGTAATTAATTTTTCCATAAAAACATTGGTTAGACTATTTTTTGACATATGTTTTGTTTTCTGATTAATGAATTTTACTTACAAATAGTTAACTATGGAATAAAGTAGTATTAAACAAAAAATGTGGTTTTTACCTAAATACCGTATGACACAAATTTTCTAATTTATTGGATATTAAAGTCTCCGTAAAATTACAATTATATTAAATTAATTATGCTAAGAATGACACTTATCAACTTTTGTTCTTTTTACTTGTGTTTATTCAATATTACAAGCATAATAATTTCAATTTACTTGCATATTAAGATTAAAATACGAGTTTTATACATATTTGAAAAGTTAAAATTGTCCACACAATGGAGTAGGTGACATTGTTAAAATTTAGAGAATATATTTGTATTAATAAAATATATACTTTTTTGTAAACAATGAAAAATTTTATTTTGCCTTCTAAGTACTATATTTAAAAAATATTGTTTTTTAAATAGCCTCAAATTTGAAAATATCGCGATATATCTATTAGGTTTTTTTACGTTCGGTCACCTTTAGGTAAGGAAAGTATTGTCTGGTCAAAAAATTCGATGATGAGTTTTTAATGAATAAGCACGTTTTATGTATGTATGTATGTATATATATATATACGCATACGCACACACACATACATACACACACACACACACACACACACACACACACACACACACATATATATATATATATATATATATATATATATATATATATATATGTATATATACATACATACATACATACATACATAAAACGTGCTTATTCATTAAAAACTCATCATCGAATTTTTTGACCAGACAATACTTTCCTTACCTACGCACACACACATACACACACACACACACACACACACACACACACACACACACACACATATATATATATATATATGTGTGTGTGTGTGTGTGTGTGTGTGTGTATGTATGTGTGTGTGCGTGTGCGTATGCGTGTGCGCGTGCGCGTGCGTGTGAATTTGGGTCTGCGTCTGCGTGTGTGTGTGTGCGCGCGTGTGTGTGTGTGTGCAACGATTCTTTTGGACCGCATTTCTTTACATCCATATGAAAAGCTTCTTACATTCTGATTATAACTGGTGGATCGGAAGTACCCTAATTTGAAGATTTTAATAGTTTTTCTTGAAAAAACATTGTTAATTATTATTTTTTCACATTTAACGTTATTATAAATGAAAGAAGACAATTCACTGGAGATCAGTCAACTTTAATCTCAACTGATCTCCAGTGAATTGTTTTCTTTCATCATTCCTCCCAGTCAAGAAATTACTTGATCCCGTTATTTTAAATATTAAAGAATATTTTATTCTCTATACAATTTGATTACATTTTATACTTCATATTCAATGGATGTAGAGTTAATAAATAAATAATATAAAGAAATTAAATTTCATAAAGCAGCCAGCTGTGCTATAACCATTGAAACGTCTACTATATTAAGAAAATTCTGATTGACAAATGTCAGTGTCAAGTGCAATTGACAGAATATGTTTGTGTTATAATTTTACTGGAAGTATATAGAATCTCTTACAAGAAACTTTCTGTATGGAATTTGTACAAAATACATAAAACTGACTGAAGGTAATGTGCTGGCCACATCAGATTTTTACAATTAATTATTGATCTGAAACAGAATGTGACGTAGAAGTACATACATCTTAACAAGTGACAAATTATTGCCTACTTTTATTTATGTAAATAACAAAGGTGATGGAAAAATTGTGACATGCCGTATGTACTTTGATATCACAGGAGTGGGGGGCTGTTTTTCATATTTTCATCCACTGACGCCACAGCAGCGTGATTACGACATAGCCATAGCCACCTAATTGATCGATGTTACGCAACTAATTCGACCAACCGTGCATTAAAATTTCTTCATCATTCCAATGTATTTTACTATTTATAAATACTCGTGTGCATTATATACGAAAACCCATCATTTTTTTGAATGAAAAACCTCTACTATTCAAATATAAATATACATATTTTCTTGGCAAGTACAATAAGTAAAATATCAATTATTCAACATTTGACATGTGCATATCAAAGACAGAAATAAATATATTTATAAGAAGTTGAACTCAAAGCTATAACCAGAGTTATAACTGCCAATGAAACCAATTTGTCAATCAGTGTGCCAGTGAAACAAATCATCAATTAGTGAAATCATTGCGAAAGTTCTAATGTGGTTCAAACTATTCAGATTTTGTTTTATTTGTATCAAGTTAACCACAATAAATTATATATTATAGTATCTGGAAGGCGGTATTTACACGTATCAACTTTCAAAAATTTAATAGCCGACAAAAACTCGAAAATATGGTATTTAAATGATCGTCGGTGGCTGTGATCACGGTATAAAAATTGTTTTAAAATGTTTAACATGTATATCAGAGTGACGGCTAAATGAGCCTGGATTATTTCAACAACTTTTAGAAATTTAATGTACGAGGCTGCGCCGAAGACATCAAGTGTGTATTATAATAATTTTCATATAAATTATACGTTCATGTGATATTTTAATAACGCTCGTTTCAAAACTGAAGAATGGTGTTGATGCTATGATGCTCACTCAGTTCAGGTAATTTGCTCGCCTCGGGCAGATAATACAGAATAAATTATGGATTTTAAAGTACATCCAAAAATATCTACAACAATTACAATGCTTCACAGTTTAAAACACGGTCAGTGGTGCGCTTGATGCTTATCATATTTTTTTTATCATAAGTTATACATAGTTGTGTCTGAAGCGAGACCATAGTTATTCAGAAACAAAGTGAAGGAGGACATACCCATGCACGCTGTTTTAGAGTATTCGCTTTTCTCGTTCTTTAATTGCACAAATGCTGAAAGTGATTCAATCGCGCATTATATGTGCATTTTTTACCTTCCGTCACTTTTAGGTAAGGAAGGTATTGTCTTTGGTCAAAAAGTTTTTAATGAATAAGCACGTTTTAAGGTCCCGAGAATACGATTTTACTATTTTTACGATATATATATATATATATATATATATATATATATATATATATATATATATGTGTGTGTGTGTGTGTGTGTGTGTGTGTGTGTGTGTGTGTGTGTGTAACAAAATTTTGTCTTCGATAACTGAAATACTACAATTCCAAAAATTATAATTCTTTCGTACTCCCGTTCGTTGCATCCATATGAAGAGCTGATAAGATTTTGGTTAAAATTGTTTAACCGGAAGTACCCTCATTTGAAGATTTTAACAGATTTTCTTTAAAAAACGGTGTTAAATATCATTTTTTCACATTTAATGTTATTATAAATATTAAAAAACATTGTACTATCTATACGATTTGACTGTATTTTATACGAGTACTTCATATTAAATGGATATAGAGTTATAAAATTATAAAGAAATTAAATTTCATAAATTAGCTAGCTATGCTAGAAACAGCTACTATATTAAGAAAATTTTGATTGAAATATGTCAGTGTTAAGTGCAATTGACATATTCGTAGTATATTTGTGTTATAGTTTCACTCGAAATATAGAATCTTTTTGCTCGAAACTTTATGTATGGAATTTGTATAAAATACATACAACTGTCGAAAGGTAATGTACATACAAGAAATTTAGAATCTTTTGCAAGGAACTTTCTGTATGGATTTCATAGACATAGGCATTTACGAAAATTCTACCGATAAATACCGCATCTACCGACTGCGTTCGAAAACACGAGTGTTAAATAGTTACCGTGTTCGAAAATTGTACAATGTCTACCAGATTCATCTACCGGATTCATGAAGAATCTAATCTCAAAAAAAAGGTAGTGATGCAAAGCAAAGCGCGCGCGTTAAAAGTGGAAATGTGTTCAAAGTAGGACTGTGCTCAGTTTGTTAACTACGCCAAATTTCTAATTTGTTTCAAATTTTCAAATTTTTTTTCATAAGTTGTGAACCTGTTTACCATTTGCGTTCTTAAAATACCGATTCCGGTAGCTATAACCTGATAAACAGCTGTTTACCGATATATACCGGTAACATTTCACCGGTAGAATTTTCGTAAATGCCTCATATAACTGACGGAAGGCAATGTGCTGGCCACGTCAGATTTTTTTATTAATAGGGAAGTAAAAGTAAATTACTAGTTAATTCGAAATTAATTTTCAGATACTTGTCAAATTAATTATAATTATAAGAAATGTCAAATTGTGTGTGTAAATGAGGGAAAATAATATGTCCTTTAAAAATTACGAATTTAACATGTTCTGATTTTTTTATAATACTCGTATGAAGGTTAATTTTTGGCGACACATAATAATTTCAAGTATGTACCTATTTAATTTTAAAATTAAACCAATACTTAATTCATGAATTAATGTTGAGCTCTGAAGAATATAATACAAAATATAACCATATGAACAAAGTATAGGTACAGTATGTTCAGAAAAAATCCTAACTCGGGGTAGGCTATGAACAAGGAACCGTATGTCTGATCATTTAAAAGTCAAGTAGTCAAAATTGATCTTGAAATGTAATGTTAAGGAGAAAAGATAGTAATGAAGGACACTAGTACAGTATATTGCCACTCGCCGTTTTCTAATTTATTTCCATTTCTAAAATAAGATTCAAGAAGAAAAGCTTTTAATTCTTTAGATGACATTTTTGACAATTTCTCTTGTCAAATTGACACTTAATTAAATACTTTCAAATTAAGACATGTTTATTTATTAGGATTTTTTAACACTCTGTATTATACTTGCTGTCAAATAAGTATGAACTGGAAATTTCCAATACATATAGGCACCGCAGGGCAAAGGACAGAGTACGGAAAGTAGAAAAAGTTGAGCATCAGTTTATACTCAATTGACAACGAGTATAGGTATCTATTGAATATAATCGTTGTGTCAATTATTTGACCGATTTGGTTTTCACTCAGACAATTCGAGTTATTTACAATATTCAAACAGCATAAAAATGATTCGTGGTGGTACTTTTTCCTCGACAACTTTACAAGGGTGTGTGGTAACGCCTGCTACAAATACAGCGTCTCCGTCAGTACAGAATTTTGTTAACAAAAGCATCCTAGCACATCCAGAAATAAGTAAGCAGTTATGATATATTTATTTATACAGAGTGAGTAAAAAGGAAAGTGTCACACTTAGGGGGTGTATACTTACTACACATAAATATATGACTAGAAAACCCAAAAGTTTTAATTCGACTTTTATTTGTTTTCGAGTTACAGTGTCTTAAAAGTTCAATGAAGTAGGCTAACACATTTCAATTCCCAAACAATAATCTATTTTTCATTACTGATTGTTTAAAAGTGATAAACAAAACAACAGATCAACTCGCTCCATTAGACCTTTGTTTGTAAAGTTGGTAGAAAATGGGGTGCACAAAATACGAGCCCAAACTCATATTAGTTGGGCCGGTTTATATTTTCATCAAATTATAAAATCTACACAAGTGGTTAGAAAATTCTACAAAATTCTTTCAGCTACTTTAAATATAGACTTCAAACTTAAAAAAAAAACTGTGGGCCGAATGACTGGTGATAATAGTTCGACCGGTATTTTAAGGGTCATCTTCTAGTCCAGATTTAGCTTCTACTGAAACCGTGTATTTTTGGCACCAAAAACAAGATTAAAATATCGGTAGAGCAGTACTCAACAAGACACCTGTGCGCTTGGCACTTTTGGTTATATTTCAGCAATTAAGTTATGACAGTCTGCATGTTCTTCTCTTGCATTTGTTTAAAAAGCTGAATCAACCAAGTAGATACTAAATAAAGATGAGTGTATATATCTATATCGTTTCAGACTCGTTCTCATTGGTGAACTTTGTGACGTCAAACTAAAATTTGGATCTTGCAATGTTTAGCTTTATGATTTGGATTTAAAGATCCTAAATTCTGAAGTTTGAATGGAGTCATTACATAATATCTTGCCAAAGTCTTTAAATCTAAAGTATAAACCATAAATCTAAAACTAATTTTCATCAGTGAATGCACCTTTAGGGATCCAATGCCTAATAGAATTAAAGCTGGTATTACTAATAAAAGCGATGTAACCCAATATTAAATGGCGGAATACTTAAATAACAAATTCAGTTTTTGTAAGTTTAAAATTCATATTTTAAACTAGTCAACAGAAATGTGTAGAAATTACTCACCATTTGCATAGGTTTTATAATTTGTTTGTTGAAAATGTTAACCAGCCCAACTAACCTTAAGTTTGGGCTCGTATAACCCAGCAATCAAGATGTACAAATTCATAGTATTTTGAATTTTGCGACTCGAATAAAGAAATATCAAAATAAACCTGAAAGAACAACACCTGGTGCTGGTAAATGAATCAAAAAATGTCCATGGATACATCTTTGAAAATTTATTATTGATTAAACATTTAAAACACCGTAACTTTAAAACAAATAAATATTGGATTATAATTTTTAAGATTGTTAGTCATTTATTTATGTGTAGTATACACCCCCGAAGTTTGACTATACAAGATGGTACTCATAAATATCATAAAGGCTTATTACACATTTCTGGGAGTACCTGTTTACTTCTATTCGTAGATTTCGGTAATGACAACATATGTAATTATGTATCTGCACCGTAGAAGGCTCTCGCGGAAAGAGCACCACAGGACCGAAATTGAATCCGGGCTTTCCATATCACAGTCAGTCTCACCCATGTGACCCTATAAATTTTATTAATATTTTTTTGTCAAAGGGCGTGATGTGTTAAGTTTGAGAACTTCTGATGATAAAAAGTGGATCGGCTTCGTTTGTTGAACAAGAGGCCGCTTAACCTACATACGCCCAAAGCATTGAGTATGGAACTACACATACGATACACCTCTTCACTCGCACGTACACATCTCGTGGGCCTCAGAAAGTGTTTGCCGAATATTCGCAGATTACGACCACAGATACATTGTTTTTTGCATTGTTTTTTTACTGACCTCGAATATGTAAATGGCATTCGGAAATCGGACATTTACTACGACGTTTTTTACTGTTATGATTTTTTAAGTGACATTTTTAGCATTTTTAGAATGTAATAGCTACTTGAAAGTTCGGTTCACGCATTAATTTGTGTCTCGTTTAGCCAGTTAACAAGATAATTCCGTCACTATTTAATTAAATTAAATTGCACTATCTTAACATTTGACGCAGTATATTTATATCATTGTATATGTTGATTTATTCCATGAAAGAAATACGAGTAAATACTACAAATCTTTTACATTTTACAAATAAATTTAACACTTATCTTTTACTTGATCAAAATGTTGGTTCGCGACAACTTGTCGAGGGGCAAGTCACACTGGGCGATGGGCGATTTGCGATGATTAAATGAACTCTGATTTTCTAAACAAACTTTAACATCACCTAATCTAACGTACAACTCTACACATTTATTATTTTATCGGCCAGATATTCGGTGTCCAATTTGCTATAGTCCAGTTCACCGTCGCCCAGTCGCCCTCGCCCATTTGACCGTGTCCGTCAAAATGTATACCGGGTGTCTTAGGCCAACCGACGCATGGGGATTAACAAGGAAAATCAGTTAATTGGGAATAGTATCTCCCCAGTGCAAGATATTAAGATGCAATTTTGTATGCTTATCTGGGGATATTAATTTTATGGATTATATTTCATATCAGTCAATTTACATGTGTAATATTAGAAAAAATTAAGAAAAATTGTAGAATGTCCAGGATTGTTCTTCATATCCCGAAAAAAATAGTTTCCAAGCAACGGTTCTGATAGTATGGTGGTAGCGAGTATGCATGGTATTAAACAAAATTCGGAGAGACGGCATCGAAACCAGCCGACAGCAAAACTTATTTTTTATACTAGCGTATTATAACAACAACTTTTCGATTGTCATTTCCGTTGTTAAATTAAGTACTTTTAAGCACTAGTGCTTAAAAATGACAGTTTAATGCGTAAAAATAAAAGTACTAAATACCTATTATAACTGTTTATTTATGATAAATATTTACAACGCAATTACTTAAATTACTAAATTGAACATTTGATGTCGTTCTTAATACTTCTTCTTGGTTAACTTCAACGTGGGTAGAAACTGAAGTAGATGTGCTATCCAACTCGGCTACGCCTCGTAGGATAATTTTCACGTCGCGTGCTTAAAACACATTTCTTTCGCAACTTATTACATAAATAGCTATTTAAATTTTTATTTTACAAAATAATTTTTATAATATGTTTTGAATCTTTCATTAATATTTAATAAAATGGATACGTTATACGCAACTCAACTTATTTATTTTATAAAATATAAATCGCACTAAATACAACGGCAAGAATTATATCAAATATTCGAAATGACCGCCATTTGTACTAAGCAAAAAGTGAGACGATCATAACAATGTTGTCTCACTTTGCTCAGCTGATGATTTGAAATAAGACTACAATCATTTCTCATTGCCGCTTTAAGATCTTCTAAAGTGGTCAATTCATAATGGCCGTAAATTTTTGATTTTAAATGACCTCAAAGAAAAAATCTAAGAGGCAGGAGATCTTACAGACCATTTAATTGATCCATTTAAACAAATTCAAAAATATTTATTGTAATCAGTGTGATTCAGATTTTACAAAATATAATTTATGATTGAAGTAAGTTATGTTTATATTTTATTAAATATGAATAAAAGATTAAATACATATTAATGATAAAAATTATTTTGAAAAGTAAAAATTAAAAAAATATATTTGCTCTCGAATGGTTCCGAGCCCGACTCTACGAATTTTGTATATTACCAAGCGCACACGCTATCATCATGCTTTTTGAACCGTTGCTTAGGAACTATTTTTTCCGGGGTATGAACAACAATTCTGGAAAATCGATAATTATTCTTAATTTCTTCCAGTATTACACATATAAATTGACTAATTTGAAATATACTCCATAGAATTAGTATCCCCGGATAATCATACAAAATTTCAACTAAATATCTTGCACTGGGGAGATACTATTCACAATTAACTGATTTTCCATGTTAACCCCCTATGTGTCAGTTGGCCTAAGACACCCTGTATACCTTCATAAATATTTACCCTGTAGATTTATTTAATTTTCATTAGAAAAAGTTTGGAGACCCTTGATTTAGATTGACCAACAATGTAGGTAGCTAAGTCTCCATTCTATTCGCCATTGCTAAAACAGTTAAATTGAACTTTTAAGAACAATTAAATGTCTAATTAACCATTGTAACGAAGTCTACAAATAACAATATTTTTCCAGCAAACAAAGTAGGATACGGAACAGTTGCTAAACAAAAACTAAACGACTCCTAAACAACAGAGAGTCGGAAATCGTGATCGCAGATCAAATCAGAACCGTGTACTTGTGCAATCAATCCAGATTAATTAACAATTAACTGATATCTCTTTCGGTAAGAAACTTAGCTTCTGTTTCACAACCAGACGAAATTAGAACGCTCGATGAAATACTTTGGAAGGAATTTAAGTATTTTAAAATTAATAATGAATTTAAAATTTCTGTGTAAAGCAAGTGTATGAATTTCAGGAAATCAGGATTTCAATTTGTAGTGTTCTTGCAGTATGTAAAAAGATTACACTTTTTTAACACTGTACAAAATAGTAAAATGAAGATAATTCGAAATATGTTTTAAATTAAATAAATATATAAATACAGGGTGTTAATACTAAGTCGTCACATTTTTTCAAGTGACAAAATGGCGATCGATAAAAATTTCAAAACAATATTTTTGATAACCACTTCATCAATTTTCGAAAGTTAAACATTTATAAAATCCTGAAACTATCTATTACAACATTTGTTCTAAACATTTTTATTAATGTATCCAAAAAAAGTCTTTATTCAAATTTAAATACATTAAAGTTAATCATTTGTGTGCGTATTTTGCATAATTTGTACGTAAAAATGGCAGAAACACGCTGCCATAGTTGAAGTAAATAAATAAAGACTTCTTTTGGATTCATTGAAAAACATGTTTAGGACAAATATTCTAGTAGATAGTTTAAGGATTTTATGAATGTTTTACTTTCGAAAATCGATGGAGCGTTCATCAAAAAATTTAGTTGAAATTTTAGATCGATCGTCATTTTGTCATTTGAAAAAATAAAAAATAATTGTAAATGCAAATGTTTTACAGGGCCTAATGGTAATTTGGAAGGATAAATTTTTCAAGGGACATATGACGATTTTTCGAAAAACAAAAGAACTCCAATAACTACGGACCAGGGCACCAAATCAAAAATTGGAACTAAGAAAAGTTGTTTGTTTTAACTACCATTTTCAGGAGTCACGACTTAGTATAAACAGTCTGTATAAGATCACGACATATGCTTTGTAGCTACACAGATATCGGTAATGATGATGACATATTCATAGCGACAGGGCGTTTTGCAGGCGTCATCGCACGAACACTCATTACTAAAAAAATGTTTGAAATTTGATGACATATAAACAATTACGTAGCTATTACTCGTATAATAGTGACCCAGTACCTTAATTTTATTTTATTTTATTTTAGAGATTTGGCCACTCAACAGGATAAATCCCAATAACAGAGTGGCACTTACAAAAAAATACAAAGAAAATTTACAAAAAAAGCATAGGCAGTAAGAATGTGGTAAATATATTAGATTTTAAAGTTTTTTAACATTATTGTGAAAATATCTGGTTATGAACTATCAATCATTGTTTTATTGAATAAAGAGGAAATTCTGTTAATCGGTGAATTAGCAGCAGAATTGGTACTGATATTTGGAACAGTGAACATATTATTAGATCTTGTAGAATAGGTAGGTACACGGAATGAGAACTGGTTGAGGATGAATGGGGTATCGATAAGGTTATTCGTTAATTTATAAAGAAACATAAAATCTGCTAACACTCTCCGTTTTTCTAGAGATAATAAATTACCAGAATAATTGGTAAATTTCCCAACAAAATATTTCAAAAACTTATCTTGAATTTTTTCAAATCTATTAATGTAAATACTATATGTCGGAGACCAAGACACAGAAGAAAATTCAAGTTGACTACGAACTAATGAATAATATAATGATAATATAGTATACGGGTTTTTGAAATTTCTTGATGTACGTATTAAATATCCCAACATCTTATAAGCTTTTTTAGTAATATGGTCGAAATGAACATCAAATATAAGTTTGGAATCTAATATTACTCCTAAATCTTTAACTTGGTTGACATATGTTAATGTTTCGGCATTAATACTATAAGAATAATTAATTTTATTTCTATTTCGCGTAGAACTAATGGAACAGCATTTAGTTGTATTAATATATAATTTATTCTTAACACCAGTATTCATTGAATATCATATTGAAGATTTTCAGCATCATGAACAGACTTAATTGGATGAAAGATCTTTAAATGGTCAGCATATAATAGGATTGACCTTTAATAATGTCATGCCCTTGGGGTCGATATCGATTACTTTGCAAACGCCTGGGATGGAATCCCAAGACTACGCTATGATAGTGTAGCGAAAAATACCCCTTACTTTTCACCTTCCTTTCCCTATTAACTACCACGATTGTTAGGGAAATGTAGTGTTATTTGCCGCTACGCCATCATAGCGTAGTGTTGGGATCCCTCCTCTTGTCTAAAAACATGGCTTTACAAAAATCAGTACAAAATGTTTCCATTAAGTAGACGAGTATTTAAATAATTAAAATTTTATGATTGCTGCTAAAAGCCGTTAGGGCAAAGTAGAAAATAAAATTCTATCACCCATTAAAACAAAAAACTAATTAAAGAAAACAAAAAGACAAAGAACATCACTATAAAACAATCAACTCCAACAAACAATTCTTTTACGAGATGAATTTCCTCGAGATCCGTTAAGTAATTAATTCTCCAATTATTGTTTAATTAGCAGCTCATCAATCAATTGTTTTTAGGTTAAACGTAGGTGGCCATGAAACAAAAGAATCCGTCCATTTGACACTTGCAACTCCATCAATTCATATGTTAATTTCTCTTTCGAAATCTTAGCCAACCTGTGTACTTGTCAATCCAGAATTGGAATTAGTTAAATAATGCATGTTTACATGGACTGTCAATCACTGGAACATATTATAGGGACTTAGAGAATTACGACCAAATATGACACGTGTCATGGATGACTTGATAATCGTTATAAATGGACTTCGAAATCGGCTTTCAATTTACCGCAATATTTGATAAATGATGCACCATTTTTAATCAAATAGAAATATGTTTTTCTATCAATGACTACGGACACACTTTTAGCACAGTTATTAAAGCGTAACTACTCATATAAGAACTTCAATATTGAAGCAAGAATTTCAAAAACTATAATCTGTTTTTAACAAGAAGTAAATTCGAATTCTTGCTATTGATATACTTATACAGATGATCTATAACAGGTGAAGTGTGAAAAAATTAACATCATATATTGGGGGAGTCATTTTGAGTAAAAAAAAGTTAGATGAAGGTATGTCTGGAAACATTTCGTTGCAGAAATACAGCCCTTTGGAACTAGTTGCACTAAAATTTTAAAGCTCAAAATTTTAAAATACTACTATTTTAGATGTATGTTGATACTTTTGTTTCTGTATCTGAACTTGAGACGTCTCATAAAGGGAATATTATTACATACCTATTAACATTTGTTTATTTCAACATAGAAATATATTACGTAAAATATAAACCAGTAAAAAGGTACTTTAGCTAAAACTTGATAAACGCAGTACTTTTTAAAATATATTAATTTCTAGACGACCGTAACCGCTACAATACCCATTTAAAAAAACCACCATATCTACATATTCACCAGAACAAAATTAGACATTTTTTATTAGGTAGAAGAATTTACCATATCGGAAATACGGTATCTGACAATAATTTATAAACAGATTTTGTTTGGTCTTTTTTTCATATTTTGTTTTATTTACTATGGTAAACTATTATTCACGAAAGATGACTATTCAAGGTCATTTGTGAGCCGTCTGATATAATATTACTTGTAGATAACTTCATTGCATATCGAATGCATAGGCGTGCAACATGTAATATTAAATAAAATAAATAAATATATCATCACGGCTTATTACCCATTGCTGGGTGTGCCAATCTGCTTTGTACACAGATGCGGTAATGATGAAATATTTGCACCGTGCGGGCGCTTACCATGTAATATTTATGGACACATTTTAACTGAAGAACTAAGAGTAATTCATTTGAAAATTATGTTTCTTCTAAATAATGCCTTTCTGAAAGATTTATGTTCTTCACTTATGTTTTTGCAAAGTACAAAAACATAGACTTAACTTATAAACCAAGGAATAATAATTTGATTTAAACGTCAACGCCACTGGGTAAATATTAACACAGAGGGCAGTGTAGTAGATAATTAGGTATCTGTAATTCTACGACATATGTCATTAATATTTATTGTTATTGTGTTAGAAAGTAATGCCACTATTTACGTATATCTGTCACACCACATAAATTAAATAGACAGATCAAATCATCTTTCTCTTTTTAATACAAAATGTTGCTAAGCTACTGCTATAAAGTGATGTCTATTCTTTCTTCGAACAAAATGACCTTGAATAGTCATCTTTCGTGAATAATAGTATAACTTTATTATTTCTTAATTGTTGCCTAGATTTTTTTGGAAACATTTTTAAAAATTAATACTCTATCTGTCTATCTTGAAAACTTGTGCATTGTATATAGTACTGCATGACTTCTCCATGTGACACGCCTCTGGTTGAAATACAAAAACAAAATTAGGTATTAAAATGCTTTTAAATAAGTAGGTTCTTGAAAATACGTTTCAAAATATTATTGTGTGTAACTAGTAGGTAACAGTGTTATTAATAAAATTGTATCTGATGAGGTGCACCTTCAAAGGATTATAACTCTATTAATGTCGGACATATCTTTATCTAACATTTTTTTTTTTACTCAAAATGACTCCGTCAATATATGGTTTGAATTTGTTTCACCAGTTATGAGTTACCCTGTTTGCATCTAGAGATGGGTCAATTCCCGAAATTTAAAGATACGGAAAAATTCCCTGAAATTTTCCGGGATTTTTTTTTGTTAAATTTTCCGAAGAATTTCCAGAAAAATATCCTTCGGAAAATTTCCCAAGGAATTTCAAATATGAATAAAAATTGTAACTTTAGGTTTATTTAGATTTATTTTTCAGTGAAATTATGGTAAAAAAATACATAATTATACTCGTATCAATATATTTATGCACTATCGGTCATACATACGAGTAGAGCGACTCTGTAAGAACTAATAAAAAATAGTCCCCCATATTTTAAATATTCAATATATTTTCATACTTCTTACATAAAGTAAATAAATAAATAAATATATCATCACGGCATATTACCCATTGCTGGGTGTGCCAATCTGCTTTGTATGCAGATATCGGTAATGATGAAGACATATTTGTACCGTGCGGGCGTTTACCAGGCGTCACCTCACGGGCACTCATTGCTGGCGTGGAGAGTGCACCACAGGGATCAATTTTGTGCCATTTAAAATTCGAAATATTTGGCGTCGGTCGGGATCGAACCCGGTTCCCCAGACTCGCGACCAGACACTCAGGCACGCGGACACGAGACCCCATACATAAAATAAAGGTGCAATATTCATAAAACCTTAGTAATTCAAAAGCATCGTACCAAATTTCACAAGTACTTATATTTACTTGAAAAAAAAAATAACCAACAATAACTATTTACTTTGAAAGCAACATATTACTCAAAAAAATAAACAATGTTACATATTTAATAATTATTTAATAACAACTTGCACCCTAAATCAAGGCCAAAATCTTTTAAAATTTACGGGAAATTTGCAAAAATTATATTCACGGGATATTTCCAAAAAAAATCCGGGAAAAATAGTAAGTAAATTTCTTCCCGAAAATCGCGGACGAAGGAATTTCCGGGAATTTTCCCGTGGAAAAAACAAATTCCCGGTGGGAATTTTTTAGCGGCACATCACTATTTGTATCTAAATGGTTATAGCTTAGCCCAATTTTCGAGATCAGCATGCAGGCCTAGTTATTTGGGACAATCTATATATAAAGAGCAAATATTTAAGCGGAAATTAAACCTATTATGAAATTAAACTAATTAGAAACTAATTACTAAAGAATAGATCAGATCACTCTTTAATCTGATTATAAAATGTCTTACAGTAATAAGATACTTTCATACTTGGTGAAAAGTTGATAAAAACGCATCTTATCTTGTTTAAATGATTGCGATAGTGAACAAATTATTACGAGTGTAAACCTCAACTACAGTTTTTCTCGTGTTAAAAACACTTAATACGGCGAAAAATTCCTCAGGCATTTTAATTCAATAACGGTAAAGCCGGTGCAACGATGATATTTATAACAAAGTACCAAGGCTGTAAATTAATTGAAAGCACGTGAAATGTAAATAATTGCAGGATTATCTCTCGGAGCGTTTCTTATGGAGTCCTGCTGTACGCGTACAGAGAGTCGGCCATTAAATTTTTCGTGTTTGATTGGAGTAAATTGCCAGCACGTGTTTCCACGGTTGGCCTAGCCAGCTTGACGTTTAACGCTAAATTATGGTCATTACCGCATTCGATGATGTTTGCTCGCAGTTTTTATTCAACACTTTCAACGAAGTAGTCACTAAAAGAGCTTCTATGGTGTTAATAAGTTTGTGATACATTTTAATTACATAGAAATCACTACTTCATTACGAATAACGGATTCATATTCGAACTAGCATTCATTAATTTATTTTCCAGCACCTACTTCTAAAGTGACACTTTACCTAATGAAATAATGAGGATGGATGTATAAATTTATTGTTTCTGAAGGTAAATACATATTTGTAGCAAATAAAGGAGGTATTACACGTACGCAATTCTCTGCAAATGATTTGACACAACTTTTAAAAATACATAACTCTTGTTACCACACGTGCGCAGTGTTACATTAGATTATTTACATAATAACGGAAACATTTTCCTATACATCTCATATTCCATAACTCTGGAACATCTCTAATTACATTTATGATCATTTCCAAATATGTTTCCAAATGATTGTTTGTGGAACGCATTTTTAAACTTCACACCAAAACATAAACACGTATGTTTAGGGACTTTTAACTTCAAACATGTTCGTAAACTAGTTGCATAAAACCAGTCTCTTTCTTTCCCATATGCAAAAAGTTGCAAGAAATAGGCAAACTTGCAAAAAAATCTTTGACAAGTTGTGCGTATTGTGCTTACATGCGATATCTCCAAAATTTAATTGATAATGGATTGGGATCTATAAAAATTAAATATAAATATTAATTTTCATCTTTGAATTTAGTTTTAAAAATAGGTGTTGGAAAAAATGAAGTATAATACTAGACTCGAGTCACTACAGGGTAAAGACATTTATCAACCCTAGGCTTAGGCTTATGAGCTAGAATTTCCGCTTCTTGATAAAATGAGTCTTTGTCTTCACTCACGTGTATCACAGATAACTATAAAAGCAAGTAAGTACAAATTTATGAAAACTTACAAATTAGATCTTCTGGGTAGATGATAGAATAGATTCTTTACTGCTTACCTGAAAAAAAATATATATATATATATAGTTAGTCTCACAATACATATGCCATAAAGTAATATTTTAAAAATCTGATGTGGCAAGCACATAACCTTCCGTCAGTTCTATGTATTTTATACAAATTTCATACATAAAGTTCCTTGCAAAAGATTCTATTTCTTATACATTACCTTCCGGCACACAAATTCCATACGGAAAATGTCAATTGCACTTGACACTGACACCTTCACAATATTCTAATATTGTAGCTGTTTCCATAGCTGGCTACTTTATGAAATTAAATTTCTTTATAATTTTTTAATTCTATATCCATTTCATATTAAATATAAAATGTAGTCAAATCGCATAGGGAATAAAATATTCTTTAATATTTATAATAATCTTAAATGTAAAAAAATTATATTTAACATAGTTTTTTCAAGAAAACCTGTTAAAAGCTTCAGATGAGAGTACTTTCGGTTGACCAATTGTAACCAAAATCTAATCAGCTCTTCATATGGATGTAAAGAAGTAGAATACGACAGAATTATAATTTTTCAAATTGTAGTATTAGAGTTATCGCAGACGAAATTTTTGTTACACACACATGCACACACACACACGCACACACACACACACACACACACACACACACACACACACACACACACACACACACACACACACACACACACGCATCATCGTAAAAATAGTAAAATCGTATTCTAGGGACCCTAAAACGTGCTTATTGATTAAAAACTCATCATCGAATTTTTTGAACAGACATTACCTTCCTTACCTAAAGGGGCGGAATGTAAAAATGATATTTAACAGCGTTTTTTCAAGAAAAACTGTTAAAATCTTCAAATGAGAGCACTTTCGGTCGACCAATTAGAACCAAAATCTAATTAGCTCTTCATATGGATGTAACGAAGAGGAATACGAAAAAATTATAATTTTTAGAATTGTAGTGTTGTAGTTATCGACGGAGAAAAACGTCACACCCATACACACACACGCATGCACACAGACATACAGACATCATCGCAAAAATAGTAAAATCGTATTTTAGGGACTCTAAAACGTGCTTATTCATTAAAAACTCACCATCAAATCTTTTGACCAAAAACAATACCTTCCTTACCTAATGGTATGACGGAAGGTAAAAAAGATAGAAAATCATAGAGACTTCCAGTGGATCAGACATAAATGTACTAAATTGCTTTTGAATGCTTGTACGGTATGGTGTGATTGAGATTTCGAATAATAATAATAAATAATAACACCTAATCTGCACCCCAACTGAGAAATTTACCCATATTTATTTTGTATTGTTTATAAACAGAATTACTAAATCTGAATTGAACAAAACCTAGCAAATACATGCGCAATTATCATGTATATCGATCATCCTTCCAAAATTTCCTATCTGTTTTTGCGACTATAAAAAACAATTCTCTGTTATTCTGTCTCCACTTTCTCTGTTCACCTGCTGGGTGATCTGGATCCGGAGCCGATCGATCATCGCATCAGGTGAATGTAGATCGCCTAGATCCCCTCTCTGAGCTATGCTACACCTGGTCTAGTAGTCTTCAGTGTCTAGCGTAGCGGACCCGAACAGCCAGCAGCGAGATGCCTGAACCTCACCGTGTCACGAACCTGACATTTCAGACATGACGCAACGCACAGGAAACGGAGGAATGGATTTGGTTTCTATGGAATGCGCACAGAAGAGGAATTTGTACGGTGAGGTGATGGACAAATATTTAAAAGTATCAAATTCTGTGCTTTATGATTACGAAATATCAAATATTAACATTGAGTTAACAGTTTGTAAATATGAAATAAATTGTGAAAAATTGTCAGCCATCGGGATTCGAACCCGAGACACCTATCTTGCCGGGACAGTGCTCTAACCAACTAAGCTATTGGCTGCTCTCCTCTCGATGCCTGAACAATCTTTCACTTTTAACGTCGTATAACTGCTGAGGATATTATTAATCGTCACATGATTAGATGTGGGGTTGCCAAGCTACCACTGCGTTTAAACATCTAGTGAACGAGTCATAATTTACTCAAAGCCCTACCAGACCAAATTCTAATATTAACATTGAGTTAACAGTTTGTAAATATGAAATAAATCGTGAAAAATTGTCAGCTATCGGGATTCGAATCCGAGACACCTGATCTGGTAGGGTTTTGAGTAAATTATGACTCGTTCACTAGATGTTTAAACGCAGTGGTGGCTTGGCAACCCCACATCTAATCATGTGACGAGTAATAATATCCTCAGCAGTTATATGACGTTAAAAGTGAAATATTGTTCAGGCATCGAGAGGAGAGCAGCCAATAGCTTAGTTTGTTAGAGCACTGTCCCGGCAAGATAGGTGTCTCGGGTTCGAATCCCGATGGCTGACAATTTTTCACAATTTATTTCATACGAAATATCAATTGAAATTTTGTACCTATTATAATTTAGTGGGTATTTATGGTTCTTTGTACAGCTCGCTCTAATGTGTGGATCTAATTTTAATTTTATGCAAAAGGTATATTAATATAACAACTAATTTACCAACAAATCTACCCTGTTCTACAAGCTTAGATTTAGAAAAAAAAAGATCTTATATCATCTCTACCATTTCGAAGTATTCATATTGCACACCGCGAAAATATTCCAGAGCAGAGAAGTCTTGCGGAATTAATGGTTCTTGTTAAGATAAGATTAAAAACAAATATTTACTTTGATAAAAAATACGGAACATTAGAGAAAATATATAGAACAAACGGTGGTACAATTATTAAATACGAGAGTGGATTGAAAAAAGTTACTACCTTAGTCCATTGATGTTGCAATGCTGATACTGTTGATAAAAATGTCCAAAGCCTCTGCCGTTTTCTCGAACCTTGATTCGTTAGTATGCTATGACCATATTGTGAATCAAATTGATGTTTTCTTCATTGTTAACAGGTGCTTTCCTCCCACTGTTAGGATTAACTTCAATACTTTCTTTCCCACGTTTAAATTAAGATGTCCACTTTTTTATCATTCTGTATGAAGGACTATACAACTCATCGGAAAATATACCAATCAAACATCACAATTTTTTTTAGTTACGCTGGATAACATCGGTTATTTGAGTTGCTAAGTTGTATTTCGCGAAACACAACTCGTGATATTTCGGCCGCAAACAAATGAATCATATTATCCGTGGATATAAATTAAAAAGCAATATTTGTAACATTTTGTAAATATATAGAGTTTTGCCTGGAAAAAATCCAGGAGTTTTGCAAAATGGCAGTTTATTATAGAAACATATCCTGAATAAAATACTAAATTTACGACCTCGGGGTGCAGCCGCTCGCTCCGCCATATTGGAAAAATGGTAGCCAAAATCAGTTTTTTGACAATATCTTCTTTCCAGCATGTCCTAGACAAAAAGTAGTTATTATAAAAATTGTAGCTTGCAAGAAAGGATTCTTTAATTTTTTACCTAGGATGAACTGTCAAAGAGTTAAAAACAATTAACTGAAATAACAATTTATGAAAGAAATTCAAATTACAAAAAAAAATGCAATCATATATTTAATATTAAGTCTAATTGATTTTACTACTAATAACAGTTTGTATAAATCGTGGCATCTAGTTAAGTAATATATCGATGATTTTTAAATACCTAAGTTTTTCAACGATTTCCTACAAATTTTCATTTTTTAAGATATGATAACGCGGTTTAAATATTTGATGTCGGCACGAAATCCTCTTTCATATCATGTATTGTACGATTTTTACTGATAAGCGGTTCGCAAGTTACTAACAATTTAAACTCGCATGAAATTCCTCCAATATTTTAAACATCTGCAAATCGGCTCATATCTCATTTGTTCATCGACCACTTTCACAGGTATTAAATACGTAGGTAATATTATTTATTTTTAACCGTTCGAAATTATGGATGAAAAAAATGAGACATGAGTAACTCGCAAACCGCTCATCAGTAAAAATTGTGTAATACATGATATGAAATAGAATTTTATACCAAATCCAAATATTTAAACAGCGTTATCCTATATTTAATAATGTCGGAGTTGTGGGTGAAAAAATGAAAGTTTGTAGAAATTCGGCGACAAAAATTATTTAAAAAACATCAAAATATTATTCGATGCCATGACGAAGCAAATTGTTACAAGTTTACTACTTATTTGCTATTAGACTAAATATTAAGTATATAAGATTGCATATTTTTTGTGTAATTTAAATTTCTGTCAAATTGTTATTTCGGTTAATTATTTTTAACGTAACTTTTTGACAATTCATCCTAGGCAAAAATGAAAGACTCCTTTATGTATAAAAAATTGCAAGCTACAATTTTTATAATAACTACTTTTTGTCTTGGAAATACTGGATAGGAGATATTGTCAAAAAACTGATTTCGGACGCCATTTTTCCAATATGGCGGAGCAAGCGGTAGTACCCCGAGTTTACAAATTTAGTATTTTTTCAGAATATGATATTGTACTAAACTACCAATTTGCAAAACTGCTGGATTTTTTTCCGAGCAAATACGTTTTAAACACTCTATTGCTTGGACTTATACCCTCTTAAATAATTCGTGTAAAATATACTTAGTTATTAAATTTACTTCATTTTAAGGTTAGAGGTAATTTCTAATCCAATTATACTAGTCCTAGACTCCATAACGTTCAATATTCATTAGAATATTGTTAAAATGAATATGTAGTTGTATAATTTAATTTTTTTCTGGACCAAATACGAGTGTATTGGATAAAAGCTGTTGTTGCATGAAATGAATTTACAGTTTCCATTAATCAATAAATTACTTTAAACGTAATAGAAATATTGTAAGAAATAATTTATAGATATGTTGAATACAGCTATTTTGGTATTTTCTTATGTTGTTTTATATTTGCCGAATGTCCGTGTCCGTGAGTTATGAATTGCGTGGAGTAGTTATCATGTTTGCATGAGCTCCTGTTGTGAAATACAGTATAGTGCGCGGTCCTAATTGGCTCTTAATTTACGTTATAATTATTCGTGTTGTATAGTATTTCTCAATCGCATGATTGCGGTGTACTCATGTGGAGAAACTTAGCTGGAGCGATATTCTATGTTCTGCACTTTGTTTTTCACTGAACTTGACTGACTTTAAACTTAAACGCCACCAGTACCGTAACACACATTTCCAGCAAAAAGAGAATAGAATAGAGAATTATTTATATATGCCTTTCAGCTTTGAATCTTTAACTTTTTTAAATACAAATTTATTTACGGTATACATATTACATTTATTCTTGTCTTGTTCTGTTTCCATGTATCCATAATTATTAAATAAAGTAATTACAACAACAAATAAGTCTGTGTGGATTGTAAATTATATAACTCAAATTCAAATCCATTTTCATTTATTTCTTACAAGTACTGTTGTTCCCGAAATGTTTGCTTGGACAGGCCCATAGGGTAGTGATGCACGCGAGGCGAGACGAGACGAGAAATAAAAAAAAATAGATCTCGTCTCGTTTTCGAATCTGTAATCTCGATCTCGCTCTCGTTCTCGCACAAATTTTTTTGGGTCTCGTCTCGTTCTCGCACGAGAGTCTCGCTATAAAAATAAGCGCTTGCGCACTACGACTTTACGTAATAATTTAACTACAAGAGACAAGTTTGCCCGGGTATTTGCAGTCGTATAAGTATAATGAAGAGAGGAAACACTAAATTCTGGTCACCAAATTATTTCAATACGAACTAAATGTTTATTCATTTACAGTCATCAGATGTGTAAATAATTTAATTTACCGCTAAAATGTCCAATTTATTAATACGAACTAATACATTCTGTCATCAATAAAAACCGCTACACTAGTAACTCGCTGGCAATCAGTCACTCTGCTTCTCTCCGTGTTGACTCCCATCGACGCTTAATATAGCATCCTTAACTTTTCAGAGATGGCAAAAATTTTATTAACCGTAGTTTTAACTGGGCTGAATTAAGGACTGAAATATTGGAGAAAACTAGTTCTATTGGATGTAAAACCGATTTGTCTTTATTTTGCATTTCCTCGTTCTAGGACCGATACCAATCGAAATCGACTATAGATAAACTCAAAAAATATAGTGACGTCAATCATTTTTCACATTCACGAATTCTATGCACGAATTAATGTTGACTCCACTCCTTGTATGGTGCATTTTTCATTGAATTTATGAACCAAAGCTATAAAGTTACAAATACTTTTTATTGCGAGTCTCTCACGAGAATCTCGCGAGATTTCTCGCTTCTCGCAGTTGTTCTATCGATCTTGCCTCGAATTTTAAACTGCAATCTCGCTCTCGTTCTCGTCTCGTAAAATGTAGCGAGACGAGACGAGATGCGAGAGTACTCTCGCCACGTAGTGCATCACTACCATAGGGTGAACTTGTGCTGCCCTCCGGCAAACTTTTTAGTACCAGCCTCTCCCTCAGAAATCATATATATTTAATGACGAACAAATAATTCTTATATTATAACATTTCCCAAGTTTACTTTTCTGGCAGCAGATTCAGAATTTTCATGAATCTAGTTGCAGGAGTCTGTTCCTGATCTCTACAGCTGTACATTCACATACTGATATAATGTGGTCCGAGTCGTCCACTTCGCAAAGTCTCATTTAGACATATTTTACATGGATGATGTTTCATATAACAATGACCAATCAGGATATCTGTAATAGTTCAAAGGTCATTTTCGCTAAAAGCTTATAGCTACTTGCTGGTTGTCAACGAGGATGAAATAAAAAATAGAATGTCTTTCTAGTTTTTGATATCCTTCTGCATATGGATTTTTAAGAGTCCACACGAAAGATTGAGCCCGTAAAAGGGTAATTTGTATCCGTTTTTACCGAGCTTATTTGCTTTTATGCTCAGTGTGACGTGATTATATTTGGCCAGTTGAAGAAGGATGTGCTTAATATTCCACACTAACTTTGATTTATAAGTGTGAGCCTTTAACCCTTAAGTGGTCGCGCTTATTTTTGTAACGTAAGAGGTCGCGCGTAACACTGAATGTACCGCTCCTTATATATGGCTATATTCATATTTTCGATTTTGATTATAGTTTTTGTTAAAGCCGGATAAATTAACAGTAACTATTACTATTTGAAACAATATTTACTTGGAAAAAATGCGAACAAAAAAAAATAAACCAACAAAAAAAAATAAACCAACAAAATATATCACTTCTTTCGTAAAGGCGAATCAATTCCCGCAATATAAAATATTTCTAAGTTAAAATTCTAAACATAATAGAGTTAAGTAATTTGTATAATAATCTAAAAAAACCTGATGTGGCCAGCACATTACCTTCCGTCAGTTCTATGTATTTTGTATAAATGTCATACAGAAAGTTCCTTGCAAAAGATTTTATTTCTTGTACATTACCTTAAGGCAGTTGTATGTATTTTACACAAATTCCATACAGAAAGTTTCTTACAAAAGATCCTATATTTCCAGGAAAATTATAACACAAACAAACTGTCAACTGCACTTGACACTGATACCTTTCAATCAGAATTTTACTGTTAAAATCTTCAAATGAGGGTACTTTCGGTTGACCAATTATAACCAAAATCTAATCAACTCTTCACATAAATGTAACGAAAAGGAATATGAAAGAATTATAATTTTTGGAATTGTAGTATTAAAGTGGTAAAAAGGTACCGTGTTCGAAAATTGTTCAAGATCTACCAGATCCATCTACCGGATTCATGAGGAATCTAATCTCAAAAAAAGGTAGTGATGCAAAACGAAGCGCGCGCGTTAAAAGTGGAAATGTGTTCAAAGTAGGACTCTGCTCAGTTTGTTAACTACGCCAAATTTCTAACCTGTTTTAAATTTTCAAAATTTGTCATAGGTTATGAATCTACCCTATTTACCACTGGCGTTCTTAAAATATCGATTCCGGTAGCTACAGCCTGATAAAAAGCTGTTTACCGGTAACAGTTCACCGGTAGAATTTTCGTAAATACCTCATATAACTGACGGAAGGTAATGTGCTGGCCACATCAGATTTTTTCTTCTCGGAATTTAAATCTCTATAGTACAGATTAACATCAATTTTTAGGTTATAAAATGACGTTAAATACTATTTGTTGCACTGAAAGTGCTACATTTACGAGTAATCTAAATAAAAGATACGATAATCTGTGTAATTACTTGTTTAAAATGTTGCAAAATGAAATGTGTTTGTTGCAATAAAATTTTAACACTATTCGAGATGATTCCAGCGATAAAATTTCTATGGAAATTAATCGTTCTTGGCTTTTTATTTTTATTTAAAATGAATAATAAAGATTAAGCAAATTACTTATAGAAGGCCACGTGAGAAAAGGCAAATGTTAAATGTGATACACTTTATTTTATTCTGCATAATATTACATCCGTCATGGTTGGGTATGCAATTATTATAATAACAACGGAATACGCTTATTAACATATTTGCCCATAATTCGCAACATTTAATCGCTAAAGAATAAATTAGAAATAATTTTTCTATAAATCAGAGTTACTTAATATTTTTCTTTATTCATAAATGTTCTAGACCCAGTGACATTTGAGTAGAGTCTGCAAATTAAGTCATAAAAAGACAGTAAACTGAAACCCACATTTCATATCTACAACTAGTGATTATAAACTAATAACTGCATGCGATCATAATTTCATACTTGTTAGTGTCTATGACATTTATTTCATATTTTATTAGTTTTTTATATACTCCATATGTATAGAATTGTTAGGTGAAAATATTTTGATAAGGAACGAAATGCTTAGAAATATTAAAATTTTATAGCCTTTTTATTAGCGGAAAAATAAATTTAAATAGAAATTCAGCTTTCAAAATCAAGTATTTTTGATATCTTAACTATTAGAATTTATTAATATATTTTTATTATATTTTACTACTCTTTTATTACGTTAATACTAGATCTGAATATCAACTTTCAATAAACTGTAGTGTTAAAAATATCGTTCCAAATATTTAGGAGCATAAAATAGAGAACAAAATCAATGAAAAATGCTTAATCATGATGGGTCCACAAATTAAACATTTTAGAGATAAATGTGTATGTACTATTTTCAATGTTCGCAAGTGCACTTCATTAGAATTTAACGACGATTTATCAATTATTTAAAAAAGTTATTTACAATGTACAGGTGTCTCATTTTCGATGTTTTTTTAAGGTATCTCGGGTAATATTAATGATAGAGCGAAACCGTTTGCACATTGCAGGGTCAACTTTACGAGAAAAGTTTAATAGGCACCACAGGAATTTTCGATCTTCTTTTGTTTCTGAGCTACAGGCAAAAACTCGTTTTTCGCTCATGTTGAAAATATGTCATATCTTATTTATTATGATAGTTAGAGAAAAAATGTTTTTATAAAAATTTTACTGTTTTTTAAATAGAATAAAATGGCGTAATTAGATTTTTTTAAAACTTAATAATTCTCGAGATATAACACAAACTTATGATTTTTTAAATGGGAACCTATGTTGAAAATAGTCTCGTCTTTTTGCTTAGTTTATAAGCTTTTCAATGATATATAACAAGTCTTCATTCTTTTGTTTTAAACATTAAAAATGACGAAATATTAATTTATTGGGGTGAAAATAATGGAAATTATTAAGAAACAAATGAAAAAATCTATTCCAGATCATCATTTGCATATTTCAAATAGTATTTGTTTCAGTTTTACTAATTTTTTTCAATTTATTTACTTCAAAAGCATATTAAACCATTTTGTTCAGATCGTGTCAAAGCCAACTGTAACGTCGATAAATAGTAATTTAACTAACCCGAAAATAATAGGTTAAGAATAATTTTGAGAACAAAATTAATAGATATTGAATCAAAATAAACAAATGATGATTTGGAATAAATTTTTTCATTTGTTTCTTAATAATTTCCAATATTTTCACCCCAATAAATTTATATTTCGTCATTTATTAATGTTTAAAACAAAAGAATGAAGACTTGTTATATATCATTGAAAAGCTTATACAATAAGCAAAAAGACGAGACTATTTTCAACATAGGTTCCCATTTAAAAAATCATAAGTTTTTGTTATATCTCGAGAATTATTAAGTTTTCAAAAAATCTAATTACGCCATTTTATTCTATTTAAAAAACGGTAAAATTTTTATAAAAACATTATTTCTCTAACTATCATAATAAATAAGATATTAGATATTTTCAAAATGAGGGAAAAACGAGTTTTTGCCTGTAGCTCAGAAACAAAAGAAGATCAAAAATTCCTGTGGTGACTATTAAACGTTTCTGGAAAAGTTGATCCTGCAATGTGCAAACGGTTTCGCTCTATCATTAATATTACCCGAGATACCTTATAAAAACATCGAAAATGAGACACCCTGTACTATATCGTAAATGGCCATCTTGTTATGTTAATTTTAATTTCCTGTTTACATTTTTTACTAATAACAGTAGCATACGCTGACTAAAGTATTAAAATTACAACTAATAAATTTGTTCGTATTTGCTTCAAATTTAAATAGGCTATTAAAATGTTCCCGTCCAACTTTTTTGAATTTTTTATATGTTACGAAGAATTTAAAAATATAAATTCCGTATTTTTTGTTTTCTTGAAATTAACAATGTTAATATAATATACGAGTACAATACCTAAATGTTAAAGAATAAAATACGTATCCATTACAAACTGTGATCAAAAATCTTTATAGCTAATGGTAATAAATAAACGGGATATTTATTATATCATTTCAAAATATATATTTGTTTGATTTACTTACATCAATAGGTATAGGAGTAGTGTTAAATGATAATTTATGTAAAACTTCGATAGTACATATTATACATAAATAAAATTCAGGTAAGTATAATTAATAATTTTTTCTCGTTTATCAGGTTAATCATTCGCTTTAATTAATGTGACTTTAAGACTTTCTTTAATATAATATTGAAAGTTATTATACTCACCAAGTGCCATTATTAAAATTAAAATAGTATTTAAACTATTTTCTATTTATAACTAAATACAACAAAGACAGTATTGTTTACAATAATCAAAGCATAGTTCATAATAAAAAGTAATCCAACATTTACATTCCTATTTACTAAATGATTACAACAATGACAAGTATTGAGATTACAATAATTAAAACATAAATTATAATATAAATTTATTGAATAAGTAAGTTTTCTTTAACGTGGTACGATACAAAATACACCCCATTATGTTTGTTATGTGGATCACTGTAGATGGCTTCATTTTCTCAATGTTTTTGTTTATTTTTCGCCAGAAGTAATAAGATAAATAAGTATTTTAATAATAAAAAAAAATTCATCTCTGAAATGGTTAATTGCTGACCCATCTTGACGAACCTTTTGTTATGTACCTTACGTTTATAAATTTTTGGACCGATTTTTTTACAGCCTGGATTTTACTGTAATGGGCCCATCCACCATAATCAAATTATGATAAATTTGTATCAAAAATATAATTTATATGTTCTATAATTATGATTAGTAAAAATCTGATGTGGCCAGCACATTACCTTCCGTCAGTTCTATGTATTTTGTACAAATTTCATACGGAAAGTTCCTTGCTAAATTAAATATTCTGTTTCTTGTACATTACCTTCCGGCAGTTGCATGTATTTTATGCAAATTTCATACAGAAAATTATCATTTTATGACGTTTTCTATATACAGTGTAATGTATCTGCAGAAATAAAAGATTTATTATTATTATTATTTCTTGTACATTACCTTAAAGCAGTTGTATGTATTTTATACAAATTCCATACAGGAAGCAAAAGATCCTATATTTACAGTAAAATTATAAGACAAACACACTATGTCAATTTCACTTGACACTGACATCTTTCAATCAAAATTTTCTTAATATAGTAGCTGTTTCCATAGCTATGGCTACTTTATGAAATTTAATTTCTTTATAATTTTTTAATTCCATATCCATTTAATATTAAGTATAAAATGTAGTCAAATCGTATAGAGAATAAAATATTCTTTAATATTTATAATAACATTAAACGTGAAAAAATGATATTTAACATAGTTTTTTCAAGAAAAACTGTTAAAATCTTCAAATGAAGGTACTTCCGGTTGTCCAATTCTAACCAAAATCTAATCAGCTCTTCACATGGATGTAACGAAGAGAAATACGAAAGAATTATAATTTTTAGAATTGTAGTATGGAAGTTATCGTAGACGAAAATTTTGTTACATACACACACACACACACACGGACACACATACATACACACACACGCACACACACACACATACAGACATCATCGTAAAAATAGTAAAATCGTATTGTAGGGACCCTAAAACGTGCTTATTCATCAAAAACTCACCATCGAATTTTTTGACCAAAGACAATACCTTCCTTACCTAAAGGTGACGGAAGGTAAAAAAAGAATCGATAAAAGTTTATTTACCTCCGAGATATAAAGATTTATAAATTTCGTGTCATCCTCAGGACTAGTTTTGAAATGAAACTCCTCATTGGCTAAACATTGAATGCCTGCTCTCACCATTAATTCAGAAAGACAACATAATGGATACAAATTTAATTTATTAAAATCAGGAATCCTTTTATATATACTGTTAATAAAATAAAGAACTACAAAGCTCGAAGTATTCAAAACAAAGTTTGAAACTAAATTATTTTAGTTCAACATCATATGGCAAGCACACGAGCACCACGGAAATGTCAAAAAGGTTGTCAAAATGTAAGGAAATATTTCACTAACTTTCAAAAAGATTTTTTAAATACCGATGACAATTATTAAATAACTATAAGATGTAATAAATATTTAAAATATTAACAAATATAAAAAGAAGTAAATACAAATCACATTAAAATCAACTGATTGAGTACCACTGAGCATTTCCGATGACGTCACACACCAATCTTGAACTTTAAAAAATTATATCTCTCTTAGTACTAAGAATTTTCAAACTGGAATTTGATTGACCGATATATTTTGTTATAAAGTTTCATAAAAAATTTAAATAAAAATGGTTGACTTTATGATGAATAATGTACACGGATTGAAAAGTACGCGATATAACAGAGAGAGTGAAGCACTACGCACATTTTTTTTGTGAGGTTATGTGAACTTTCTTTTGTATCTCTCCCATGTTATGCGTCAATTCGATAATTTGTGACTTAAATGATTTTTTATAATAAACGTCTGCCTTGACTTGATAATAAATTAATATAATAAAACACCGTGCAATAATCAAATACCTGAACAAAAACGGCTTTCCACTGAAATATATTCATGAAGATATAGATAGTAAATAATTCGGGAACATCTTATCAATAGTTATACAAGAGGATCGAAACTAATCGAATATATAGTTGAAAGGACGAGGTGTGTTGCCTAGAAAATACGACACTGTAGGTGGAGGGTGAAGTTGGGTTTTCAGGTAACACATCGAATCCGCAAAATAAATAAATAAATAAATAAATAAATAAATAAATAAATAAATAAATAAATAAATAAATAAATAAATAAATAAATAAATAAATAAATAAATAAATAAATAAATAAATAAATAAATAAATAAATAAATAAATAAATAAATAAATAAATAAATAAATAAATAAATAAATAAATAAATAAATAAATAAATAAATAAATAAATAAATAAATAAATAAATAAATAAATAAATAAATAAATAAATAAATAAATAAATAAATAAATAAATAAATAAATAAATAAATAAATAAATAAATAAATAAATAAATAAATAAATAAATAAATAAATAAATAAATAAATAAATAAATAAATAAATAAATAAATAAATAAATAAATAAATAAATAAATAAATAAATAAATAAATAAATAAATAAATAAATAAATAAATAAATAAATAAATAAATAAATAAATAAATAAATAAATAAATAATAAGTTTTATAAACGAGTGTCTAAAGAGTTTATAAAACAAGTCACGTATACTATAGATACATTTTCAACGACTGCAAATTAAGAGAGAAGTAAAACAGAAATACACTTTTATGGTTACTTAGACCCAATATTTTCATCTCTGGCTAAACAGTTAACCGTAGAGATAAAAATACCGGATCTTATTTTACAGGATTACAGCTGTCAGCTACATCAGCTAACCTCACCTCGTGTCCAATACGATCAAAGCCAGAGTTTATCAAGGTGTGATTAAGATGTGGTTTAACGCCATGCAAATCGGTACGTATAGTCACATTTTAATAGCGGAAATAGACAAAAATTATTACTTCTTAATAAATAACATTTAAGACTTTCTAGAACTACAGATCGCTTTCAATTTACATGGTTTCACAAAAATAAAAAAAATAATTGTGAAGGACCCCACTGGTGCAAATTAATAGTTTATAAATAAAGAAAATAAATGAAATGTTAGTGAGTGTAAATAACATAAATATAAATCTCCAATGTTACAGTTCAGTGCTTCAGTAATTTAGTTATTAATTAGTTTAGTCTATATAATTATTTCACGTTAAAGACATTTCATCATACTTGTGTTAATAACTGTAACTAATTAAATAAATTTTGTTGCTCTTTGAATTTAGTTTTAATAAACGAAGCCGAAGTTATAAAAATGTACTATTACTTTGATTATTTAATAGATGTTTGGTGCAAGATATAAACCCACGACTACTTGTTTAACCATTAACGCAACATAGGTCGTAATGTTTAAGATTATTTTCAGTGTTGTAAAATATATCATGATATTATTATAAATGAGCAAGGACGGCTGGGCGATGGACTACTGGGCGACGGTCAACTGGGCGTAAGCTAAATGGGTACCGGACATCTGGGCGATAATAGTTATTTGTAATTTGTATATCAAGGCCGCGAAATAACTCTTTAGCGTACCGAGACAAAAATTGTCGCCAAAGCCGCTTGCGGCCGAGGCAAGAAAATCTCGAGGGCGTTAAAAGATTTCGCGGACAAGGTGTACATAATATTTTTTTTCTACAGTCTATATACAAAGTAGCTCTTTACGTTCTCTTTTGTAAATGCAAAATGTCACCGCCGCTCATGCGCGACAAAATAGAAAAAACACTCGCTGTCCAAATTTCTGACTTACAATGTTGAGAAAAGTCACTTGTCTACGTTTTTGATGGAAACGTTTAGTCAGGAACTAATGGTACTGAAAGATTTTGAAGGAAAGGTTCTTCGTTACTTTATAGCGATAACGACATCGAGTTAAAGAAAGAAGAAAGCTTGTATTTTTAGATAATTATACAAATTTCTAATTCTATGAACAATTATTATGTTTAGAATTCTATATTTTGTTAACTTAGCAATACTTTATATTGTGGGAATTGATTCGCCTTTATGAAAGAAGTGATAATATTATTTTTTCTACAGTCTATATACAAAGTAGCTATTTGCGCTCTCTTTTGTCAACACAAAATGTCACTTTGCCGCTCATGCGCGACAAAGTAGAAAAAAACGCTCGCTGTCCAAATTTCTAACTATACAATGTTGAGAAATGTCACTTGTCTACATTCTTAATAGAAACGTTTTAGTCAGGAACTAATGACACTGTAGTTACACATTTACCACCTTCACAAGTCAATCTGACATATAACTATGCTCTGTCGGTATATTACATAACCAAACAAAATGCCGCACTGCTGTAAAAACAAAATAGGACATTCATTTACAAAAACGAAAATATAAAATGCTTAGATTAGATTCAAGCAATAGCTCAAGAAAAGTGGAAAATAACGATAAATTAAAATTAAATATAAAATAAATTGTGTGAACAGTTGTGCTGCCACCTGCAAAAGTTTGGCGTGAACGCTTTCAATGGATATCCACTTTTTCACTGCACTAGTTTAATGTACTTGTAACAAATAAATTTTTGTTATGTTGGAGGATCCCACTGTGGCGACTGTAGAAAAAATCTTGTGTGTGTTTCGAGTGCAAAAATACATTGTCGATTTCGAGAGAATGCCGCGGTCCTGCGTCACGCGTCAACAACCTCTCAATCGACAATATTCCATTTTGCGCTCTCGATACACAAATACCTATTGTGTAACTGTAAAAAATATGTAATTACAAATTTTACTAATTTTAAACAATTTCATTGTAAATAGAAAGTTATCTTTCAAGGTGGCTATGGGATTGACATTTGATAAACAAAACTATGCAATTCTCAAGTGTCAAAGCGATTGTTTACCTAATTTCGCGGTCACTATCATGACAACGGCCGCGAAATGCTTATTTCGCGTCCGGTTGCAACAAAAATAATAGATGTGTAGAATTCAAAATTGTTTGTTAGGTTAGGTTATGTTAATGAAGGTATGATTAGAAATCAGGGCATTACTTTTAACTATTTTATTGTAAATTAAAACCACGAAACTATACAAACTCGTAGGCCTGCTAAACATGCAAAAATTTGAAATTTCCTGCGCCCATGATTGTCGCCCACTTAACCATAGCCCATTTAACTATCGTCCAGTTAACCATCGCCCAGTGTGAATCGTCTTGTTGTCCGTCGCCCAGTTGTCGCATACTGTTGCACCTACGATCCTGTATTGTACTGTATTTTGGGATTTGAACCTCTATGGGTTATATCCCTTGGGCGGCTTACACACACAACATCTATTAATTTTTACTTTTACATTGTCACGACGTTCCTTACTTACATGCCATGTGTATTGTCCGCCCGTGCAAACCCCTGTTACAATCACACACCGGAGCCAAATAGCTTTGTGGTTGCCAAGTTAATTGTATCCCAACCTGGAAATATAACGGGAGTAGGTGTACCGATACCGATCAAGGACAGTCGAGAAAAATTCCCCGAAAAATTTCTCGGATTTGAACCCACGAACTCAGAATCCAGAGCCTAGTACTATACCACTGTGCTCTTCCGTCGGTTATACTTTTGTACCTACTTGTGGTTAAATTGTAAATCAAAATAATGGTTATTTTTTATTGCAATAGACCTTTTCAATTTAACGGCTATCTCTTTCTATCGCTACAAATAGTAAGAAAATGGCGCGAACAACTGCCAGTTGGGCTGTCAAACGAAACGTCAAAAATATTCCAGTCATTAAAATACCTGTTTTCTCAGTGAAAATTTGCATCGTTAGACATTTTAACTTCAATAAAAGCTTTTGCAGCTTATTCTGATAAGATTTTTTAAAGTTATCTGAGATATTTTCACATTTTACGTCTAGATTTTTTAGAAACAAACGCCATAGAACTCAGTTATTCTTACTATGCGCAGATCCCCATTGCGCATATCTTCTATCTCTTTAAATTGAAAAGGTATATTATTAATAACTATTTGATTTTAAGTGTAAAACTAAGAACTGTACCGATCATTTTTTTATATATTACTCTCTTTGCTGATGATAGGCTAATATTTACCCGAACCATCCAACATATAGTATATCAATTTATAATATATACAACCTCGCCTCGCTGTTCTTACTAAATATTATGTAATGTGTAACGAGTAAAATGAAAAGTCATAAAACAATCTCCTTTTGAGAATTTGCTGCTGGGCATACCGCAAAGGCAAAGATTGCATTACGGCCCTGATTTTTAGCGGTAAGATATAATGATGATTGTCGGGTTAATTGACATTTAGCTCACCAGTATCACGCAGAGTTAGCTGTATCTGTAGTAGTAGTAGAGCACGGAGCAGTGAATGTGGATTATGAAACAATATCTTCGCTTTACCAGAGGACAGTTTCAATCAAACACGTAATGCTTTGCTTTGCATTGCATAGTTTTGCGGTTGGATTCATAGGTCAACAGTTAATTTATTTCTTTGTGGATGTAATTGTCAAGGGCTTGAAGTGGAATATAAAAAATAGAATGTGGAAGTTCAATGCAAAACAGAATGAAAAGTGTTTCACATTTTGAGCTCTTTTCTTGTGACAGTTCGGTCGAGCGATTCCAATTAATTTTGAAACTTGTCTCATTTAATGACGTCTGACTGTTTACTGTAGTTACGAATATAGGGATTTAATTTTCTAATTTGGTAGAAGGTGGACTACTTATATAAAAAGTTTGTCATGTTTGAAATTTGGAAAAATTTGTTGGAATTAATTTTGTTATTCACTAATTTATACCTAAAAATTCTATAAAAATAATAATAATTATTTATTTAAGTTGAGGGCTTCCAAAGCTAACCACTTTTGTCACTGCGGCCTGTATCATGTTTTTCTAGAAGTAGTTCCAGGCTCTTATGAATCTAATTACTGCTCCACGATCTCATTTGCCGCGAGATACCTTTTAGCAATCTTACTTAGATGGTATATCTGAGGACAATGACCAGTAAAAGCCTTATCAAGTAAAATGAATGAAAACGATGGATAAATAATGCAATTGTGAGCAAGCATACTAATTTTATGTGCATCAAACAAAAAAATGTCAACGTTCCTGCATTTATATTTTACTCCGTAAAGTTACATTTCTGTACTTCAGAGACAGTTGCGCATGCGCAGTAGAGAAGTCAGCGATTAATAGTCAGAGGAAATGAAACCGATTCCATTTCATCTGACAACAGGTTCCATGACTTCCTTATAGCTATCACACTGGAGTAAGTCAGCGATATGAACCGAAGTCATGGATAATGTACGAAAAGTCAGAGATACTACTTCTAGTGTGATAAGGCCTTAAAGATACCCGTCCTAGTTCTAAGGTTCTTTTTGCTGAGAGCTAGTAGATCTTTGGCGTTTATCGACAAGGGTGAAATGAATTTCTTCGACTGACTAATGCCCAAGATGTCTCCCCAATATGCCTTGGCTGACTCCTCCCAGAAGCCCACAAGAAGGTTCAGGCCCTTAAAACGGTAATTTGGCTCCCTTTTTAACGAGCTCATCTGCTTTATCATTGCCTAGACTCACTTAGGCCCCGGAACCCACCACAAAGGGACATGGTTGAGTAAAAATTATGTACATATCCGGTCCTCTTGTACACTAGGATGTCGAAGTTTTTCTAGCTTCTTTTTGCACATAGTTCATACACTCTTTACGGTCTTTTGTTAGTTCCTTGGCCGAATTTCAACTTTCTCCTGGTTCTGTTTTGTTTTTACCTTCCGTCACCTTCAGGTAAGGAAGGTATTGTCTTTGGTCAAAAAATTCGATGATGAGTTTTTAATGAATAAGCACGTTTTAGGGTCTCTAGAATACGATTTTACTATTTTTACGATGATGTCTGGATGTATGTATGTATGTATGTATGTATATGTGTGACGATTATTTCGGAACGCATAACTCCAATACCACCTTTCCAAAAATTATATTTTTTTCGTATATCTCTTCTTTACATCCAAATGAAGAGCTGATTATATTTTAGTTATAATTGGTCGACCGGAAGTACCCTAATTTGAAGATTTTGACAGTTTTTCTTGAAAAAACGCTGTTCAATATCATTTTTTCATATTTAATGTTATTATAAATATTAAATAATATTTTATTCTCTATACGATTTGATTACATTTTATACTTTATATTCAATAAATATAGAGTTAAAAAATTATAAAAAAATTAAATTTCATAAAACAGCCAGCTTTGCTATAAACATGGAAACATCTACTATATTAAGAAAATTCTGATTGACAGATGACAGTGTCAAGTGCAATTGACATAGTATGTTTGTGTTATAATTTTACTGGAAATATAGAAACTTTCTGTATGGAATTTGTACAAAATACATAGAACTGGCTTAAGGTAATGTACTGGAAATATTGAATCTTTTGCAAGAAACTTTCTGTGTGGAATCTGTACCAAGTACATAGAACTGACGGAAGGTAATGTACTGGCCACATCAGATTTTTTTACTTGTTTGGGTTCCCATATTTTCTTCACTCGTTTCTAATCTTACATACTATATGAGGGGTACGAATCACATTTGCTTTCTGTTTTTTAAAATTTCTTCTAATAATTTCAAACCCAATTTTTGTTTTATATCATTACATCTACTTTTATCTATACTTCTTGTTCCTACAACCCTTCGAGTTATTTCGTCTCTGCCGCTGGTAGTTTAAGTCTTCCTTTCTGCGTATCTAGCAATACCCAGGTCCTCCTACATATAGTAGGGCAAGTATAAGTATATGGATTGATGTATTAGCTGCTCAACACTTATCTCCAAACAGGGATAAAACAAAGAAAAATAAATGAGTGTAACAATTAGAAACAAAAGGATCGATCACGTAAATGGCTACAAATATCTAGGTAGCACAATCAGTAGCAAAGGAATAATAGAAGAAGAAGAATTAAATGACAGAAAACAGGCAGCAGACAGAAGAAATAACACAGAGGACAAAGATGTCAATCAATAAATCCACCTGTGCTTAAATTAATTAAAAATATACTTATAATGTTCAACGTATTTACAAAAAATATATCATTTTAGTTGTATTAGTGGCTAACGAGGATTAATTAATAATTATAGTAGTAGTAATAGTGACAATTGTCAAATAATGAAAAATTATACTTTTTATAGTTAATGATCTTTCCATGCAATCATTAATTGTTTTTCTACGTATCCATCATCTATTATTTTCACAACAATGTTGATAATTTGTTCGTGTACTTCTTTGATATCGTTAAGTGATGAAATTGTGCTTCCTATAATGATTTGCTAGCGCTCGGCGCTCGCACATTGACCCAAATCGTCTGGGACGCATTAATTCCATCGCCGAATGCGTTGCGGATGTCTCGCGCAACTCTCTCCGACTCTGCTCTGATCTGATGCCATTGCCATGCCAGTCCTTTCTCTACCTCCACTTCACTTCACTTGATTCCGTAAATAAAAGTGATACTCATTCCGAGACAATTATAACCCAACCCAGATATTGATTCATTCTGACATTTCTTACGGACTTGATTCACGACCAGAGATGACGGATGGGTAAAAGTTTAGCGCAACACCAAAAAAATTTGGAGAAGATATTAGTTACTAATATGGCAGATGGAATATATCAATACAAGTTCTGCTGATATTTTCAAACTGATAAATTTCTTATCATGGGTCAAGTATTTTTTCGACTTGAAGGAATAAATTCATAATTTCCCAAGAATCATTTATGCATCTGACATAAATATATCCTTTCTGTAATATTTTTTTAAGTAATAAAAATTTACGCCACTCCGGAAAGTGAAACTTTATTCTAATTTTGCAAACAATATTTAAATAAATTGAAAACTATACAGGATGTCCAGGATAACTTTTCCAACATGGGAACTATAAGAGATACGAAGTCGGTTAAATTAGACAAAAGTTGCCCCATTAGGAGTCCATTTTAATGATGTTTCGATATTTGAGAAAAAGTACATAGGTCACTAGAAATTGGCGAAAATGTAAATTTTTAAGTTTTTACTTCCTTGTACAAAGTAAAGAAAGTATTGTATTCGCGATAAATTTCGGTTTTCAGATTTCAACGAAAATATCCATTTTGACTATCTCTGAATCCATTCTGACTAATTTCGTCGTGACGTCTGTACGTATTTATCTCGCATAACTCAAAAACGGTAAGCCGTAAAAAGTTGAAATTTTGTATTAAGGACTTCTATAAAATCTAGTTGTGCACCTCCCTTTTTGGTCATTACATAATTTCCAGAAATGGTACTTTATTTGAAGCCTATAATAGATTTTAATATATACTCCAAAACTTTTCAAATTTGGTATATTATTATAGGACACAAGTAAAGCACCACTTCTGTAAATTATGTAATGATCAAAAAATGAGATGCACAACTAGATGTTATAGTAGTCCTAATTACAAAATTTCAACTTTCTACGGCTTACCGTTTTTCAGTTATGCGAGATACGTACGTACAGACGTCTCGGCGAAATTAGTCAAAATGAAATCAGGGATTGTCAAAATGGATATTTCCGTTGAAATCTGAAAACTGAAATTTTTCGCGATTACAATACTTCCTTTACTATGTACAAGGAAGTAAAAAACTGCAAAATTTACATTTTCGCCAATATCCAGTGACTTATAGGTATGTACTTTTTTGCAAATAACAAAACACCATTAAAATGGTTTGCTAATGGGGCAACTTTTGTCTAATTCGTATCTCTTATAGATCTCGAGATCCCCATGTTGGCGTATCGACGATACACTTGGAAATAAAATAAGCCTTAAAAACAGATAAAAGAATAAGATGAAATTTCAAAAGCTGCAAGTGCAGAAATACCATTTGAGTCCCGTAAAACGTAAAGGAATCATTCACAAAAAAACATTTCATTTTGCCTTCGAGCTTTAGGGTTTTCACAACGTTTGTAATCATTTAATATAAATTATTAATAAAAATACAATTTTAATATTATGACAAAAAATGCAAGTTTCATTAAAAAAATAACTTAAAAATTAATTGATCGGTATTGAGAAATATTCAATAAATATTTTTCGTGAAAGTATTGTAAATTTGACTTATAATATTCTAAAAGCGAGTTGAACACTATGACGAAGTAGGTTATTTATTCAATATTTTAATCATACATTTCAGAAGAACTAAAGACGTCACGGATATATGTTACCGATTTTTAATAATGGTTTAGTCAACGTTTAATTACTGGTTATTCATGATTAATTAAAAAGAAATACTACTAGTCATTATTGTTTTAATTCCGTTTGGTTAAATTTTCCACAAAACACAATTTTATGATGCGGATACGATTAACGTTATGTATTTTAATAATCAAATGGATCAGTACTATTTATAATAGTGAAACCTTTTATAATAAATTCTATGTACTCGTATGTGTAGCGGGCCTTGTTTTATTGTACTGTACTTGTATAGCGACCCTACTTGTAGGTATAAATATAAATATTCATTCACTTTCTGACTTCGCGAATATGTCATATTCCTAAATCATCCTTGTAGCTAACTTATTTTATATTTTTACAATTTAAAATATTTATTTTACAAATGTATGAGATAGTCATAAAACTATAACGTCGTTATAATTTATCAGTTAATTTGGTTTTAACAAAAAAAATGAATTAATAATAATAGTTATTTGTACATCAAGGCTGCGAAATCACTCTTTAGCGTACTGAGAGAAAAATTGTCGCCGAGGCCGCTTGCGGCCGAGGCAAGACAATCTCGAGGGCGCTAAAGGATTTCGCGGACAAGGTGTACACAATATTTTTTGTGCAACCGTAAAAAATATGTAATTACAAATTTTATTAATTTTAATCAGTTTCATTGTAAATAGAAAGTTAGCTTTCAAGGTGGCTATGGAATTAACATTTGATAAACAAAACCATGCAATTCTCAAGTGTCAAAGTGATTGTTTACCTAATTTCGCGGCCGCTACCATGACAACGGTCACGAAATTTAATTTCGCGGCCTGTATTGCGGCTGCGAAATGCTTATTTCGCGTCCGGTTGCACAAAATAGTTATTTGTATATCAAGGCCGCGAAATCACTCTTTCGCGTACCGAGAGAAAAATTGTCGCCGAGGCCGCTTGCGGCCGAGGAAAGACAATCTCGAGGGCGCTAAAGGATTTCGCGTCCGTTACCATAAGAACGGTCGCGAAATTTAATTTCGCGGCCTGTATTGCGGCTGCGAAATTCTAATTTCGCGTCCGGTTGCACAAAAAAATAATTATTGTATATCAACTTTAAAAGTTATAACAATTGAAGCGGTGAGATGTACAAAGAAAATATTCCACATATTTGGCATTTCAAACTGAGATAGCAATTTTATATTAGGTACTCTCAAAACCATGTCAAATGACTTCTAAAAGAAAAATATTCCTACATGAAAAATGTCTATAACCACGCCAAATTTATACAGCTGCTCCGCGACTCGATTGCCATAGCTAAAGGTTGTGTACAAAGTACAAAATACCATATACACTTATATTCGAATCTCGAAATTAGATAAGTTATGAGAGATATTAAATTGAAGAGCTCTTTGCAAAAACAACATTAGTCATTTTTACCTCCCGCTATCCTTGGAAAGGGAGGTATAGGGATCGTGCTAAAAATCTCGTATCGAGATTTTGGTAAATGACCACGTTTTAAGGCCCTCAGAATCCAATTTTAACATATTCACGATGATGTATGTGCGTGTGTGTGTGTGTGTGTGTGTGTGTGTGTGTGTGTATGTGTGTGTGTGTGTATGTATGGATCCTCCACTTTAACTCAAATACTAACATTCGGAAAATTTTGAACCCTGCATTTCTACTTTATTCTAATATGGAAAGAACCCATTAGATTTTGGTGTAAATCAGATAACCGGAAATGGCATTTTACTTGAAGCTCAAAATAGTTTTTCTTACCTTTAAATATTATGTTTTGGAAATTTGTTATTATTATGAAAATTAAAGATTATTAAATTTTCTACAGATTTGCATTAATACTTTTTATACTTATTTTATGGATAAATTTATAAAATGATCTGTAATTTAAATCCCGGAGCCTACGCTTTAAACAAGCAAAACTCTTTGGTTATTGAAATGTATGTAACTGACAGATAAATGTCACTGTCAAAGAACTAATCATTTCAAATTAATAATAGTAACGTTTTTAAAAAGAAAAAAGTAAATAGAACACTAGGAAAGGAAATCAATACAGTTTTCAGCATAAGTAATGATTTAGATTAATAAAAATAAACGATTCATAAAAAAGTTTAAGCTAATCCTCATTTTTGGATTGGTGAATTCTACTCTATCCCGGTATTTAAAATTTAATCATTTTATTATCAAAAAAGGTAGTTACTTGAATTAGATTAGACTATATTTTAAGAAATAAACTGCCAAAATTCGCTTATCCAAAAATAAAGGGTTAGATAATCTTTTTGTGACTTGGGCAGTAAATGGCGGGAGGTATTGTGTTGGCCACTCCAGATTTTTTTAAATTTGGGATTATGAAAGAAAGAACTTTCTAGCCTTACTGTTAACGATGTAGCTTTGAGAAAATAAACATATTATATAATAGAAGAGTTTATTTTTTACTATATTCGGTCATCATCCTACTTGATACGTAAAAGAAAAAGATTGCGCCAACATTGTTTCAGTATAGTATAAAATACTTATAGTACTTATAAATTACTAAAACTAAGTAAGGAAGTGTATAGCTCACTTAAATTTACAAATTGTTAATTGTAAATTTTTATGTAAAATGCTTACTTTACACTTTAATCAGTTTTTATTAATTTTTCTAAAACTACCATTAACAAAACCTTTCCCTTGTACATCTCACCGCTTCAATTGATAGTGTGGGTGAGTCAACATTTCGTATTTTTGTAACATTTAATTTGTCAACATTGCATTAATGAATATATTTTATAACATAAACTTCCATACCTTACCCACGATTCGAACCCGAACCGCCGGCATGTGACGCCAGTATACTATCACCAAGCCACCTCGATCGGTAAGAATTATTGATAGCAAATATTGCTTACAGCTAGCTAGCTGAACTTTAGTCTTAATTAATGCGATGTATGAATGTATCTGTAAGGAGTCCAATGTAAAATTCAATATGATTATGTTATTCAAACGGAACATAACCACAATTTCATAATTTTATCTCCTTCACAAAAGGTTAAAATTGGAAGCGCCTGTTATGGCATACGTCTTCCATTGTAGTCGAGCTCTATTTCACCTTCTTGAAATTACATTCATATATGTATGTCGAAATCATCATAAGTCCCTCTTTAAGTATTCAAAAAAATCTTAGAACAGGCAATTTACATTCAGGCTTCGGTTTTCGCGAGTAAAAAACAGAATAAATAAGCCTGGGTGCTCAGGTTATGGTCAAGCTAAGCGTTAGCACAATGCACATTCGTTGTAAGTCACTTTTATAGCTTAAAAATCCACAAACACATATCGACAAATTGCTTGAATTGCTAAACAGCGAAACCGCGAACCCTCGAAAATTATTGCTCTATAAAGAAAATAAATGTCGCGATGCCAATAAAACTTATCGGACGTGTGAATTTACACCTCGGAGCTCATTGCGAGAGATTTGTAAATGATCAGGGATCATTTTATTGTGGAGCGGAATCGTTTTATAACAACTCTCAGCAAATGGATTCGTGATATACAATCCTGTGTACATAAATCAAATACGACAAGAAATCCGGTTTACAATAATCCCGAATTTTATTCAACATTTATAAAAACTCGATGCGGCCAGTACATTATCGTGAATTAAATGAATTTTTATAAGCAGCATTTTTGTCCAATGATTGATATTTGTATTAATTTTATTAATAAGCTAATAGTTATTTGTTTCACTACTCAAGAAACTGCATTTTTGCGATTGTAAGGTTATTTTGAATAATAAATAAAAGCACTTGCAAAGCAGTTTCTGGTCGTGTGATACATAAGATTTTTTTATGCCGATTTTTCCCTAAATTTGTTATAGTTATTAACGTCATAAGGCCGATATGTAGCAAATAACAGATGAGGTTGAATGTTGTAAAATCGAGGCGATAGCCGAGATTTTATAATCAACCGTGTCTGTTATTTGTATATCAGCCGTATGACGTTCAGTATTTTTCATAATAACATAATATATCTTCTTAAAATTCTATTTTCTATGGCATATTGACAGGTGACAGCTCTTCATGACAATTTCATGATGCTGAGATTTTTTTAGGAACACATGATTTTTAATAATTGTACTGTTATAAAAAATAACGGCCGTGGCTGTTTTGATGCATATATCGGTTAAATGATTTTGATTTATTGTCCAAATACATACACACTAGGGATTTTTTATGTTGGTAATATCAGAAGAATTGAATAATATCAAACGACATGGATTTATAATAACCTGAAAAATCAGAAAACATTTTTTATCGGTTTTAAGTTCAAATATAATTACTTACATTTAGCTTAAAATGTGTAAGTAGCAATTAATACTTTGGTATTAAAATTTGTAAATATTTTGTCAATTCTAGTATTGATAATACTTATATGTAAGTTGTCATTTCATTAGAACAATACCAACTTATAACCATAAAAGTCCCTAATTTTTTGACAGCTTAGGCCGGTAGAAAAGTGTTCCTGGATGATTTAGACTAATGTAAAACACAAAAATATGGAACGCCGTTTTTACTTTTTAATTAAATTTGAGTTTATTCTTAAAACAAATTCACATATCCATAACAAAATTTAAGATATCACGACTTAAATTTAAATAAATAAATATATCATCACGATATATTACCCATTGCTGGGTGTGCCAATCTGCTTTGTATACGCAGATATCGGTAATGATGATGACATATTTATACCGTGCGGGCGCTTAGCAGCCGTCACCTCATGTACACTCATTGCTGGCGTGGAGAGTGCACCATAGGGGTCAATTTTGTGCCATTTAAAATTCGAAATATTTGGCGTCGGTCGGGATCGAACTCGGTAGCCGAGATTCGCGACCAGAATACAATTTTAGATATTTGCAAATGATTTGAAGATATATCGAATTAATTGAATTAGAAATATCTAAAAGCAATTTAAGATATCTGTAATTCATTTTCATATATCTTAGATTTAATTTTCATTTAAAAATATCTACAATTGAATTAGAGATATCTCCAATTCAATTTCAGATATCAAATTTAAATAAGACCATATCCCATAAGACCTATATTAGATCACTAGCGAATTAATAAGGATATCACTAAACAAATTAGAGATATCACCAAATGAATTAACAATATTACTAAATGAATTATGGATATCACTAAATGATTTAAGAATATCACTAAATGAATGGGGTCTCGTGGCCGCGTGCCTGAGTGTCAGGTCGCGAATCTGGGGAACCGGGTTCGATTCCGACCGACGCCATAATTGACCCCTGTCGTGGATTCTCCACGCCAACAATGAGTTCCCGTGAGGTGACGCCTAGTAAGCGCCCGCACGGTGCAAATATTTCATCATTACCGATATCTGTATACAAAGCAGATTGGCACACCCAGCATTGGGTAATAAGCGAGGTAATAAGTCGTGATGTTATATTTATTTTACTAAATGAATTATTCTCTAATTCACTTAGTGATATCCATAATTCGTTTAGTGATATTCTTCATTAAATTTCAGATATCTGTTATTAAATTTGAGATATCTCTCATTATTTATTTTTAGATATCTCAAATTCACTTATAGATATCTGAAAATTAATTATAGATATCACTAGACGAATTTCGTATATCACTAAATAAATTAAAAATATCACTAAACAAATTTTGAATGTGTAACTTTTAAAATAAAAATACATATCCATATTTTGTTTAGTGATATTCTTAATTTGCTTAGTGATATCCGAAATTCATTTAGTGATAGGTATCCTAAATTCGCTAGTGGTCTAACTTAGTAGTAAAGTAATTTTAAGATATCTGAAATTGAATTGGAGATATCTCTAATTCAATTGTAGGTATCTTTAAATGAATTTTGGATATCAAAAATTAAATTTAAGATATCTGCAAATGAATTAGACATCTCAAATTGTATTTTAGATATCTCTAAATCAATGAATTAGAGATATCTCTAATTCATTTGTAGATATCTAAAATTGAATTAAAGATATCTCAAATTGAATTCGTGATATCTCAGATGTTATTTTGGATATGTGAATTTGTTTTAGAAATAAAACTCATATTTAATTAAAAGTAAAACGACTTTCCATACAAAAACTTCATTTTTGAAGCTGACATTTATCAACAATTTTTCTTGAAGCAACACAGTTATAATTTCTTTTAAATTTATTGGCTTTAAATCGATTGAAAGTATAAAAATACAGCTCGGACTAACTATTGATATAATCACATCTATTCAAAGATATCATTGTTTATATGTTGAAATACGGTTTCAAGGCCAATATACGTATTTTTCAACAAAATCTCGCTATATAGTGCATGATTCCATTATAAAATATAAATAATAATAAAATATTTCTTGCTATTTGTAATAATATAAATTATCAAAAATTTTATTTATTTATTAAGATAAATTTCAACTCTTTGGATACATATAACTGATCTTGCGAAAGTATAGAATTCAAAACAAAATTATATTACAGAGTATCACTAAACTAGTTAACTTTAATAAATTACTGTAAACAATAAAAACAAAGAAGTTTTAATTGTAATATAAAAGAAAGTAGCTACAATTATCTATTTTGAAGCCAACCATCGATTTTTTGTCTTTACTAACAGTACCCTTGCGTGTTTCAAAGCCATCTGCTTAGAATTTCGGCCAAACATTTCATTTACTAATTAATTTAAAAGGATAGTTCAATAAATTACTTTCAACCAGCTTACAAGTAAAGCTTAAAATTACAAGATTATCAAATATATAAATCATTAATTTATGTATTTCAAAACTAATCCATTATTTGCATAGATATTTGGCTATATAACGTGAGAAAATAACAGTGAATACCATTTGATTTCGCGATAATTGAATAGAAGATTAAAGGAAATTAATATTAATAGAACATTGCGAAAGTGTACGCCAAAAATGAATAATAGATTAGTGGAATATAAATTGCATTGTCCGATTTTGCAGAGGCGTAAGTTTTGTTTTACACAGTGCGAAATCCATCTTACAACAATTACAAAAGATAAATCTCTGTTGGGAAAGAAAAATCTTTGTATTATAAAACGTGTTGTTGTTCGTTGTTCTCATATTGACAACAATTTAATTTTGTTATAGTCTGTGGTCTGACATTAAGATGAATCTTTGTTATGAAACAATAGTGACTTTTAGTTTTGTTATTACTCTAGATTTTTGCATATCACTATGGTATTTTATAGCAATCAATATTGGGAAATACTTATTTTCTAATCTAATTTCAAATTACTCAAACTACGCATGATATTATTGTGAAATATAAATTAGCAAATAATATCTATATTACAAGCTCACGAAACCAGCAGCATAAAAAAATATTAAGTTATTAGAGTCAAATTATAATTCATCATAAAATTTAATGAATGACACACATTTGGTTCTTTGATCTTTTACAATGTACACGAATATAAGGGCATTCAGAAAACAGAAATTATTTTTTCATGCATAACGTGCGAAGAGTAAATTTTCCTTTTATTTGAGTAAGAATAGTCAATTTATTATAACTGAGATTATGATCACGCCGTTCACGGAGAAATATGCTTTTCCTATGTGTTGCACTTGCACACAAAGTGTTACATCAAAAAACTTTTCCATATCCAGTGCGGAAAAATAATACTTTCCGCACTGAAATATTTCCAGACGGTAGATAAAAATTACCATATTTAACCATACTAATTCTGAAGCAATTCAATACAAAGAGATTAGTGTGATTATTGAATATAATTATTCTAATCCATGCCAACTGTTTTTCAGTTAAGTATAACTATTATAATTACCCCTTAAACTTAAAATTAATTTTAATAAGAACTAAATACGTATTTCGAGAACTAAGTTCTCATCATCAGTAGTACAACAAGGGAAAGTTAAACAGAGTAGTCAAGATTACTCAACATGTCAACCATGCCAGAGGTCCTAACAAGAGTCGTTAGGACCTCTGGCACGTAGCCCGCAGGGCGAGGTGGCTAATTTTCTTTAGTGACTAATACACATTCCACACGAGTGTAATACAACGTTTATTCCAACACTTTTTTAAAAATTCTTTAATCATTTTTGTTTTCATTCATCGTTTGACACTGACAAGTCAATTGATGTAGTATTTTAAATTACAAAGTAGCCATCGAATGGTTGTTATGGTTTTATTATATTGTTATTGAAAAAAATTTCTTTAATAATTATTGTATGTCATTGTGAATTATTCGAAAGAAAAATACATTAAAATGGGTGAAAATGAGGACCTTCATTTAAAACGTATTCACTTAGAAGCACAAACAGTATCTTTGAATTTAATTCTGAAGCAAGTAAACACTAACTCGTTCCTCCTTTCGTTTCATCAACCATACATGACAGCTGTCATTGTATAAAGATAAGGAACCTATTTTAGCATAAATGTTAATATTAATTTAAATAAATAAGTTTCATAATGTTAAATTATTTCAATAATAAAATAATTTTGTAAAATTGCTTTTTTATTTATATTTAAAAAGAACACACAAAAATCAGTAATAATTCCTCCGTGACTTCTTAAACATTCTCTCATGGAGTGACTAATGTATATTCGTTATTTCAAATAACCTTAGTAACAAGCACATTATAAGTCGGTGTTGGATAATAGTATATTATGTTATAAGGAGTAGAAAGCGGTCTTTTTGTGTTGAACCCAGCTATTGCGGCCGAGGCGCTAGCCGAGGCTAGGCAAGCTGGGTAAAACACAAAAAGGACGTTCTACTCCGAATGACATATACTATTTTTCTTCAAGTGTTTCAAATAATTTTTTGCCATTTTTTTTTGGATTTTTTTCATTGTAGTGTTTGCAATTTCAGCCAAAGCTGGCTGTGTACACTACAAAACAAAAACGATACAACTGTCAAATAACAATTTTTAATATAATCTAGTGTTGCTGTGACGATTGCCGCCGCCAGCGGTGAACTAAGACACTAACATTTTTTTACTAGTACAACAATAACAACATTTTTGTACTAGTAAGACAATGAATACCTTCTATAGTGTGTGCACAGTAGCATAATATGAGTATTATAATACGCTTGAAGCAAAAATTAATTATTTTTGTTGCTCTTTTTGTTTTTATTTTATATAACAAAGAAAATATATAATATGTGACTTCAAATATTTTCAATGATATTTTTACAATTTATAAACATTAAATATACATATACCCACTTATGGGTAAATAATCGGGTATTTACCATGAAAAATAAATACCTAGGTATCTTGCATCACTAAGTGCAACACAATACAATTTATTGTTCTACACATTAGCGTAAAACAAGCTTAAAGTTTATTTATCATTTAAGTTCATATGGCCTACAGCTTATGTGTCAATCTTTGTTACTTGTTGCATAAATAACTATGTATCAATGTCTCATATTAAATAAATTCCAGTTTTTATGTTTTTAGTAATAAAAAACTTACAAGAAAATGTCATTATCAAATTTCATAACACCGGAAATGTGTTTTGACATTTGTGGTTCCCATATAAATATTTTCAAAGCCAAATCAGATGACAAAATAAGACAACCAATTACAGCTCAAAACCTTTACCTTAAAAGTGCAGTTTAAAAACAAACAAAAAATATATTCATGCTGGTGACAGCAAGGGAATCTAGTGATCCGTGAAGAAAAACAAATGCTGGAACTTTGAACCCGATGTAGGTAATGATCACATAATGCGCTATCAAAGCGTTTATGGAACGATTTGAAGTTATCTTCCGCGTTATAAACATTCCTAGAGACTAGCTTTCTTCTAGCGAGTTGCAAGTTCACTGAGAATAAAACGAAGATTGATACATGATAGCGATATTGTACCTAACTTGTTGTTTTGTACATTGAGACAAATAGCCAGATAAAGGTCACGAACAATAATAGAAATATCTGATAATTACTTTTTTTTAAACTAAATAAAATAAATAAATATAAATATATCATCACGACTTATTACCTATTGCTGGGTGTGCCAGTCTGCTTTGTACAAAGATATCGGTAATTCATGAAATATTTGCATTGTGCGGACGCTTACCAGGTGTCACCTCACGGGCACTCATTGCTGGCATGGAGAGTACATCACAGGGGTGTTTTTAAACTAGATGTAGATAACCATCATTACTGGACTATTTTAACAATGAATTCATTGGGTTCTATTAGCGAATTATTCTAAAGTAGTTATATTCCAAAAATATTTTAACAGGAAGGATTCCACAAAAGATTGTCAGTAGATACTTAAACCACATATAAGTTTAAGCAAAAAGTTTTATAAAAATATACCCAATTTCTTGAAAATAACCCAAGGGGTGTACATATTGGTCTCTTAATTTGAAAACATTTACAGAAAATGATTAAATTATGATACTTGATATGTTTGACTTATGTTATAATTATATGAACATTATTATGTAATTTTTTTAATTGTTTCTCCATACTCCTTGATTGGTTGAAAACAATGGATATTTTTTGCTCTTATAATTTTATCTTGTTTGATTTCAAAGTCTTTTCAATTTTAGAGAAAAAGCATTTTATTTTCATTAAATAAAATATCGTTTTCGGGATAATTCAACATTGTCAATAAATTACTTTTCTCAGTTTCGGAATTAGAATGTCCCATCCTAAAACGCATATTGATGTTAGAAGGAGCTTTATTCTTAAATGATTTTTAATGACATTTTGTTATTTGAGATTAGCATGACTGCAATAAATACACTAAATATCTAGGCAACGGACCATCAATGAACAGAATTAAAAACACGTTTTTCTACATTTTACAATTTTTTACAGTGCCTTCTGCACGCTTTAACCTGAAATTTTTTAAGTTACGTTTTACAAATTCATTCTTTTATTTAGCGAACCTCAGTCTTTTTCAGGCAACAAGGTTACGATAGGTAATGTTAACTTTATAATATCCCGATTTTTTACAGTCTTTTTTGTAATTTTCGGGAAAAAAATTACGTGGACCCTTTTATAACCATTCCTGTGGTTTTCAACCCAGTCCGTCTCCACTGTCGAAAAGCTATAGTAGCGTCCAAACAGAACATCTTTGTGGAGTATCCGTTACTCAGTAATTCCTTTAGGGAAAAGTTACGTCACAAATTTATTTATATATAAATGTAAAAAAATCCTCAAGAGAGAAAATAGTATAAAACACACGTTACAGAACACTGAGAAAAAGATTTAATTACGTAAACTGTAAATTTATTTGTTACAAATAAATCCCAAGCTTGAATAGATCCAAATATATCTACAATTGAACAAATGTAATAATTTATTTAAAGCATTTATTTGTCTCAAATAAATATATATTGAGATCAAATATATCTTCTATTTCATGAGAACTATGCATTTATTTACGTTATGAATTATTTTAATTGCGCTAAATTTATTGCTTTACTATTGGATATATAATAATTTATCTGAACTAAGTTAACCTCTCGTAATCTGCCCACTCTAAATAGATTAATATTGAAGGAAAACAATTAAATAAAGACCAGTATATTTAATTTTTTCGTACACCATATTTTTATTAACTCACAAATTATGTCCTTAAGAATATTAATATACATATAATAAAAAATTATAAAAGTATAAATACACACTCTGTACAGGTACCGGTGCATGTGCCTTGGCATAAAAGATACACTGAAAAGTGCAAACCAATATCCAAAACTCCACTCAAGTAGTATATTTTTCATTGTTTCGTCACCCATATTCATTACTTTTTAGCACACGAATGAAAAACAAATCGCCAGAAATGAACATTGTCAGAAATAAGCATCCAAGATGAAACGTACAACAAATGAACAAGCCCCATACAAGTCACTTCTATTACAATAGTTATTTGACAAATAGAACATTGTCCACTCAATGGAAATATTATTTTGCAACAAATAATATTTATTTGTGACAAATAAATGTAGATTCATACAATAAAAACTATTTGTCATTGTAATGAAGGAAATTCAAGCACTCGTTCGGTCTCCCACTCACCACTACGCGCTCGTGAGCGAATTTGTAATTCGTTCTAGAATACGATGCCTTCTGTAACTTATGTTTTAATATACTATTCTCTGATTCGGAATTTATTTATTCTAGAAGGACCTATATTCTTAAACAATTTTTGGTGTCATTTTGTTATTTGGGATTGGTAGAAGCGCACTAAATATACAAAATATCTTGGCAACGAACAGAATAAAAACACAAAACACTATTACCAACCGAATTATATTGTCAAATTTTTCCCTAAATGGAAATTGTCAAATATTTTTACACAAAAATAATGTACCTATGAATAATACGCGAAACAGAGAAAACAGTGTCCATAAAACACTCGTTACAGAAGGCTATTCAAGCAATCGTTCGATCGCGTACTCGATTTTTAATTCACACTTGTGATTGTAATTATAGAAATAATAGAAATTTTAATCGTTGATCCCTGAGACAGTACTCGATTTATTTTACATCCTTTTATCTTTAACTCAAGTTTATAGTGCAGGCTTTCTTTTTGTGTAATCCTACTATTACCAATAATCTTCATTTGATCAATTGACTTTTCTAATATAAATTTTGACATTTTATTTTATATCTTATAGATTTGACAGATACTGCAATGTTACCACATACATACTAAATACAAGCCTTAATATACTTAGTTCACAATTCAACAAGGCAACCTAATGTATTCCACTCGCTAAAATCTTACTCTCCACTCATTTTTGAGAATAACTATAAAGAAAACATTAGTGTGATATTTGTAAACATACATTGTGCAATTATTTAGTATAATAGCATGAAATTGCCTCCTAGTATGTAGGTATGTAGGTTTACAACCATATGCCACAAATCAAAATAACATACAACGTCGTTCAGCCAGCCGCCATAATGGCGGAAAACAAACAGCAAACAATAAATACTTTTTACTCTCGCGTACGCAGCACTTTACATTCAATTTAATATTCAGAGACAGCGAAACTCAACTTTCCTGCCACTAAATAAGGCCCGTAACAATGGAGTAATAACATGAAAATGGTTATTTACAACTTACCGTTTCCTAACCTAACAAATGCGACGTTATGGCTATTCAGCCAGGAATACCAACATACAATTAACAGTTGCTTATGTGCTGTACGGCTGGTAACATTGTTTATGGTGAGCAATGAGGAAAGCAGTAAAAATGAAAACAGAAAATTACTTATTTTAACAGACGAAGCCCAATGATTGACAACCACATTTAATAAGCCAATAAAGCTGCGTTCAGAGCTAGTGAATTATAAATTACAATTAGTAATTACAAATAGTAATCGGTTGGAGCGTCTTGAAACTACCAGTTTTAAATCTGAAATAGCGTTTAGAATAAGCACTTAGTGGAAATGACATCTATTGAAACATCGATGAAGGAATCTATATAAATAAAAAAATTAAATTATTTATTAAACAATTGTAAATAGAGTAGTATTTGTTGTTTGAACACTATACTTGACGGATAAAAATATTTCGGATCATAATATTTTTCATCTTCAACATCATTGATGTATGTAGAAATATTTGGAATATCCCGAATTTTATTAATTTAATATCAAAATTGCCAATTTGACAATTATTAAAAATTTCATATATCTTACGAATGCTATTTTTTATAAGCACACTGCAACCGTTACAAAGGCAGGATTTAGACCTAGTTTAAACTAGGGGTTGATGAGGTCTAAATTTTAGACTTGGTTTAAACTAGGTCTGTCAACCGTTACTATGAATAAGGAAAAACTTTAGTCCTAAGATAGACCTAGTTTAAACCAAGTTAGAATTACTATGAATACGGCTGTTAGTATTTTGCTATGTTTTCATATATGAAATAAAATCCAAAATGTGTGATGGTTTTCAATGAACTAAACAGTGAAATAACTGAAATTTTATTCCAATATATACGTTCCTAGTAGGAATGGTTGTTGATTTCTTGAGATTCTGAAAACTGCGATGCTTCTGTTCGCCAAATTGGACTGATAGCAAGCGAGGTTGGTTCCATATTTATCTCATTATATTTTATAATTGTTCTACTTCTACAGCTTATACATATTAGTTAATCTGTGAATAATAACAGATTGTCTCACCAAGAATAGATAATAATTTAATAATTCGATCAAGTTCATTTGACTATGTTTAATAGATATTTATGTATTAAGGCATAACTAAAAGATTATAGCATGGGGGAATGTTTAAAGCATCTCCGCGTAGCGGAGATCTTTAATTTTCCCGAGTGCTAAATCTTGATTATGCCCGTGTTACATACAACGTTTCATTTTATTTTGGTTCTCGAAATTCAAGGATTCAATGGGTATATATTCGGTATCGCTGTGCTGGCGTTGTGAATTTTAAGTATGCTGTGGTTTCTAGCTATATTGTTTGTTTATAACAAATTAGTGTCAAATGAAAATGGAAGATATCGATTATTCAAATGAAATATCGAATGAATTTGACGCTGCCCAGAGCAAGTTGATTCCACAGAAGTGAAAAGACGTATACTAGAAAGGATACGAATAGTTTTACGAGCAGCAGTGTTCAAAAAATGTGATTATCGAATTTATTATGTTCTCTGACATTTATCTAAAAATGACGATTGTGATGTTTGAATAGGTATTGCTTGGCAACTTAATAAGCTCTCGGGCGATAAAAGTCAAATTGCGCCCGTTTTTGAGGGCGGATAAACAAGTTTATGATTCCGAAATAAAATAATAATTATTTATCCGCCAGTCTATACAATCTTTTCTTAACTTATAACTTAAGAAAAGATTGTATAGACTGGCGGATTTATAGCCCAGCCGTGGTGTAGTTGGTAACACACAACAGTACAGATGTTGAGATCGTGGGTTCAAATCCCGCCGGCTAGCATTATAAATTCATCCGCCATTTTATTTTTTAATAATACAAAGTACTAATTGTTTTGTTTACTATCATTGTAAAACAAATTTTGTGCAATTTTCAAAAATATAGTATGTTCCATTTGAAATTTCGAAGTTGGTATCTCATAGTCCCAAACCGGAAATGATAGAATGCTTCTTGATGCGACATCTTATTGCCCATATTATCTATAGTAATATAGTATTTGAAGAAAATTACTGTCTCTAATAACGGAGTTAATTGCTGGTTAAATCTCGCCTGACATCCTGTATAATAACTACATATTGACAGTTCCTATTTTCACTTAAGTAAGTAAGGAGTAATTTTTAATTCTGTTAAAGAATTATTTTACTACCACATTCATTATTTCTACTGAATATTCATTCATGTTTATTTGTTATTTTATTCATACGGAAATAATGAGCTAACAAAATGGTCACCTTCCCAGGACAAGCATGTCGGTCATTCATTTGTGACATCCCGAAAAAGTCACGATAGTAAAATTTTTATTCGTGTGAACATCATAAAAACATCTTTACAGTCTTGGGATTGTTTGTACTATCACAAAAATTTCACGAATATAAAACTTTGCGGTTTATTACCACAACAATATTATGACGAACGTGACACAAAATTCGTACATGTCGTTGACTCTCATGACTTCCCGATTTCCACGATAACATTTTAATTTCATTCTACTCTTGTAACAGGATAAATGGACAAATGAATGACGTACTTGATTATGACAAATTAAACCCTAGTTGAGTGTAAAAAGATAATTAAAGAGCAGCAAAATTAATTGCTTTGTCACACGGAAGAGAAAATAAAATTGTCAGTAAACCGGACGTTTTTAAATAAATGAACAACAAAGAATAATAAAAATTGATCCGCGTGTGCTACCTACTCTGTGAGTTTCCGCATATTTTTATCTTTCGCTAACACAGGTAAGAGTCGTAAGGTAGATTTAAAAATCTAGACAGTGATGTAAAATTACATTAATTTATTTTTTGGTAAATTACTGCGGTAATTTACCGCTTCAGAATGATCGTTTTAATTCCCGGGTAATTTAAAATTATACAGGGTGTGACAAAAATGGTGGGCTGACTATATACTAACGGCTTCTATGATCAAAAATAAAGAAAAAGGTATAAACATATGTTTTAAAATGGTTCGTTACTGAGTTACAGCTACCGGAGGTATTTCAGTTTTTTATTCAAAAAGATAATAGAAAACAGAGTTGTTTAGTTGAAATCATAATTAATGTTACACACTGCTTAGCTCTTTTTCCATTATCAATAATGAACCATTTTAGAATATTATGTTTATATAAACTTTTTTTTCTAATTTTTAGTCGCAGAAGCCGCATGTGCATAGTTAGCCACCCATTTTCGTTACACCCTGTATATTATCGTAATATATTTTAAATTACCATGAATTACCAAGGAATTACAAAGAAATTATCAAGAAAATACCATACGTGCAGAAATTAACAAATATATTTCATACAATAATCATAATCTATATTAAAATACCTATGTAAATGTTACGTCAAACAACAAATCCAAATTTACTAACACCTTATATTCGTTGAACATGGCAGATAGGGGGTATTGTCAGGTTACCCGTAATATTTGAACTGTGTTAATATGTATTAATAAATCACTATACCTTTCGATTAAATTAACAATGGGCGCATAAACCATAACAAAAAATAATAAAGTACAACTAAATAAATAACGATGAAGATAAAAAACTTTTTTTTAATAATTACGTCACACTATTGCTATCTTTCTCACGCAGCCTAGCATAGTAACAGGTGCGAGAAAAATTACTATAGGTTTCGTTAAAAATCAAATGCAGTTATGACTTTTAATACTACGAATTGCTTCAAAATTAAATGAATTTTCATTTCAAATTTAAAAAAATTGTTTATAGGCCTATTTGCTTACACGAACACTTTTGTTTTAATAGGTATTAAATTACCTAGGAATGTTATGAGTATCATAACTGCCGCAGATGTCGGTTTGGAATCCGAGCTCGTAGGTCGAGGATTTTAAGACATCTAAGGCTTGTTATGATTTATAGCATCCGTGGTTTGTTCAACAATTTATGGGTTTCAGAAAATGAAATAATTATTTTTAAATATTATTTTTTGAAATTCTTTTATTAATGCTGCTTTCAGAATGCTATGATAAACATAATAATTATTTTGACATATGTCAATATGACAATTATTCAAGTTAAGTGCTTTATTCATCATGTTTATTATTTTAGAATAAAGTAAACCGTATTAAGGAAGATCTACACTCTATCCGTTTTAACTATAGACTATGGTGTATCGAGCGCGGCCGTTTTTACATAATGTATTAAATAAAGAATTCAAATTTTGGCGCCATTCCTGGATTAAAAAAATTATTTCTGTCATTTTTTGTACGTACATGTGCTATCTATCTATTTTAATCCATAATATTAACGAAGAGAACAATAACAAAACTAACGAATTACTAACTAAAAACTAAGAAAACGCGCACAACGAAAACTATGAAAATTATATAAACGAAAAGAACAATAATATACTTAACCAACAGAACTGAACAAAAATTAATACTCGTAATATGTAATAAATCGTGTACTATTGACTTTGTTAACTTTTATTTTATGTCAGACGTCAAAATGAGTGATACAGTTGTCAAGCAAATTTAAATTTCGCGTCAATTATTTTACTGTGTAAACTCGGTTCATGTTTCAACCAATCAGATAGCTAGAATCTTAGGCCCTATCTCACCCAATGCTCTATAGTTAAAACGGATAGAGTATACTAACGTTATCAGTATGTATTAATATACAGCTTTATACTTTCATTTTATTTTATTTTCATTTTGTGGATTGTTGTTGACAAGTCTGTATTATAATATAGCTGTATTCTTTTTGACCCAATTGTAACTTAGCTCAGTACATAACTGAGTTGAGCTGAAGTGAGTTGTGATGTGTGCAGAAAGAACAAGTTTTATTCCATTTTATCATTTCCTTCTTTACCGATAGCATTTGCTGTAACAGCTGTCAAATTTGTTGACATTTTTCTGATCTATGAGACTGTTTATAAACGAAAAATGGATAATGTTGAAAATATATCACTGTAAGTGTATCTGTATATGTAAATATAAAATTTGTTGTATTATACAACCTTAAAATGCAAACTGATTGTTTCAAATCATTTTGAGTTTTGTAAACTGGTAGTGTAGCATCGGAAAGGGGAGTACAACTCAGATCAGTTGTGTCAAAAAGAACAACGATTTCCTGAGTTTAAATGAAGTGATCTGAGATAACCTGAGATTTTGTCCAAAAAGAATACAGCTAATATTACCGTATAGATACAAGCCGTGTTCCTTCGGGCTGTGATTCGTGATCTAAATAATAAAAGTGATAATGATTAAGAAGAATAATGTTTTTACGTTTCCTATTCGTTATCCCCACTTTCTCGTTTTGTGATCAATAGACAACATTCCCCCTTCCCTTCAGAATCAACCTTTTTGAGTGATTCACATGGATTCAGTTCAGAACAAATTGAAAATATACTATTTCGGGCGTAGAAATTTACGAATGTGGTGTTTGTGGCATCAAGGGAAATTAGATTTTTCTACAAAAGCGTGTAATGACCCACATAAAGATTTGTTTGAAATAAACATACTTCATATTCCTTACCAAGAATATTATTTTTTACTTCAATATAACCCATTTTTAATTCTGAATATAACACTAGACAGTTGATTATTTATAAAATAAAGCAGGATAGTTTGCATTAGTCTGCATATGACATTGACATTTGACACTAGATTGTGTTGTTTTCTTGCTATAATTTTTAAATCCTGTTTCAAAAGGATCACGATTAAATTAATCAGGATTCACAAAATCACAATCACAACCCGAAGGAACACGGCTACAGTTATTACTTAGTTACCAGCCTACTTTTGTATATCTAAACAAAGGCTTAATCTCCTGAAACCGGTAAAATAATTCACATAACTGAGCATCTACTATACCTACTTAATTAAAGGTTTCAATTGTTTCATTGTATATATAGAATTTGGAAATCTCTAGCCTATAATGTATGTATATTACAGCAAAATACAGCTTAAAGTCATGATAATATTTATTACCACAATTCATTTAACAAAAATCAGATAAAAAAGCACAAATCAATAATTACATCTCTATCAACACCTGTTGCAGAAAACAATAAATTGTGTCGGTGTTACAATCGCCTGGCATCTAATACTAAATTTTAATTAGAGTTGGCGGATGCGAAAGATTACAGCACAGACCGCAAGCTACAGGTAACTCTCGAACTATGAACTGAAAGGTTAGCATTAGAGCGACCAGAACACCGCCTCGAATTCCGCAAGAAAGTGAAGTTAGATAGAGTCTGTCGCGAGTGGTTTATGCCTTATTCAATTAACAGCCAAATGGCATATCATTCGCACGGTGTCCAACATGACTGAGAAATGCACAGGACGCACAGGAGGAATATAAATTATTACATTACAGGTAGAAGGTACAAGTACATAATAATTGTAGTTGTATCTTTATTTATTTTAAGTATGAATTTACCAAGTGTGGAATTAATTATATATTATAATATATGTGCATATATTAATGTATACTTCCATATTCAGCAAATATATTTTTAAGCAAGGTTTATAGAATTTTTGAGTTCCTTGGCATGAACTCATATTTATACTCAAAAATGAGAACAAGGTACCAGTTATAATAAAAAATATATCAAGTTTGGAACCATCAATATATCTGGTATTTAATGCAAGAACAGTCATTGTCAAAATTTCATTCTTTCGACAATAAATAATTTAAAATCCGAATAACGACGGTACGTTTTTGTGAGACTTGAGATTTTGCACTATTAATTATGATTACAAATGTCACTAATTCCATCACCTATTTGAACTGTCTGTCTATAAATCGAACATCAAAGCCCTTCAATATTTTACAGATATATCTACATAAATTGGTTATTATTGCAACAAATACTTTTTTATTTTATGACATAACATTGATTCAATAAATTCTGATTCCCAGGGGTTTTTTTATAGACTGGTGTTAATTTTAAATGGGCCACCATTGCTATCTCGAGAACTATAAGAGCTACGAAGATGGTTAAATGGGCAAACAATTTCTATTTCAGAAGACATATTTAAATGAAAGAAAAATTATTTTCTTGGGCCACGGGTTCTCAAAATACGGGACATAACTTTTTAATTTTAAATGTGAACATATATTTTTTATTTGCTCATTTGTTAGAGAATTCAATTCAAAATTCAGTGATATATTTTTATACCCTTACATAACGATTTTTTTGAGAAAAATGCATGTAAAGTTTTTTACTAATTTGATTAAAATGTGGCTATAATAAGAGTGCCACGAATGGAAAAAATGACTACATGTTATTCTTATTACATAGAATTAGAGTGCCCTGACCTAAAGAAGTGAATGTTTTGATCTTGTAAGTGATTGTAAATGTCAACTTAAACAAAATATACATGTATTTCTTTCATGGCAATCTAATTCTATGTTAAAAAAATTAACACGTATTCGTTTTTACCTTCCGTCACCTTTAGGTAAGGAAGGTATTGTCTTCGGTCAAAAAATTCGGTGGTGAGTTTTTGATGAATAAGCAGGTTTTAGGGTCCCTAGAATACGATTTTACTATTTTTATGATGATGTGTGTGTGTGTGTGCGTATGTGTGGGTGTGTGTGGGTGTGTGTGAGTGTGTGTGTGTGTGTGTGTGTGTGTTTAACTATGTATATGTGTGTTTAACTATGTGTGTGTGTTTAACTATGGGTGTGTGTGTGTGTGTGTGTGTGTGTGTGTGTGTGTGTGTGTGTGTGTGTTTGTGTGTAACAAAATTTTCTAATGCGATAACTCTAATACTATAATTCTATAATTCTTTCGTATTCCTCTTCGTTACATCCATGTGAAGAACTGATTAGATTTTGGTTATAATTGGTCAACCAGAAATACCCTCGTTTGAAGATTTTAACAGTTTTTCTTGAAAAAACGATGTGAAATATAATTTTTTCACATTTAATGTTATAAATATTAAAGAATATTTTATTCTCTATACGATATGAACGCATTTTATACTTCATATTAAATGGATATAGAGTTAAAAAATTATAAAGAAATTAAATATCATATATATATATATATATATATATATATATATATATATATATATATATATTAGCTAGCTATGCTATAACTCTGGAAACAGCTGCTATATTAAGAAAATTCTGATTGAAAGGTGTCAGTGTCAAGTGCAGTTGACAGTATGTTTGTGTTATAATTTTACTGGAAATATAGGATCTTTTGTTAGAAATTTTCTATATGGAATTTGTATAAAATACATACAACTGCTTTAAGGTAATGTACAAGAAATATAATCTTTTGCAAGGAACTTTTTGTATGACCTTTATACAAAATACATAGAACTAACGGAAGGTAATGTGCTGGCCACATCAGATTTTTTCCATTCATGACACTCTTATTATAGCCATATTTTAATCAAATTAATATGAAATTTACATTTTTCTCAAAAAATAAATCATTATGTAAGGGAATAAAAATATTCAGAATTAAATACTCTAACGAATGAGCAAATAAAAAATATATGACCCCATTTAAAATTTAAAAGTTGTTCCCGTATTTTGAGAACCACTGGTCCAAAAAAATAATTTTTCTTTTCTTTAAATTTGTCTTGTGAAATAGAAATTGTTTGCCCATTTAACCGTCTTTGTAACTATTAAAGTTCTCGAGATAGCAATGGTGGCTCATTTAAAATGAACACCCTGTATACAAATTAGTTTTTTTTTTAGTCAATTATATAACCAATCTCATTTTAGTCAAACGATGTAAGAAGACAACAAAACATTAGAAATAAATGAAATAAAACAGCCTACGAATATCTAGGAAATATCGCACAAGAAAAAAAAATTATGTAGAAATAATCAACAGACTAAAAAAGGCAAATACCATTTACTGTATTATAAATTTTACAATAATAAAGAAAAGTAGTTAATACAATAACCGCACCAACAATCATGGTATGCTAACGAATCTTTGAATATGCAGAAGAAACATGAGGAAAAAATAAACGCAACAGAAGTTTGCATGAAAACATAAGGATGATGACAATTCAAGAACTAGATATAGATAGTAACCAAGATAGAACAAATGCAAAGGATCTGATACGTAACGAATACAGAATTAGAATGGATCAGTCTAGTAAAAAAAATAGTAGAAGATGAAAATATGAACAACAAAAAAGATGAAAAGGAATACCGAGGGAAACATGGAATGGAAGAATTTGTGAATAAAAGAGATAAAAAATTGGAAGAAATGAAAAAGATGGCAAAGGATAGGAAGAAGTGGGAGAAATTGATTAAAAATTAACCTTGAGAAACAGAAGAAAAAGTTGTGAAATAAATTGTTATTCTAAATATCGTATAAAAATAAAAAAATAAAACATTGCACAACATATGTAAATGTATAAATTCCATCGAAAATCACATATTTTACAACACTTTCGAAGAGAATTACTACAAAGTAATTAGTGTCTGTTCATTTTTTATTTTCAATTATAAACTGTCGTTCGTCAGTTTTTTATGCTTATCTGTTGTTTATTGTATAAATTATAATATAACAAACTTTCCGTTGGATAACAATTTCTATAATACTAATGTAGTTTTGCTCTATTTTAGCATTAAATATCTGAGCTAACAGGTGGTAAGCCTATTTAGAAGTTTGCATAATTGTAACGTGAGAGGGTAGGTACCTACGACAATTCGTCCGCGAGCCCCTAGCCAGCGCGTGTGAGCTGACGCCTATGACAGAAATTCTAGAGTTTAATAGTGAGATTCCCTCAAGCGAAGTCTTGGTAAGCGATCGATAACATAGTGCAGCGCCCAATAAGTGGGTGACGTGAGGCGGGCAGTTGTGTGAGCAAGGGGGAAATAAACGCAATTATAGGCGCATTGTTCGAGACGTTCGAGACTGTTCCAGAAAAATATTAGCGAAACTATATAAACGACGTACGTGTGTGCGAAATTAGACGGTCACAAAGAGTGTTAGTCCGCCAGAAGGACAGTTACATAGATAGTAAGAAGTAAGTAATCAGTGAGTAGAATAGCACAGCAGTATCGTAGAGAGCGTATGCAGTTTAGTGTCGACTGGAATACACGGGAAGTTACTGGTATACTGGGATAGGTGTGGAAGTGAATACTCGGTAGTTTTGATGAGTGTTGGGAAGCTAGGTATACGGGGAAAGTAACGGCGAGTAAGTGGATACTTGGCAGTGGTTTTGAAGAGTTGTGCATGCAGACACTCGGTGATCCTGAAGCTTGGAAGTTAAAACAGTTATTCCGTCTGAAGGACAGTTAGTTAGATATATAAATGGACAGTGCGGTTAAAGGAGTGAATTCTGTCCGGGCAGTTGAATATACAGACGCTGTTGAGTCAGTTGAGTATATACAGGCTGTGGAGTTCGGTAGGTCGGACAGATGAATGTAAAGTGACTTGAAAGGAGTAAATTCTGTTCAGGCAGCTGAGTATACAGACGCTGTTGAGTCAGTTGAGTATATAGACGCTGTAGAGGTCAGTAGATCGGGCAGTTGAATGTGAAGTGACAAACAGTCGAAGTAAATAATCAGTAGTATCGTGTAAATAAATTAATAAATAAATAGTGTTAGTGTTTAACTAGATAATTATATTTGTAATCTTGTTTTTAACATTTCTTTAATATTAGTAATCGTGATTGTTATTCACACACATCGCTTATATTAAACGACGTAGCTAACAATGTTATCCAATCAAAATATGTGACTGTGATGAAAAAACGTAATGTCACTTGTTACATTTGTTTCTATTTGTCAAAATATTTAATTACGGTCTTTAATATAAGCGATGTGCTACATGATCCGATATTATTTATTTATCGTTTATTTGTTAAAAATTTATCACTGAGTTACAGAATAAGCCCGAATGTACAGTAAATGTTTCCCTGGTAGAACCTACTTAAATGGCACAAAAAGTATTCATGTTGGACTCATTAAATTTAACATTTATACTTTAGATGTGCAATAATTATCATATAAAATTAGCTACCCAATTATTTACATATATATGGTTAATTTGTAATGCCTATATAAGTATTTCCAGCAATGTGTAGAAATGAAACGGTACTTGTTCATAATATGGAATCCACTCACTCATCAATTAGCATCATTGGTATCTGCGTGCATTAGTACAAATGAACAAATTAGCATTTTGTGATTACATGAATAAAAGAACGAATTTCATCGCTTTCGTGATACCTGTGTAGGTGGTCGCCAGAAAATTAAATTAATATTAAATATGGGACAAGGAAGCGTGCTCGAATGAGCCGCGTCGCGTTTTATTGATGTTCCTGTTAATTTATGCGCCACAGACGCCATATTTCACTATCTATGAGCTGCCGCACGCAAGCCATCTACAATTTCACTCGAATTTATTACAAGAACTAGGAAAATTCTATAGAAACGAAGAAAGCACCAAAAGGAATACTAGAAATATTGCTGAAATGCTTTCACACGTGTACTTATTCAAAGAGATAATAAATTGCTACTTAGTATATTAAAAAAAAAAGTTCCATAAAGCAATCTGTTAAAGCACGAGTTCATATTTGGACTAAAAACCGCTTTGCCTACCGTCATCTTTATGTAAGGAAGGTATTGTCTTTCGTCAAAAAATTCGATGATGTGTTTTTAATGAATAAGCACATTTTAGGGTCCCTAAAATACGACTTAACTACTTTTACAATGATGTTTGTATGTATGGATAGGTGGATGTGTGTGTGTGTGTGTGTTCGTGTGTGTGTGCGTGCGCGCGCGTTTGTGTGTGTGTGCGTGTGTGTGCGTGTGTGTGTGTGACGATTCTTTCGGTCGCAAACTCCAATACCATCTTCCAAAAAATTTGGTATTCTTCGAGTTTTCATGCATATGAAGAGGTCATTAGATTTTGGTTATAATTCGTCAACCGGAAGTACTCTCACTTGGAGATTTTAACAGTTTCTCTTGAAAAAACGCTGTTAAATGTCATATTAAAGAATATTTTATTCTTACAGGATTTGATTAAATTTTATACTTCATTTTCAATGGATATAGAGTTAAAAATTATACAGAAGTTAAATTTCATAAAGCAGCCAGCTATGCAATAACCATGGAAACAACAACTATATGAAAGTCAGTGTAAAGTGCAATTGACATAGGGCGGATTCAGCAGATTTCTGTGGTAACTGAACATCTGACTGAACGGTCACCGAAACAAGTAGATTTCTGCTGAGTACACTTTTCAAAAATCTGATTCATGTTGTTCAAACATCGAAATATCTAAAAATAAAAATTTAAATTACGCATTAAAAATATTACGTAAAATAGTCTAAGCCTTAAAACACAACAGCATATTGGTGAAATTCTATCATAGCGTTCAAATAATAATTATGTTCTTCTGGCTCAGACAGATTATATATAAAATTATCAGAAGTAATATCACAAGACCGATAAATTTTAATTTTGCACGAATTTTTTTGCTTATCAACAAACACGAAAGCAAACTGCATGGTAAATCCCGACTCCGAAGGAGGAGGGGTTTTACCTAATGTCAGTTTGCTTGAGTGATTTTGCTTAAAAGCAAAAAGAATGAGTGCTTAAAAATAAACACATTGACAGTTATAAACAATAAAAACTGTTTATTTACTTGGTAGCGGAAATTTATCGGGGTAACGGAGTTTTATTACTGTTCCCATTGGTTGAATTTTCAAGTGTTTTGCATCATGATTCATGATTGGTTAAAAACTTGTCGCTGGAATTTATCAACAATATAATATTTTTTGTAAGACATATTAGGATAATAACATTCGCTTTAGCGAGCTTAGATAAGTGACCAAGTGACCAAAACATCTGACCGGTTTTTTTTGCGGTCAGCTGATCAGTGACCGTTCAGTAAGCGGTCGCTAGTGAACAGTGTATTCAGCAGAAAAATGGTGTTCAGATATTCAGCGACCATATGCCTGCTGAATGCGCTCATAGTGTTTGTGTTATAATTTTACTGAAAATAAAGAATTTCTTGCAAGAAACTTTCTGTATGGAATTTGTACAAAATACATAGAACTGACAGAAGGTAATGTACTGGAAATATATGTATAGAATCTTCTTACAATTTCTTATGCCCAGTTGCACCACTAACACTTAAAATTTAATCTTGTTTTTATTCAGTTAATCAATTCAGTTAAACACTGAAATTAACAAAATATTCAATAGGAATTAACATCAATTTATTTGGCTGACTGAATAAAACCAAGTTTAAAATTTAAGTGTCGGTGGTGCAAATGGGCATTAGACTGAATATAGAAGCCATCATATTCATAGTTCCAATCTAATTAAAAAGGTATCAGAGGAATACTTTTGTAACCAGCAGTGGTTCTAACGGCTCGCGTTCGAATCTAACCGAAGTAAAACTTGAAAATTACTTCTAACGTTCAAATATCACAAAAAGTGATTCTGGTGATCCTTTCTCCGTGACATTTTGAGTGAGGTTACGCCTGCGTTTTCTACGGTAAAATTATATCGTTATTACTTAAATCCGTTAATACAAAACAGGTTAGCGCTCCCGCCAATAAGTAATAAGACGTAATAATATATTAATTTATTTTAAATTTTAATACCAATAAAAAAACTCTTTAATAAAAATACAGAATTCATTCCAATAGATGTTTTTTTCTTCGCATCTGTTTCCAATATCTTAATTCTGAAAACAATCGGCTATAAAATATCCTACTGATGTATTTTGCTGTTTGTATGAATGAAAAGTCGCAATACACTATAAATGTTCCTCTCAGCCTTGAAATTGAAAACACATGTCACCAATGCCAATACACACATAAACTGCACATGTGATGTGATGCACTCAATACTAAACGAACACAATCATTTCATTTCCAATCTTTTCACTTCAACACTTCAGATAACTAGGAAAATATTTGCATAAACACCTTCTTGTTTACATATGCAAAAATATAAAGTAATTAAGATAATAAAAAATAATTTAATAAACAAATTTCACGGAAGCGAGATAACATTCTTAAATAATGGCTATATTTATTTCAAAGTCTGTTATTATATCGAAAAATACAAGTCTCAGGAATGTTCTACTCATAACTAACATCTTGTAAATGTCAGAGCACAAAAAAGCAGTTTATAAATTGAAAAATAAGTGTTTAATTAATGTCCTTCATTTCCCCTTGCCTCCTCAGCCCAGATCGATCTTACAAGATTATGAAATAAAGGTCAGTTTTAGTTGAATCATTCCAAGTTTTTTTCTTTGGTTCGTGACAAAGAAGTTGTAAAAAGCACATAAAGTTTTTGGATCGTAAACTGTAACCCCTAACCTAAGATATAAAAGTTTTTATGTTTAAGGAAGAGCTGAATTTTTGGAGAGATTACGAATTTATTTTTAACTGTTTTAATATGGAATGGTCAAGGTAGAAATATTACTAACAAGACAAGATTTCCAAATGTTTATATATTGTTTATTTGTGAATATCTGTGAAATAAACAAAGCATATAATTTTGAATAATAATAAGATTTTTGAATGATAATCGAGATAGAGATCATATAAAAATTTCTGTTTTAAATTAAAAACAGTAAGTACTATTGAACATCGGATAGTAATATCTGTCTTGATGAAACCTTCTGATTGGAATGCATAAAGCGTGACCAGTAATACAGATAGACAAGCAAAGATAAAGAAGAGAAAAGATCACGGTAAACCGAAAGAGCACAAGATGGATAGGGAATGAAAAAATCGTGCTGATGAAGAAAAATTAAGAAAGAAGGAAAATTCATGACGAAGAAGAAAGAATAATAAAAATTCATATATGGATAAAAAGTAAAGACGAAGTCAAATAAATTAAAGCAAAGTTCCCGCATTAGTAGACAATTTTAAAGATATACATAGGCATTTGTTTTTCTCTCACAAATTCAAAATTTACTGATTTTTATTCAAACAAATGAAATTTAATTAATGACATTTTTGTGCTCTTTCCAATGGCGAAGTTAAAATTTTCTTTTCCCTGCTGAATTTCGAATGATGTCAAAGTTTTGATTTTCATATGTACTTACCAACACCAGCGTGGAAAAGAGAATATTTTTTATGTTTTCAACAATGTTTAACTTACAGCGAACAGCAAAAAATGCAAAAAATTTGAAATTTATCAATTAAAAACAATAAATAAATAAATATATCATCATGGCTTATTACCCATTGCTAGGTGTGCCAATCTGCTTTGTACAAAGATATCGGTAATGATGAAATATTTGCACCGTCCAGGCGTCACCTCACGGGCACTTGTTGCTGGCGTGGAGAGTGCACCACAATTTTGTGCCATTTAAAATTCGAAATATTTGGCGTCGGTCGGGATCGAACCCCAGATTCGCGACCTGACACTCAGGCACGCGGCCACGAGACCCCATAATTTAAAACCAAGGTTATGGATATGAAACAAAACTAGTGCAAACAAAATTCCATGTTATTTTACACCATGAAGTAACTTGTGACGATAAATACTGCAAAATACAAATTCTTATTTTTATCTAGCGACAGCGACCCATACATTTTTCGGAAAAAACAAATACATACCTACATCATTTAAAAGATCTACTAAAAGGGGGCAACTTCATAACCAAGGTTCCAATGGTGAGGGTTGGAATATTTGAAATATTTCCATATTTTTGATGATCCGAGATAAATATCTCACAACGGTCATAATTTATCTCGAAACATACCCGAGGGTACTTTTTCCATAAAAATGATGAGTACCTACTTGAGAGAGATCGCCTGACTCCCACTATAGGATAAATTTAAAATATCATAATTTTGTTTATTTAAATGTCAATATGACTAAAATTTGAGGCGCTATAAAGATAAACTCTTAAATTATTATAATCATTTTCATTCATTGCACACTAATACCTATGCGATGTGAATCAATATAAATTAGTTATGCATTTTTCTCAAAATTTTGTAATAAAAATTTTATTTATTGAATTCAGAATAAAATTATCTTTGGCACAAGAAAATGAAAATTATATAAAGGGTGTTCGTTACACCCGAAAATGGTAGTTAAAACTCATTAAAACAAACTTTTTTTAGTTCCAATTTTTTATTTTGTGCTCCGGCTCGTAGTTATTACAGATCTTTTGTTTTTCGAAAAATTGCAATAATTTCCTTAGTTTATGGACTATTGAATATACCGGGTGTAGAAATGAAAAGTGGTGCATAGTGATATCAATGTTATTTTTTTAATACTACTATATCTCTTTACCTATTTATTTTAGAGCAAAAAAGGTAAGAATATAAGTTGTTCAGAAATTAAAAAGGTATCCTATAAAGACAACTTACTTACATAATCATTCATATATCACGAGATATTAATTAAATAAAATTTAATGTTCTTTTAGAAAAATTGTTAGAGTGCCTTGAAAAATGAAACAAGTAACCTGAATAAAATATTCACTTTAACATTTTTTATTTGTTGTATAATTTGTTTTAGGTATAAACTCAATTTGTTCGGAATTTATACAACAAATATAAAAGTGAATATTTTTTTAGGTTACTTGTTTCATTTTTCAAAGCACTCTGAAGATTTTTCTAAGAGAACATTAAATTTTATTTAATTAATATCTCGTGAAATATGAATGATTATATAAGTTGCCTTTATAGGATACCTTTTTAATTTCTGAACGACTTATATCCTTACCTTTTTTGTGCTACAATGAATAGGTAAAGAGATATAGCAGTATTAAATAAAATAACACTGAAATCGCTATCCCTATGCGACACACACACACACACACATATATATATATATATATATATATATATATATATATATATATATATATATATATATATATATATATGAATTAAATATCAAGTAAGAAGAAGAAGACGGCACTAGGCGACAGACGACATTTTTGTGGCAGCAGGAAAAAGTTGAATGAAGTGAAGAAGGCTACGGTTGTTGATGTTTTGGAGTTTGTTTATTTTTCGTTTCGGACATTCTTCAAGATTCAAAATTCGTATTAAATATTGTAATAGTTTAAGTGTTTGTATTTGAACAAAAAGCGTTCGCAAGATTGGGTTTTTTCAGTACCCTATATTCTCATTTAAAATCTAAAATTTGTATCGCATATTTTCAGAACCACTGGTCGATTTTTAAATTAAACTATTGTAAAGGTGCATTCACAAATGAAAATTAGGTTTATGGTTTTTGTTTAGGTTTAAGTAATTCATTCATAAATGTAAGTTTATATTACCTGAAAATTAGTTTTGATATGTACAGACATCTGTGTAAATGCTTCAAAAAAAGATTAAAATATCAGTAGAGCAGTACTCAACAAGACACCTGTGAGCCGTGTAACTGTCATTCGCTTGGCATTATTGGTTATATTTCAGCATTTGTTTAAAAGCCGAATCCACCAAGTGGATACTAAATAAAGATAGGTGTATATGTCTATATCATTTCAGACTCGTTCTCATTGGTTAAGTTTGTGACGTCAAACTAAATAATAAACCTAAAGTTTGGATCTTCCAATGTTTAGCTTTATGATTTTGATTTAGAGACCCTAAATTCTGAAGTATGAATGGAGTCATTACATAATATGCGGCCAAAGTCTTTAAATCTAAAGTATAAACCATAAATCTAAACCTAATTTTCATTTGTGAATGCACCTTAATAGTATTGAAAAATAAAATTTCTTTGCTAATTTTACCAAAACTCTCAATATTCAACATTGAATAAATGATAATTTTGATATTTAACATATAATAAATAATTATTAAATATATTTGTATCCCACGCATAGGTATATTTTATTGACAGTCGAATATAAAAAAAATATTTCAGTGATATTTCCTGGTGATATTTAAGTATAATAACACTCAGCTATAGATCGATATCAATTTGCTTGAAAGCTTATACCTACGTTTATGTCTAAAATATATCACAGAAAGTATTTTTACGACATTCATAAATCGTTCACTTTTGCAGTATTGAAAATTATATATTTCATATCGCAAAGTACTGGAAATACTATAAATTTATCTTAACTGTCATTGTCGGTAAACCTTTTGATATTCCGATCTAAAAATCGTGATGAACTTATTTTCAGCGCTAGTTTCTATTCCAACCTTTTCTTACTAAAAATCCCTATAATCGTGATTGTTCACACTGCCTTTTTCGGAGCCTCAAATCTCCTCTCTGCGATCTAGGGACTGGCAATCTTGCAAGTTGGTATCACTGTAATGAATGTCAATTCAATATTGTCACGCTTCCTAATAAGGAGAAGGATTAATACAGATCAACTGATTAAAAACAAAATTAATTATTGTTGCCATTTCAGTTGGCTGCACTGGCATACTTCTTTTGTTTCTTTGACATAACCTCACATTCTTCAATGAGATGAAGTCTTATTAATTACTATTGATTTATCGACCCCATATACAAAGTAAGAATTACCTAGTAAGATAACAGTGAAGTGAACTTTACTGTTAGACATGTATTCCTACTCTATTTAGAAATTGTAGTATATAAATTAAACATGTGTAGTTTTTCGTACATGGATATGAGTATGACTAGTATTTTAATTAAATACTACTGAACAACCAATACGTCTATCGGAATTGTTAACAGTTGAATGATGTTTCCCTAAATGGACCATGGTACAAGAAGTACATCTGTTTCTTAAACGTTATTATAACAATTACATATGTTTCTCTTTTAACATGTTTCTATTTCAAAAAATTTATATGAAAAATATTATGAATGATAGCTAACTGTCGCATGAAAATATAATTTATCAAATTAGTTTCTTATTCAAGGAACTAAAAATATCAATAATGTAGCGAAAATTTAATATAAATAACGAGAATATATTAAAAAAAAAATTGACCAAAATTAGTTTTTCGTCGCTATCTACAGATCCATGCATATCTTTTTAGAAAAAGAAGAACATCACTAAAATGGTTCCTAACTATAATAACTTTTGTCCCATTATACAAAAGTCGTAACACTTCTTCCAAATATTTATAATAGTCCAGTTAAAGAAAATATTGCATATAGGTACAGACTATCCAGGAAATATTTCCAACATAAAAATCGTCGGTTATAGACCAACGGCTAGTGCTACAAGAAAAATGTATCATGGTATTCCAAATACTGACCATTGGTGTTCACTGTAAATACCCTGCCGAACGATTTGCTGTTTTCCCCGGAAAAAAGACGATCTACACAAAAAAATCATATTTTAGAATCTATGTATTCTAATCGGACCTCCATTTTTTGTGTCTTTTAGAGTAAAAATTGTCCGTTGATTAAAGCCCAAATGGAATGACATGGACAATTTCTGATAGGTAAAATTCACAGCGATAAAAGGCTTTAGCGCCCTCTGCAACAATTGAAAATGGCTGGTATTTATTATCGGCTACCATTTACATATAAACTATTGTCATTTTATGTAGGTCCCAAACAGAAATACCTAGATTCTAAAGTATAATTTTTTAAACAATTTTTTTCAGAATATCGTTCACCAAAGTATTTAAAGTGAGTACGAAGGGTCAGTATTTTTAATGAAAAATGCAATTAATAGATTATATTTCATAATTTCATTCTGAAAATACCATTCAAGGCCAATCTTCAAATCTTCCAGTTGAATAAACAAAAAAAGATAAACGAAATGAATTGTCACATGACATTTTAATAATTGTCACCAATACACTGATTTAATATTGTTTATATAGAAGTTACAATTTTAACAAAGGATTGTAACATTGGCCCCTAAGTCCAATTAATTTTAATATTTTTAAATGGAGGTAATAGTAAGCAATGACAAATTCAAAATGAAATATGAAAAATTAATTAAAAATATTAATGAAAATTAAGAAAACATACTTGAAAACAAACAACTGATAATATGTAATTAACTGATAAGTTTGTTTGTTTCATTGTCGTAACTATTATATTTACCCAATAAATTTAATAATTCTCGTATTTTTCTGCCGAAACAAATGAATATGCACAAAAAAAGCATCGTTGGAAAGCAAAAAACATTTTCTTTTCAATGGTGCATTAAAAACTATAAGTTTGACATCATAATTTGAAAGCCAACAGTGATAAAAAGATTGTGTATCGCCATTCGAAACATCATAAAAAAGTGTCCTAAAGAAGTTCAAACAAAAATCTAATATTACTTCATATTTGAAAAAAATTTACATACTCTCGTGTACACTTCGTTTTTACATAAAATTTGGTGGGTCAAATGTGGTTAATATTTGCACTTCCCTATGTCTATCCTTCGTAGTCTGTTTTAATTTCAGATCTGGATTCGAACGACCTTTTATCTTTATTTCCAAAAGTTTTTCTTAATTTAATGCATTCTTGCTTTTTAATTTTTTAATTTCTTGAACTGCCATGATATAATTCATAACCGAACTTCCGCTGGCACTATCCGCTACTAAACTAATGCCTTGGTCATTGACCGTGTGGAAGCTATTAGGGTGGTGGTTGTCTTCATCTAACGCAAGCAAAATTACAATTCGTTTGTCCCTGCCTGACGCATGCGCTTATATATGCAGCATATAACACAACGTGGTCACAACTTTGATGTGGCCCAAGAAGCGCGCGCACCTGCATCATTTCGCTGTTTTGCTTTCAACACAGTAGTGTCATGTGCAAGTAACACTAACGGCACGATGGACTGACTTTATTAAAAATTATTAAATTTAAAATATTTTATTATTTTTATTGCTTTGCTTTTTCTTTTCTGTTTTTATAAATTTGGGAGGTCAATGACCAAATGGCCTAATGGAGGAACCATTACTGAATTTTCCACAATTATAGTTCTCGAGATCCCAATGTTCAACACGTTATCTTGGACACATTATCCTGGATACCCTGTACACATTTAGTTAGTAGTAAATTGTACGTAAATATTCAAGTTAATAACATTAATTATGTTTTGTTTTAAAATCATCTCGTTCAATGTTTGATTCATATCGGCATGAAATCAGTTTATTCATCCATATTAATAAACTTCTATTAAATAAATAAAGTAAGATTGATTTCCTACTACATTATGTGCCATACTTTTTCTGTCATTTTAAGTTTTTTTCTTTGTATAAAACCTTGCAAAGCAAAATTTCACAATCACTTTTTTCACCCACGCAATCTCCACGCATGTCGTGCGTGCTGGAGAAATGGCCTCCGCTGATAAGGTGAAAAATGAGCGCGTACTTTATGATCCGCGCGCACGCTAAACTCTACATGTACGTTCAACGCCAATTTATTAACGAGTGTGTCTACTGCGTGAGTATCCAGTGCCCACTTCGATGCTATATTACTTTTATGCTAATTCAATTTCACAAAAGTGCTTCATGCAGGTTACAAGTTCATTTCAATAGCGTGAGGAGTACACTTAATGAGGATCATATCAGAAACCTAAGAATTTGTTTACGTAGATTTGTTAAAGTAGAAATGGAGATTTGCATAATAGAAACGCATTATAATAATTTACGAAAATAGAGATGTTTGTACTAATATACATACGTATACACGGTTTATACATATGAGTTCAAATTAAATTCCTATATTCAATTTTGTCTTACGTTGAGTGGAATGAATATAAGAGGAATTTTTCATGTTTCTGAAATAATTTTACTTGTAAGTTAAGACTTCGTTGTTCTTTTAATTGTATACTTCATTAGCAGAGACGTTTTGCTATATATCAAAATGTACAGGAACGATCATCTCCAACAAAGAAAGAACCAGAATGCTCAAATATTGAATAATATAGTATTGTTTAAAAAAAAAAGATTACATACTTATTCATTTTTCTACAGTCTATTGGCGAAAAAACTGAACTATAGGCGGCAGGCCGGACGGTAGCAAGATGGCGGAGGAATAAGGAGAGTTCTCTCATTCCTTATTGCTGGCAATATACTTTTGAAAGTGCAAAGAATTTAATATGGAGAAAATTAACATAAAGTTAGGTGATATTTTTGAACACAATGATTCTGAACGTCCTATAAAGGAAGGCGAAGCAGTTTTTAAGGTAGGACATGTATTGCTTTGTGGAAGAAAAGATGATGGATCAAGTACAATATTGGGTTCTTGTTTAAAAATCAGTCATTTGAGTGGAGATCCTCATACGATTGAAATTTTATTAAATGATAATATAAATTATTGGACAGCAAAATGTAGTTGTAGAGCAGGAATGGGAGGCAAATGTAAACATATTGTTACAGTTTTGTTGCATATAAACAGGTTAGTAAAAATCAAAACTATATTTTTTGTTTTACAACAAAAGTTATCATTATTATTATGTTATTAATTATTTGTTTATGGGTTTGTGTACTATAGAGCAGAAGAAATAGAAAAATTAAGTTGTACCGATTTGGAATAAGTAAGGAGAAAACTTGTTAAAAAGGATGATAAACAGTATAGTTTGGCTATAAAATTAGAAGAATTTAGCCATCCTGTTTTAAAAAAGAAAAAATAGAACCGACTACAGATGTCAAAGCTATATGGGAAGAAAATTTCAAAATCATATTTTGTCACTTGGGATATAGTGTAAACTTACACTTTTTGACTTGCAATTACTGCATTGTGGTACTGAGCAGTATCTATGGCATTTACTGATAATTATTTAAACCTGTAAATGTAATAGACACTATATATGTCACTATCTTTTACAACAAATATAAATTAAACTTGTTTAAAATTGCATACGTTTCAATGTATGCTATCAACGTTTCCTTATTCCTCTAGTTCACAAATCTGCCATCAGACGTCACCCACTTTGAATTTTTTCGCCAATACACAAAGTAGCCATTTGCGCTCTCTTTTGTCAACGCAAAATGTCACTTAGTCGCTCACGCGCGACAAAGTAGAAAAACGCTCGGTGTCCAAATTTCTAACTACACAACATTGAGAAATGTCACTCATCTATATTCTTAATGGAAACGTTTAGTCAGGAACTAATGGCACTAGAGTTACACATTTACCACCTTCACAAGTCAATCTGACATAAAACTGCTCTGTCGCTATGTTACATAACCAAACAAAATGCCGTCCTGTCGTGAAAATAAAATAGGGCATTCATTTACAAAAACGATAGTATAAAATGCTTAAATTAGATCGAATTCAATAGTTCAAGAAGAATGGAAAATAACGATAAATTAAAATTAAATATAAAATAAATTGTGTGAACAGTTGTGCTGCCACCTGCAAAAGTTTGGCGTGAACGCTCCCAATGAAGATCCATTTTTTTACTGTACCAGTTTAATGTACTTGAAACAAATACATTTTTGTTATTGTGGAGGACCCCATTGTGGCGACTGTAGAAAAAATCTTGTGTGTGTTTCGAGCGCAAATGGACAATGTCCCATTTTGCACTCTTAATACACAAATAGCTATTTTCTACAGTCTATATACAAAGTAGCCATTTGCGCTCTCTTTTGTCAACGCAAAATGAACCTTTGCCGCTCATGCGCGATAAAGTAGAGAAAACGCTCGCTGTCCAAATTTCTAACTATAAAATGTTAATGAATGTCACTTGTCTACATTCTTAATAGAAACGTTTAGTCATTAACTAATGGCACTGTAGTTACACATTTACCACCTTCACAAGTCAATTTGACATATAACTGCTCTGTCGGTATATTACATAACCACACTGAGAAAAAGGAAGTAGTTGTATCAACAACATATAAAGAGTTAATATTTTTGGTTTGGATCGAGATTATAAATAATTGGTTTAAATGGAAACAGGTTCGTTCATGAATATGGATTAATTTGTGTGAACACTATATTTTATTTAATATTTAGTAGTTAAACCAAATAAATAATGATGTTAAATGAAATATAAAATAAATTATTTGCTTTAAGTCACTTAATTTATTCTCTTAAATAAGAAATTTATTTCATTTAACAAAATATTGTTGTGAAATATCTAATAAGGTTATTTATATGCATATTACTACTGAGATAAAGATTATTTATATGGATTTATGTTTTGGGCAACAGAACACTGAAACTGTGATGGCTGATCAAAATACAAACCGATCTGTTGAGAAGACGAGACAAGTCAACTGGTGTGTAGGAATTCTTGAAAAGTTGGCCAATTTTTAAAATCCTCAGGGATACATTCTGGTAATCATTTTATTTTATATTATATGGTAATGTGTGTTACTAAATTTTATTTTCAGATTGAGCAAGATTTTGTTTGCCTTTAAGCCAATGCAAAAAATAAACTTTTTTCGAACTGGAACATATATTTTAATAATTTAAATGAACTAAGTTCCTCAAAATTAAAAAAACGATGTTTTATTAAGTCAATTATAGTTAGATTTAAGTGAAGGTAATTATTTTTATATACGGATTTTTGGAGTAGATATTTTAATTAAATATTATTGATATTATTACAGATAGTCGATATGCAGTACAAGTAATGAGTTTATCATCGTTATTGCCGCCAAATAGTCGAATTAAAAATAAAAAGGGCTTTTGGAAACCATCTAATCTGGAAGCTCAAGCTTCTATAATTAATCACGTGAGGGTATGTTAACTTCACATATACAGGGTGAGTGTGGGAAGACGCCCCGTCATTTAACTTTTTTATTATAAGTAATAGAAAATAATGCTCATATAAAAGTTTTATTATTTAAATATACTATTTGATGGCAGATGTAGACATTTTTTATAAAGTCAGGTTTTATTTTTTAAATTGCAACCTATAATTATTTTAATAAAATACAAACCGCCATTTTTTCTCTTTTCAACTGTATTTTTGAAAAAAGTCGAGAAAAATAAGATAATTACGAAATAATTTTTACTTAAATACTAGGTGGCTATGTGAATAAACAAAATATTTATTGTTTTTTGACTGAATTTTCACATAGCCATCAAGGATATTTGAATAAAAATGATATCTTAATTATCTTATTTTACTCGACTGTTTTCAGATACATTAATAATAGTTAATACATTGTTGAACAGAGAAACAAATGGCGGTTTATATTTTAATAAAATAATTATAGGTTGAGTTAGGTTAGGTTATCTATAATTTATATATCCAATGTATTTTTGTGGATGTAGAGATATTTATATTATTTTTAATGTAATACCTATATGTAAATAAATTTTTTGTATATTGAACTCGTTTGTATTATTTCCATTAACTCTGTAAGAGTTATTGAATGAAGAATATTATATATTTATTATAAATAAATTATGCATTTTAGAATATATTGAAATCATTAGTTTAACTCTACAATTTATTTGATATAATATTTCAAAATGTTTAATTAACTCGTTCATAGAATTGTTTGAAACTATATATGCGTTTGCATGGACCCTAATGGACTCATAATATATCTCTACAATCGTGTTGAACCAAATCTTCTGTAGTATTGAGTTAACACCACATTATATTTAGTTTAAATGAAAATTAATTGTTAAGCTAAGATCTGAACTAGGTTTAATATACTCTATATTACATTGAATGAAACTGAGTAAGTTGACATTAAAAACGAGTTAATCTAATAAATTCTCATCTTTGTGACTATACAAATCGTTATTCGAGTTCAATTAAATAGTTTCGGGTTGATTTGATCAAATTTTTCTCTGCGTGCAAACAAAATGCCGCACTGCTGTGAAAATAAAATAGGGCATTCATTTACAGAAACGAAAGTATAAAATGCTTAGATTAGATTGAAGCAATAGCTCAAGAAGAATGGAAAATAACGATAAATTAATATTAAATATAAAATAAATTGTGTGAACAGCTGCGCTGCCACCTACAAAAGTTTGGCGTGAACGCTTCCATTGGACATCCACTTTTTCACTACACTAGTTTAATGTACTTGAAACAAATAAATTATACAAAAAAACTAATAATATACATTACAAAATTGGCATTAATTTTTTGAAAAAACGAAAGCCAAAACAGGATCTTGAAGTTATATTTGAATACGTTCTTATCTTTACTGCAAAACTATTGAGTAGTACTGTAAGTACAAAGTGTACATTTTATTATTTTTTGTAATGGTGGAGGACCCCATTGTGGGGACTGTAGAAAAAATCTTGTGTATGTTTCGAGCGCAAATGGACATTGTCGATTTCAAGAGAATGCCGCGCTCCTGCGTCGCGCGTCATCAACCTCTCAATCGACAATGTCCCATTTTGCGCTCTTAATACACAAATGCCTATTTCCAAAGGTAAAATCAACGGGATTCTGAGACACCCCAAATCACAAACTATGGTAAATTACAACCATGTCAGTAGTTAAGGATTAAACAAGGTTTAGATAATAAATAAATAATTCACTAATGTTACCTTACCTTCAGTTAAGAAGACATTAAGTGTTGAATTTTTGCCACTCAAAAGTAAAGACCAAACTTTCCGCTTGTGAATAAAATATTTCTTTACTTACTTATACCATAAATAACCGTTAAATATGATTAGAAATTTGGAATTATTTTGTTAGAAACAGAAGCAATTATAACAGGGGATTATTATAAAATTTGACAGAAACAGTATTCATGGTGGTAACAAATATAATACAAGGATTATAAGGACACAGATTTATACCTTCTTAGTGTACGTAGCTTTTTGCAGATCTAAAATGAATACACACGTGCAACTCTAATTTTAAACTTATACATAACTTAATATGTAGGTATATGTAACCACTAATTTAACAGTTCGACAAAATAGTTTTAAGATAATATTTATATCATGTCTTTTACTAATATTTTCTGAATAATAACTGTACTTAAATAGATATGGACATGAAATATTGTAATCACATGAAATAGTTATGTTACAAGCCAATAAATACCTCAAAGGCAGTCAAATAGGAATATATAGTAGTAAAGAATGCACCATAAAACAGTTTTGTAATTACACAGGAAGTAACTCAGGCGGATCTAAATTTTGGGATGTCTGATTATCCACTTGACTCATCTGCTAATACTAAACAAGACAATTAAATTTCATCCTCTAGTATTCTAATAGTTAACCTAAATCCGAGGAATGCAATAATCCTAACAATTTGTTACATTGTGCGTTCCGCATGGAGTTAGCTATACTTACAGCAAAGCTTGCACGCAGTTCGACCTAAATTCCGCAACGCTAGAGTTTTGTAACACCGCTAAAGTTGTTGTTAATGTCCAATGTCTAATGTTGGTGTCTGTAATAGACAATACATCATGTGCCCAACTTATACACATAAATCAAGACAAACTGAACAGCATAAATTGGGTTGCACAAAAGAGTTTAGCAGTTTTTTATGAATGCTAATACACACGAGTAGTTTCAATTTGGAAGTGAAAAATAATACAATTTAAATCCAATAACCTAAATTTACACTATTCATTATTTATTTTTGATGGGAGCAATGCAGATGACTTATTAAGAAAATCAGGAGGGGCAATAAAAAGGAATTAAATTAGGAATGGAATAATGACAGCAAACAGGGCCCGGTACTGAAAAAAAATTGCATATCTTTTTCAAAATATCAAATTTTAAATGAATTTATACAAAACTCTTCATTCATAATTTTAATAAAAACTATTCGCGTTATCTCTAATAAGCGCACATTAAGGTTGAAGTCATATATTTTGAAATTTTGTTCAATCTTTTAGAAAAAAAATTAATAAATCGAAAAATGAGTATCCGAATCCCTTGGATAAAAGTCAAAAATATAAATTTGAAAAAACTGCAATGGTTTTAATATCTCGAAAGTCTACAAGAGAGTAAGCAAATAAAAGTTAGAACCCCGACTTATCCATTTAATATCTCGGTAGAAAAATACAGAATATTTAAAGCGTTTAAAAAAATATACGTTTTAATTTCAGAGAAAGAAGAAAATTTAGAATGTTAACAGATTTCAAGAAGGATGGGAATTACGAGTGGCTGAAGAGAGTGACATAGGACAGACTGGTGTGAAGGCAGTGTTTCCGCTGAGACCTGCGCAAAGACAGAATCACTAATGCGGATAATGATTAAATACAAAAAAAATACTTCAATAAAAAATAGTCGTAATAAATAGTTCAGAGCTCACTATTTTTTCTTTATTTTTACCTCCCGCTACCCTTGGTAAGGGAGGTATAGGGATCGTGCTAAAAATCGCATATCAAGATTTTGGTAAATGACCACTTTTTAAGGTCCCTAGAATCCAATTTTAACATTTTCACGATGATGTGTGTGTGTGTGCGCGTGTGCGTATGCGTGCGTGTGAGTGTGTATGTGTATCCTGTTTACGCTCTAACTGAAATAGTATCATTCAGAAAATTTTGAAACGTTGTATTTATACCTTATTCTAACATGGAAAGAAGCCACTAGATTATGGTGTAAATCAGATAACCAGAAATAGCACTTTACTTCAAGCCCAAAATAGTTTTTCTTCGAAAAATACCTTTAAATGTAATTTTTTCGATATTTATGTTAGATATTATAAAAATTAAAGATTATTAAATTTTCTATTGGTTTGCATTAATAGTTTTTCTATACTTTTTATGGATAAATTTATAAAATTATATCTATAATTTAAATCACAGAGCCTATGCTTTAAACAAACACAACTACTTGATTAGACAGTTCATACCTCAAATTTATGTAACAGACAGATAAATGTCACTGTCAAAGAACTAATCATTTCCGATTTATAATAGTAACGTTTTAAAAGGAAAATAGTAAATAGAACCATAGTTATATGGAATGGATTTTAATACAGTTTCTAGTATAATTAAATATGTAAGTATGTATATTTAAATTAATGAAAATTAAATAGCGGGAGGTGTTGTGTTGGTCACATCAGATTTTTTGCTGCCTAAATCTTCAACTTATCAATATACTTTTCATTATTTATATATGTACTCGTCTTTTCCATAGGTAACTATACTTCGCTCAACGAGAGAACGTACCTACATGTTTCGCGCAGGCATCTAAAAATTTGGGCGGGGGAAGTCATACCAGAGTTGTATTGTTATTATTTTTAGATTTACTCGTATATAGTTACAGTACTGTAAATATAATAGAAATAAGAAACAAAATAATAGTAAGCATGAAATAATAATACAAATTTTGTTCGATATCGGGTACGTTGTCTCGTTGAACGAGGAATACATTATAATTGTATTAAAGATCTTAAATATTCAAAGAATGATTTTAATAAGGTTTATATTATATAAATATGTAATCTAAGGATTAGTAAAATACTAGTCACATACCACTTTGTATTATACATTTTATCTTTTCTTTTACAGTTGTAACTTTTCATATCTGATGAAAAATGGATTAGAGTAGTACTGTTAGTCTTTGTGACATGACATCAAACAACGATTTATCAAAATGCTTACTTAATGCCAGTAGTAAATGCTCTATAAAAAGCAGACAAAAAACACCTTCATGCAATATCATTCTTCCTGCAAAAAACTCGTTTACAATTATGTTTTTCTCCTATTGAAATAATACGGAAACGGTTCACAAATTAGCAATTCAATACGTATCTACAATGTCAGCAGATACTTAAATTTATTCTGTTTTTTATGGAAATATAACAGAAATAAATTCTGGCCATTTTCTTCCATTATAATAATATAACAGCAATATGCCAACACGATCTAAAATGGATCATTCTAATAGAAAAAAACTGAAGATGATTCTAATTCAGAACCAGTATGAAATTTCAACCCTTGATTTCTACTTTACTTAAAATAAAGCCACAACTTACTCATGAAACTATGGCTACGTTTATCTCGATAATTCAAGCGGCTGACCTAAAAAATGCTATTGGTTTATCTCAGCGGATTTAAAATAGGATTGAGTTATTTTCAATCTTCTTTAAATTCGAATCGACTAAAAAAAGATAGTTAAATACTCGATTATGCAGACAGACAGGGAGAGGTATATGATCTAATTTCATCCTGGATATATAAATCCAAAATCTAAAAATTGTCATGTTGTTATTTGTCTTCTCCTTCAAAAACATAAAAATACATTTATTTCTTCATCACTTGAAATATTTCGCTTTTCGACAATTTTACAAAGTTTTATGTCGCGACTTTTATAAAATGAGGTAAAATGCAAATAACCAACAAATGATATGAATTTAGTAATACTGTAACATATTGCGGATATGCGCATGCGTAGTTACATTATTTGAAGCTTCACTGTTTATTTCGACAGAAGTCAAGCCGCTTCGTAAAGTCCAAGCCTGTTATTTTATAGGCTTGAATTGACATTTTCAAGCGGCTTTAAATATTAATCTCGATCGTTTATTTCGAAGATTGAAAAGGGATTTACTAAATTCAATCGGCTTCAAACGTCGAGATAAACGCAGTATGTTACGATATGTAATATAACTTGCTGCCATAAATTTGTGCATGCTTCAGTTATACAAAAATTTACATATCAAATAGTTTTCCCACACAAAGATCAATACGGTACCGTCTAGTTTTCACAAAAATTGTATTAGTAAAAAAAGAATACTGCAGCAAGAAACTCACGTATGAAGACTTTGTAAACGAATGATGATAAATCAAAATTTGGTCAATATGACAAATATATTTGGGTTTTGCTACAAGTACTGTGTGTTCGATTGGATATTAGCAGAGAGTTTACAGCTATAAGTTAAAAATTAAACTCGGATTTTTCATTAAATGTATTAAATTTGTTTTAAAAAAATTACCAAAATTGAATTCGTTATGAATGTAACATAGAAAGTGAAAATAACTAAATACACTTAAACAAACTCTGAAATTGAACTAATATGTATTATCCAATAATTAACTTTTACAGAACAATAACAACATAAAACCAAACAAAATTCTTGTACTAGGCAAACTACAGGTTAGAAATTCGGACATAAGCAGCGTGTATAGGCGAACTATATGCGTGCTTGGTGCTACAGTATTTTCTCTGTTTTTGGTTTCGGCTTTCATTTACATTATTTTTTTTTTTAAATAGTCACAATTTGCGCCACAAGAAATTTGTTCATTTTGTTGCCCAGATATTATGTGTATTTAATACAATCATACACCAACACCAATCTCAAATAACAAAATGTTATCATAAATCGATCAAGTAAGAAGCTTATTCTAGAATCAATTAATGTCATATTATGTCATTCTTATTCCGAAATAGAGTAAATATAATTACTACCTACCTATATCGTATGTCCGGCAAATTTTTCGTAGAATATTCAATGTAAGAAAATTAATCAAAAAAATCAATATTAATCAGTTAGCTTAGGTTACGTTAGGTTTATTTTATTATAGGTTAGGTTACATTACATTAATTTCTTGAGATGAATTTCCCTGTAATAAATTTTCTTATAAATATAAATTTAAAATTTGACTTGCACGGTAGTATTCATTTTAGATCTGCAAAAAGGCTACGTACACTAAAGGTACATTCACAAATCAAAATTAGGTTTAGATTTATGGTTTATTCTTTAGATTTAAAGGCTTTGGCCGTATATTATGTAATGACTCCATTCACATTTCAGAATTTAGGGTCTCTAAATCCAAATCATAAAGCTAAACATTGCAAGGTCCAAACTTTAGGTTTATTAGTTTGACGTCACAAACTTCATCAATGAGAACGAGTCTGAAATGAAATACATATATATTTAGTATCCACTTGGTGGATTCGGCTTTTTAAACAAATGCGAGAAGAACATGGAGACTGTCATAACTTAATTGCTGAAATATAACCAATAATACCAAGCGAATGACAGTTTCACGGCGCACAGGTGTCTTATTACCGATATTTTAATCTTGTTTTTGAAGCATTTACACAGATGTCTGTACATATCAAAACTAATTTTCAGGTAATTTAAACTTACATTTATGAACGATTTACTTAAACCTAAACAAAAACCATAAACCTAATTTTTATTTGTGAATGCACCTTTTCTAAAGCAATTTAGATATTATTTACGGAAATACAGGAATCACTAAGTTAGGTATTATCAGGAAATTACGGATGCTAGTACTAGGGTAATTTCGGTAGAGATGGCCTACCGGGTAAGATGACTTTTGTGCCAAAATCCAAATAATACCAGAACGACGTGTTCTACTAGTCCTTGGATTTTGGCAAAAGAGTCATCTCACCCGGTAAGCCCTCTCTCCCGGAATTACCCTAATTATAAAAATATAATATTATGAAGGAAATGTGATTTAAAAAAAGTAAATATTCTATTAGTAGGCATTACAAGAAAAAATAATTTATTAAATGAAAAATATTTAGAATTTTGGAGCTCAAAAAATCCCTCGTACTTCGCAAAAAAAAATTTGATAGAAGACTTCAACCTATGATCTTCCGGTTAATAATCGAATGCGTTAATCACCGAACTATCACTGCTTTTTTTTGTTACGCGTGAGAAATTATCGTTCCGATTCACATTTCGTGTGTGAGATTGTTAAGTTTGATAGTGTTATTATTCTTTCGAACAGTAATGGGAGAAAGTACAATATCATTTTCTGCCAGTGTAAAATTCAGCGTTCGATTTAACACACAAAGTTTAAATGATAGATACGCATCATATACGGCGAGAAAGCGTTAATACAAATCCTCCATTTGATATTTATCCCGTATTACAAGCAGGAAGCATATTTTTAATTAATAGATAGCATCGTGACACATGAAGACTATTTCACAATTTGATCACATAAAGATTATTCTTATTGCTATGATACAGGCACGAGGAAATATTGTACCGTGCGAAGAAGTGTTTAACATAATGCAGAAATTGTAATTTAGATTCAATATGATTAGCATTATAGCTTTAATTTTATTCTTCAATTCATTTATAAATCAAATCATTTTAAAAGCTTTATATCTCACGAACAATAATGTTAAAGCTATAAACTTTTATAACAGAGAATTAATGCTAATTTAATCATAGGATGAACTAAGCAATAATTAGAGTTCTATCTAAGTACAATGAAAGAAAAATAAATAATATTATATACATTACACCCATATATTATACAGAATGCAACAGAAATAATTACATACATTAAATAACCAGTTCTTAGCAACTTTTTTCAAAATCTGAATATTTCAGTATTTTTACCCCCAAATTAACGAGCCGTTTAGGTACTTTAATTTGATCCACTAGCAATAACAATTAATTACTGATACACTTCTAAAAGTTGTAGCAATATTTTGTTATAATGAACATAAACGAAAAATGTTTAAAATATTTTAAACGCACCCCTGTTTTGATATTCAGTTACCCTAGTCGGTCATCTATTTTCAGCCCGACATAGTAATGAATTTCTGTGTTTTCCTAGTCCAATATTTAAATGGGTTCATGCAAAAATTTCATACCTGAATATTTCGTACAATTCTATTCTTCTATAGGGTTTAAAAGAAACCACATCTATAAAAAAAATTAAACGTCAACTTTCATTCGCTATAGTCGTACCATACTAATGCTCCTTGGCTGATACTGTCAATTTTCAATTTAAGCTAATAAAATTAAACTTTATTCATTTTTCAATCAAATTTGCTCGTCGTAGTAATTACGTAGTTGCAATAATTACAAAAACACATTACTTACATATTAGTTATTATAAAAGTTAATGCGTACAAGCCATTATTTTTAAACAGTATTTATTAAACAGTTCTCCTGTGACAGCAATGTGTCTCCAAAGAATTCATTTTAAAATGTTATTAATATATTGCGTATGTTTTTTCTACATCCTTTGTTTAAATGTTACTTTACGTGCAGGTTTCCATGTTTTTAGCGCAAGCCACATTTTAAAGTGTGGTTTCGATGGTATTAGACATGGCGTGAATATAGTAACCATACTAACAGCTGATTCATTAAGTACAGGTTGAAGTTAGCTACTGGATTGGACAGATGTCACTCTGTAAAAATAAGTAACCTAAACATGTATTTCTGTATTTCACAGAAAAATAGATAACGCGTTTAATTAAAGCGATATTTATAATATTTGTATTTCTCAATATACATTTTTCATTCCTTTATAAAATAAAAATACTCACCATCAATTAATTGAATTGTTTCATAACCGGTAATATATTCAAGATTAAAAAAATACATTTCTGATGCGTTTGGAATATTGACAGATATCAATGAGGATGGGAAAAAGTTTATATACACAAGTAAAATATATAATAGTAAAATAATTTTACCTTTCAGATAATATTCCAAAGTATAAATGAAGAGAACTACCACCAAAAGTTTGTATAGATTCAAAACCTTCTCCGTCCCACAATTTAAAAAAATCACACAAAATTTGATACTAACACTGCTATAACAAAAGCCCAATTGATTTATTCCCAACAAATTCATTGAATAAGTTTGTACTAGGCGGCACTTTTTGTTCTAACAGGTCTGTTCGTTTATTTCAGCATTGAATCGTACTTAATTTTAGTTTATCGGTATCTCTGTCCGGGTAAACAACGTCTAAATGTTATTAACTATTTCTATTGTTATTAATAGTGTTTTTAGTGTGTGTTAAGTGTAAATAGTATTGTAACGTTCATTGTTAGTGGTATGTAGTATAGTAACAATTAAAAAAAGTGCAATACCAACCAGAAATTGATGAAGTTGCAGATATGGTAAGTCAAATTGTTTGTTACTAATTATTCTGTTTTAGTATATTGTTAGTAATATGTATAAACTGATAAATTTTAATACGTTAATTATTTATAAACGTGTAGATATTCAAAAATTTATAAAATAAGTAAAATCAGTGGTTATATTATTTCAAATTACTTATATATAATATATATATATATATATATATATATATATATATATATATATATATATATATATATATATATATATACAGGGTGTTAATTAAAAAGCGGGTCGTAGGCGTTTAACATAGGATATCACTGATATCAGTTTTCCCTTGCGCAAAATGTTTCAAATAAATGTTGTAGAGAATTAAATTCTACACCTACGTCCGTCACTAATCAGATTTTATTTTGCATGTTTAATAGCCTTGAAAATCAAATTCAAAATTTTATACATATTGCTCATTTGTAGTGATATCCATGGAATTTAAACAATATTACAAAGAAATGCATAAATTCGATTTTCTAATAAAAATTGCAGATAATTATATTTTACTCCTAAGTCCCTAAAAATATTTTGTTTTAATAATCTACATCTAAATCACTGCACAAACTTTATTAATTTTTATTTTGTAACCTGCAAAATAGAAATTCTGACACTTCAAACGACATGCATTTCTTTGTAATTTTGTTTAAATTCCATGGTATCACTACAAATAAGTAATATTCATAAAATTTCAAATTGGATTTTATAGCTTATTAAAAAGCTGATTGAAGTGATGTAGGCATAGAATTTAATTCTCCACAACATTTATTTGAAATGTTTTTGTCGAAAATTAAATGAGAGGTTTTGTGCAAGGAAAAACTGATTTCCCATGGCCTATGGCCCGCTTTTTAATTAAGACTATATATATATATATATATATATATATATATATATATATATATATATATATATATATATATATATATTATTCGCAATCGAAATATATTCGCAATCGAAATTAACGATAGAGGCGCTGATTTTCGAAACAAGATGGCCACCATACGATGGGTTTGACATATGACATTTCACATTGTTCATTGTGTTTCGTTGACTGTGTATACAAATCGAATTTAAAAACTTATTTATATGAAGGCGATAAGTTTAAATATTTAATTATTAATTACTACACTACTCACTCAGCTGTCACTTACCGATTTGCGCCACAAGAGGGAAAATTTTATCTACGATTGCGAATATATATATATATATATATATATATATATATATATATATATATATATATATATATATATATAATTAAGCAAGCGAATGGCATATAATTCCGTTACTATGGTTTTCGTTCGTATTCGCGCGAATATGAGTAACCTAGGCAAAAACGAATGCTCAAGAATAGAGGCCGAGATCGTTGTATCCGAGTGTGATTGTGATTAATGTCCGGTATATTTCCACTTTTACGAACCGATCGCTAGATTCGAACCTCAAATCCGATCAGAACGTGAAGTACTCGTATTATAGGTCTTTAATGCGCAAGGCTATCTACAGCAACAATAGATCTATAATATAATTTTTGCATGTTGTCTCATCGAACTTTTAACATAAAAACCACCGCCGTATTTTCAAAACAAAAATAAACAGTTATTTTAAAAACTAATTTTACGGTATTTACACGTACCTATATCATATTGCTGAAATTAAAAATTCTATATTTTAAATTATAGTTATAATTTGTTTCTGGTATAAATTTCACTTTTTAATTAACTTCTAGTTTAAAAACAGAACATAATTGAATTGAAAATTCTAAGTAGACGAGCAATCAGATCGAATATGCGATTCATGTTTGAAGCATGCTTTAAAAATAGCAATCAATTCTGATTAATGAAATTATACTCACAAATACCCGTGGCTGATCTTTGCAAATTGCAATAACTGTACTATGATAATTATTACTAAGTCCACGCGTCCGTTTTTATCACGAAAGTTTTTCGGAATAAATTTGCGTATTTCAATCTTGGTAATGAAGTTGTTTATGCTATTTTTTAGGTTAATTGGATCAGAAGAGATCAATCATACTTATTACCTAGAAGTAATTTCGAAATAGTACATATTATTTTTACAACCAGACAGACAAGTATAATTAATTTATTATCAATCTTATTGCTGCTGTATAAAATTAGTTGGAATTTAAATTCAAGTAGAGAGATTGGTTAATTATTATGACATATATTAATCATACGCTTAACAGAATATTAAAACTTATCTCTATCAATGTTAAACGTTAAACTGGTACATATTTTACTCACATAATTTGTACAGCAATATTTAAATTAATGCGTATACATATTTAGAAGTAAAGACGGTACATGCGTTTTAATGAGGATTTAATTTATTCTAACTAATTATTTCTTTAATTAGAGTTGATTTGAATTCATTTCAGATTTCAAAATAAACTGAGAAAATTTTCAAGAAGATGTTTTTCTAAGTTTTGTTGCGGTATTTTATCGCAAAATATACATACATATATCAGTATTAATAAATGTAAATAAGTATATAATCATTTTAACATCTGTTCCAATAATATTTTTACTATACATTTTAATGAGGGTAAATTTCTCGACTGTGGTGTAAATTAGGTGTACTCGATATCTATCTCATACAGCATCCATTCTTACAAATCCGACGTTTCGCTACACACTTATACCTTCTTCTGGGTTTATAAAAACATTCCAAAACAATTTAGTTCATTTAACATTAACAAGAACAAAGAGCATTATCAATAGTTGTACAACAAGAGGTTCGAAAATAATCGAATATATAGTTGAGAGGGCGAGGTGTGTTGCTTAGGAAACACAAAGGCACCGTAGGTGAAGTTATGTTTTGAAGTAACACATCAACTCCACAAACTGAATATTTAGATGATTTTCGAAGCCCGAGTTGTATATTCAACGAATCAACCAACTATATTTTTACGAAATGTGAAAAATATTACTTGTTCATTTATGTCCATGGATGATATGATTACATATGATTCATTTGTTTGCGACCAAAACACCAGTAGCAGGCACCGGACAGCTAAATGAATGTGCCAAAACACGATCATAGTTTCAGGAAGCAAACTGTAGAGGCGCGACAGTGCTTAAATTTTAAGAAAATGGATTAAGTTACCTTTGATTTCAAAACATTTTGCAATATTTTGAATTGTAAAGTCGCATAAGTCATCACACATGTCATTGAACATACGCTTTCACATCTTTAATTATTTGGTAATTCAATTTGTAATAGTTTATAGTTTTAATTATAGTGCCAGTAGTGATATATTTCGTGATTTCTCCAGTTTTGAAGTGTATTAACTGTGTTTATTTTTTGACCTAATATGAAATTGAAATTCAATAAGCTGATGAACATTCGTTGTGCTGTTTGATATAAAGTGCAGTGCAAAAAGCAAATAGACGTTTACTTTTATATTTAATGATGAAATGTCGTACCATTTCCAATATCCTTTTATCTTACATATGAACAAATATTAAAATAGAAGTGTATGTCTACCTGGCAAATAATTTTAAACTTATTTAGAAATTAATTTATAGTTATTGTATTGCGATTACTTAAAGTATATGTATGTACTTACATTCAATTTTCTTATTGTCTTTTATTTAAAAAATTCAAAATTTCAATTTATCTGTACATGATATGTCTCCTATGTCAGAAACTACCAAGCCGACCCAGCCATCACAGTGTGCGTTAGTTCATGGAAGCAATCTGTAGTTGTCACTATTTTGTATTTCGAAAAATACATTAACTGCCGTATCTGTAGTTGAGGTGATCCGTGACTAGTAGCTGTGTTTCACGAAAAACAACGTAGCAACGCAAATAAACGATGTTATACATCGTAACTAAGTAGAATTAAGTTATCTGATTAGTATATTTTCCGATGAGTTAGTCCCAGTAATAGACCTTTTCAATATTAAAGAGATAGAAGATATGCGCAATAGGGATCTGCGCATAGTAAGAACAATTGAGATCTTTGACGTTTGTTTCTAAAAAACACTTTAAAAAACTTCTCGAAAAAAGTTACAAAAGCTTTTATTGGAACTAAAATGTGTAACGATGCAAATTTTCACCGAGAATACAGGTATTTTAATGACTGCAATATTTTTGACGTTTCATTTGACAGACCAACTGGCAGTTGCCCGCGCCATTTTCTTACTATTTGCAACGATAGAAAGAGATAGCCGTTAAATTGAAAAGGTCCATTACAATTAAGATCTTACAGATTCTTAAACATAACATCATGTACAGTTTAATTAATTAGATAAAGGTCATCAGTATCATGAACAAAATCTCTCTCATATTTGTACTTACAAGAAACGCGCGCGGTAAGGATCGATTTAACCGAGGCCACACGAGAACACAGGCCTGAATGCTTATCCCTGCTCAATGCATCACGTCAAACTCTGAGGCCAGCGCGCTAGTCTAGTCCTATAACAACAGTAGAGCTATAGCAGTCAGCGTGAGTGGACGCATGGCACAGCACAGCAAAGAATGTCAAATTCCGTGTATTTTTTGTTGCAGGATATTGAAAAATGGTTTTAAAATCTTTGTGCCAATGTGCAGGACCAATTACGGTAACATGGCTAAAGTGATATACCTGACATTAGAGAAATTAGAGACTAAACAAGTTTTCCTAATATATGGCGAAAGTATATCATGCAAAACATCAAATTTTGTTATGAATTTTTTTAGGGATATTCAGCAACATTTCACTAAATAATTATAGAAAAAACTCTAAAGAACAAATTTGTAATAAAAAGCAGTTTAACAAAAAAATAAATAAATTAGCGAGCACCTAAATCTATATTATTTCAAATTATGGTTATTCTAAATATATAATATACGTACCTTATGTATGTTGTTCATTTTTAGTTTCATTATTATCATTTTCATATTATGTTCTATGTTATATTATTTTCTAAAGGTTTATTAATGTTATTATTATTTTTATTATTTCTTGTATTATTTAAAAGTAAAACATGAGTTTATTCGTATATTTAGGCCATTTATAATTCGTTTTTTATTTTATTTGTTTAGTTATGTATATACAATATTTATTATATAATATTTGAATAGTTATTTACGAGTTATATATCTCTATAAATCACATTTTACAATCCTATTTGTTTCAAATGCCGTATATTTCCTATGCTTACACTGCTGTCGTTCGAGGCGTGGTGTGACAGCAAAAGGCTAGCTGTGACGTCACGAATTGAGCATTCAGGCCTGTATTCTCGCGTGGTCTCGATATAACAGATTTGTCTTTCGAAAATTCATATTGTTTCAAATAAGTTACATGCATTTTAAAACTATATCAGTATATTATTTGTCGCAGTTTTCACATATTTGGTTTTACATTTATTTATTTTATTTTCGTGACCGTGTGCCTGAGCGTCTGGTCGCGAATCTGGTGACCCAGGTTTAATCCCGACCGACAACAAAATTATTTCGAATTTCAAATGGCACAAAAGTGTGGGTGGTGTCTGACACTCAATGTTGCTAATCTCGGACATTGAAGTTATTGTAAAGGACACTGAAAATTAAGTATTTTATCTCAAACCTCTCGCAATTTAGTTTGTTCTTCTTGCACATATTTTTTGTCATTTTACGTACAAATTTACTATTGTGCACCGTACACCTGCTCAAATTATCTTAAATGTAAAATAATTATTATAAGGCTAGCAACACTGCATTGCAAAAAATCGTCATATAATAGATTACCTTAATGCCAATTTACCGAACTTTTAATGACGATCTTTGTGTATTTTTGTGGTAATTTGAAATAAAACTTGTTACTGTCAAACGTAAAATTTCTTAGATTTTCTTTTTAAGTTTACCATCTCTTTATTGCTCTATATTTAAATTCATTCATACCATTTGTCCACAGCTTCTATTTTTCTCAAGTACAAAAATTAAACGCACTGAATATTCAGCATACCAGAAGATAATAAATTACTATTCCGTTGGTTCGGTTGTCATGTACTTACCGTGTTACGCACCACACATCCAAACACGTGAGTAGGGCTGTACATAAGGCCCCATGTGGCCACTGGTGTCCACGTTGCGACATACCAAGGCACATATTGTTCAGGGATATACAAAACAAGACGTTAGAAAAAATATACGGAGAATGTTGTCTAACGAAGCGTTGAAGTCTCCGAGTTTAGAGTGGGTTTTTAGAATGTTCGAGAGAATTTAAAAAGTGGAAATAATTATGAGTTACAAAATGATAAAGGGTTAATCTGAGATGTCATTTGGGAGGACAGCTTTGAAAATTTTAGACAAATTTTTGTGTAGTAAAGAGAGTGTTGTTTGACTTGCCGTTGAAATCTCTGAATTTAATGTAGATTTAGAGTATTCTACTAGTTTAGAACGATGGTAATAATAAAAATCTAACTTTAAATGTTTATTTGGAGATAGTGCACCAAATAATTTATAAAATTCTATTAAGAAGAATTTTTAAAAAATATAAATAACGTTTAAATTTATTTAAAAAAATGAAAATTCGTAGAAATACGTAGAAATGTATATTCCGCAATTGAAAGTGGGTTTTATAATTTTTGAGCACCTGTCATGGCGGCCAGTAGGACATGTCAAATTTGTTTACATTCTGAATGAGAGAGAGAACAAAATATTGTTAACAATTGAACTCAACACGATTTTTAAGTTTGTTCAGTCGAATCCCTTTTCAAGAACCATGGTTGAGAAGCTACAATTCGTAAATTCGGGTCTAATTACTACTTGTGGCATAACTTGACTTATGGCAATTTTAACTTGGAACTGCAATCTATGAGGACAAATATAAGTAAAATTAAATAATCTACAAATTTTATTTATCAGTACTGTCAATAGTTGTATTAAAAGTACATATACCTGTAAAATTTTATTATTATCTCTCTTTGTGAAATGTGAAGAGAAGTCATATTTAGTTATCAGATTATAGTTTTGAGATATATTTAAATTTCTTTTCCATACTGTTCAAACAATTGACTTAATCTTCTTTGCCAAAAATTACGGAATAATCTTCAATTTTTGTTGTGCTCGTGCACCTCTTAACGAAGCACTTTTTGGTGTATATTATGTTCATTTTCTTTAATTCTCTTATATTGTACACATTTTCAAATGAAATTATAAAATCTAAGGGTGAGAACATCTTTTTATATTAAACGAAACGATGATTTTTGACGTTTACATATTTGACATATCCTACTGGCCGCCATTAATTTATCTAAATTCCGCTGATGTCGCATGCTATTCTGCGGGTCTCAATAACACATGTTTGTTTCTTAAATATAATTCAAATTTAAGTTTCAAATTTAATTTTTTTCAGAATTTTCTCTTTTCATTAGAATTTCATTTATGGTCAACAATTGGAAACACGTAAATAAGTACCTATACAATTTAATAAATATTTAATAAAAAAAATAACACATATATTATTCTCCAAGTTTTGATTGTCACTGGCAACCTGTTTCTTTGACTTCCATATCCAAACGCAAATGATTTCTGTCTGGCGTCACATAAAAAATTCTAGCAAGAAGTATTATTTGGTTTACTTTAGTTGTTTCGTTAGTTTCTGCATTCCGGATAGAAGAAAGTAGTAAGAATAGGGTCCTATACCATTTTTTCTTTAATTTTTTTTCTGTAAGAACAGGATGACATAAGAATTTTAGTGCAAACGCGACTTAAAAATTTTATGTAAGAAGCGAGATATGAATTTTTAAAGTTAAGAATTTCTTGCGTGACGTAACTGGTACTTCCAGTGGTGTTAGTTCTAGAGAGAACAGATTTTTTCATGTTTGCATAGCTGAAATATTTTTATATAAAAACTTATACGTTATATTTACGAAGAAATTATTATTAAGCATAAATAACATAAACAATAAGCATTTTTTTCTTAATAAATTTTAGAACATTGTAACAGTCACAAAGTATGACGGCGGATGGCGCTGGTGTTTTGATTAGTTAATATTATTATTAATTTAACTAATACATATTCCAAATTGATTTAATTAAAAAACATTATTATTGTTAATATTAGTAGATATTATAATTAAACAAATTCATGAAACATAAAATTGTAAATTCTTTGTTAGGTTATACAACAACGTGACAGTTCATAATCTTTCAAAGGTGACCGCAGCAGACGCGCGAATCTCGTTTTTAAAATCAGGCGACCAATCAAATTCTTAGGACCTAACGCGTCATACCTAATTAGTAATCAACTTTAATCGCTTGTAGTTTGCGACCTAATCAATATTGAAACAAATTTTTTTCACTAATACTCATTAATTTATGTATATTTTCGTCTTCTTATTTAAGATAGTTAAAATTTGACTATGGTATAGTACCCTATTTGGAATACAGCAGGCATGTCACGGAAATGTTCAATGCATTAAAAATTCTAATCATGCAAAATAAGAATAAGAATAATAATAATAATAATAATAATAATAATAATAATAATAATAATAATAATAATAATAATAATAATAATAATAATAATAATAATATAGTTTTTTTATTTCAAAGACATGTTACACATGTATGGAAATTGTCAATACATACATAGAAAACATAGTAGATTTGTATGAAAAATTCTACATTTAAAGACAATAAGTGGAAAAAATATAAATCACGGAGACAGATGTGAGAAAATCAAAATTTTTAAATATTATAATTAAAAAACTCGGAAACCGTGTAAAAGCACAAACAAATTTACGGACTTCTTAAATATAAAGACATGCAAGTGTGAAAATTTTAAATTTTTAAATGAGCGGTTTACAAGAAGAATTACGTGGCACATGAGCCATAGATTTCCATGTAAGATCTTCCTCCTTAGAAAGTCCTATAAATTTATTTGGTGAAGTTGTCGATGTATTGCCTCACCTCCGAATTGGATAAATTTTGTTAAAATATTCTTCTCATCAAGACAAACACTGGAAAAATAATAATAAGTGGGGGGTCAAAGTCGGTTGACCTTCAAAACACAATTTGTTAATATTTAAATAATTAATCCATATTTCCATTTGACGCACATCTAAAAAATTATTATATAGATTAGTTTAGGTTAAGTAAGGTTAGGTTTATTACGAATTTAAAAAAGCAAGCTAACAAAACTATCTAAATTAACTCCCATACGGGCGAAATTCGTTTGCGCGCAACTTGGTTTGTGTGAAAATTTGTTGAAATTTGTCTTGTCACTATTTTTCCTATATTTTTTATTCGAAGTCAACCGACTTTGACCCCCACTTATTATTATTTTTCCTATGTTTGTCTTGATGAGTAGAATATTTTGACAAAGTTTTATCCAATAGGCAGTACATCGACAACTTTACCATTAATTTTTATAAATTCTAGAAATTATATTATTGTTAATAACTAGTTCAATATCCAGATTTTTGGAATATTGATGGTAATGAAAGTGCATGTACTGTGTTTTCGATTTATTAAAGAATAGATTATTCCTGGAAAACCTGTCTGACAGTCGATATAGGCAGTTTTGGCATTTAATTTTTAAGATTTTCAGTACTGGAATCTGTAACTACTATAGTCCCTGTCCCTATCATACAGTTTTGTTCTAATTTGTTGTTATGGTGGAGAACCTATGTTTGGCAATCTGCGAATTCAAGATCGGTACATCCAACACTGGATTCAACCTACAATGTGTGACGTTATTCATTTATATTTTCAAGTAAAACCAAAATATCTGATTTTGGTCATCCCTGTGTATAACTGTCAAACCTAATGTCAACAATCGAGGTGTCGTGTCGATTCACAGTGTGTGTAATTCATACCCACACATTCTATTCTTCTCTGTCTGCTCTTAAGCTGTGGCATTCTCCATAGATCATCTTTCTCTACTCCTTATACAGACAACACTTTGTAATGGGAAAAGTAAATAGTCACCATCCAGCCATCACACATCAATGGATCTCCACCACTTCTGTTTTCATTCTTGCGGTACGAACTTTTGTTTTGTTTATTGGAAACCAGAATATTTCTTTTTCTTTTTTCTTGTTTGAGGAGGAATTTTTTAGCGGAAGTTTGAAGATATATTTCCGGAGAGAAGAATGTTGAAGTTCAAATATTGACTGTTTGACATTCAGTGTTTTTTGTGATATGCAGTTTTTGTGTTTAAAAGTAATAAATTACCAAATTATTTACTACGACATAAATTAAGATTTTTAATGTAATAGATATGCGAAACCAATTTGTTGCTGTTTTAATTTTCCGCTATATTAAAATACTGTTATTTATTGATTATTTAATCAAACATTTTAAGCTGTGACTAACACATGACTACAAATAAAAGATGTTCATTGTAAGAAGTAAAAAATGTGCCTTGAAATTAATCAAATATTGGCAGTAGTATTTATACTCATTATTAACATTTTTTACTGTTACCAAGAGAATGTTTGCAATTTTAATTTATTCTAAATGAAACATTTTAATTTATTTTTTCTTTCGGCATATTTGTTTCACCAAATATTTAGTAATTTTTTAATCCGGCTATTCACCAATAGTATAGTGATATTAAAAAGAACATGTTATATATAAGGTGTTGCATATGTAGACGCACCACAACGGTTGTTAATTATTAAATATCTCTCCTAATTATTTTTCAGCAGTCTGTAACTAATGATACCCTGATTCAAAATTTTCAATTATTCGGATTAGGAAATGTCAAAGAAAAATTAACTGTTTCCGGAAATCGGAGTATGGGACATATTTGGATTTTTGGCCATTTTCTCTAAAACAGTGGCTCGTATGAAAATTTTACTAGAATACAAAATTGATGCTAATATTTCGTTGTACAAAAAAATTTGGTGTGGCCAACACAATACCCCCCGCCATTTACAGCCCGAGTCACAAAAAAGATTAAGTTAATCCTTATTTTTGGATTAGCGAATTTTACTCTAATTTTGATAGTTTATTTCTTAAAATATAGTCTAATCTAATTCAATTAACTACCTTTTTTTAAACCCCTCAACAAGATTAAATCCCAATTACAGAGTGGGTTCACATTCACACACATCCATGCCTTAGTTGGATTCAAACCCAGAGCCCCGAGGGCACTCATGACATGAGGCGTTGCTCTAACCATTGAGCCACCGGAGCTATATTAAAATGAAGATTAAATTTTAAATACCGTTACTAATATTATTTTGAAATGATTAGTTCTTTGATAGTGACATTTATCTGTCAGTTACATACATTTGAATAACTGCGTTTTGTTTAAAGCGTAGGCTCTGGTATTTAAATTATAGATAATTTTATAAATTTATCCATAAAATATATAGAAAAAGTTGCAAATCTATAAAAAAATTAATATTCTTTAATTTTTATAATAACATTAATCTCGAAAGAATAACATTTGAAGGTATTTATCGAAAAAAAATATTTTGAGCTTCTAGTAAAGTGCCATTTCCGGTTATCCGATTTACACCAAAAACTAATGGGCTCTTTCCAGTACATAAAAAGTTCGAAATACAATGTTTCAAAATTTTCTGAATGATAGTATTTGAGTTAGAGTGGAGGATCCACACAGACATGATCGTAAAAATGTTAAAATCGGATTCTAGGGACCTTAAAACGTGGTCATTTACCAAAATTTCGATATGCGATTTTTAGCACGATCCCTATACATTCCTACCCTACCCTACGGGTAGCGGGAGGTAAAAAGGATTCTTACATTTTTTACCTATAGTATGAACACTCTAAGAGTTATGTTAAAAAATATTTAACCGGAATAACAATCTATGAAAGAAATATTACGTATTTAATACTAAGCTGCAGTTTAATAAAACAAATTAAACTATGATTAAATTTTACTCGAATTTGTTCTTATATTAAATTTACTTTGGATGCCACGACGACTGTAAACTGTTATAAATAGTAAAACCTATTAGACTAACTATTAATTATGTAATATTGTTTATTTTTTGTACAATTAAAATTTCTTTCAAAAATAGTTATTTTAGATAAAACCACATTTTTTACTTAACTCTTTAATAGTTTCCCCTTCCCCATTTGTCCCACTTCACGCGAGGTTCCCATGCTCCGATTTCCTGAAACTACTCGTATGTTATTCAGCGCACTGTTCTGTACAATATTACGTAAAAAAGTTTTTACAGCAATTTCTTTGAGGTTAGGGGTACTTTCTCGGTAAATTTCCTAACTAGATACTCCTCATAACTTTGATAAGTTTATTGTAAAAAGTACGCTAAAATAGGGTCGTTGAAACCTATAGCATCTAGTGGATATTCAAGGAAACTAGTATCAATCAGAACTTAATCAATGAGAAGTGGCATAATCAGAGTATTTTATCATCGTGATTCTTGTACATTTGCCTTCAGTGTGATTCAGTGTTTTCACTTAGAATAGGGGTATTTTTGTCTAACGCCTGTCATTTATGATTGATAGACGAATTTTCACTATTCTACCTATAGGCGACAATGAATATTGCAATGGGGTCCTCCTCCATAACAAAAATTAATACAATGTACGCTTCATACTTAAAGTATTAATTAATAAATAATGATTAAGATAAAAAAAAACATTTTTACCTCTCGCTAAGACAGGTATTGAATTCATGCTAAAAATCGCATATCTAGATTTTAGTGAATAAGCACGTTTTAAGGTCCCTACAATCCGACTATAACATTTTTATGATGAAAGAAAATCATCTAAATATTATTTATCGAAAATTTATGTAAATACTTATATGAAAGAACGTTAAATTCTTTATTCGATAAATATACATTCATTATTATATCTTCTATAGATTTAGAGATAAAGAAATGCATATAAAATAATTTGATGTAAAAATTCTCAGATCAAACTACTTCAAGGCAAGAAATTCAAATGTTTGTAATTGACACATAAATGTCACTGTCAAAAATATTTGTATGCCACTGTCAAAAATATTTGTACATCATTATGAAGATTATGAAAATAAAAAAAAAGTCAACAACGCAAAAGAATATACGTAAAAAAGAATATAAAAGGAATTTGCGAAAAAATGATGAATATAAAGAAAAGGAAAGTAGAAATAGAAAATTTCAAGATATTGAATATAAAGAAAATGTATGTATTGTACATAATTTATATTAAAATATCCCATAGATTTTGATATATGAGAATAATTTTTCGTTTTATGCGTACAACCAGGTAAAATATCTGGCGAGAGGTTATGTGCTGGCCATATCAGATTTTTTTAATAATTACTTTGCGAAATATTTGTAACTCTTATCAGTGTCATTTTGACGTCTCACTGTTGCTATTTTACTCGCGCAGCGTACTATAGAAACTGATGCGAGAGAGATAGCAATAGGATCGGTAAAAATCAAATGCATAAACTAACAACAATTATGCCTTTTTAATACAACGAATTGCTACAAAATGAATGAACTTTCATTTAAAATAATAATAAAAATAATAGTGGAGGTCCTTATTCTACTATAATTATTTTTTAACTCATCTTATATATTATAAATTTTATAGGGAATTTTGAAAAAGAGAAAAAATTACATTGATATTCGCAATGGATCTTAAGTTATTTTATCCATAACCTGTCATGTTAACTACTCAAACCTCTGCTTTATTGTTAGTTTTATTATTGTTATTTGCATTGCTAAATGAACAATATTTCATGTAAACATATTTCATATCTTATTTAATACTTGCTCATAAAATTATTTATACAATTATGAATATTAATCAATTGCATACATATAAATTTTCTATTATTAACATTGCTTAATTCAAATTTCATAATAACCATCAACAAAAAAGGAAACCTTTTATAATTTACAACAATATTCATAGAATTACGTAATAATTTTCCAATATAATAATTAATAAACCTTCCGTAGTAATAAATTCATATTTTAATTACCATTCATTAATATTTTTAAACCGCAAAAACAAAAAATCAATAAAAAAACTTACTAGTCATATCTTCTATGTGGGTGATAATGTAGATAGTTTACTGCTTACCTGTAAAGAAAAAAATTATTTAGTTACAATAGATATAACCACAGAAGCTAAAATATTTCCTAAGCAATAGACTCCAGTAGCGATATATCATAAATTAATATCTTAGAAGAGAAAGAAAAAATATTTTGGAATTTTAAATAACTTGTATACCAGGAGGTAGGAAATGTTAGAGACTACCTGTGGACCAGAAATTGATATTTACATTTTTGTTGATTCCAGTATTTTATTAACGCCGTAAGTAATTTTCTAAATAGCCATATAGGAGATATAAAATTATATGCTTATATTTTTATGATAATTTTCTAGATGTTTATTGGTAAGAAATATACAATATTTTATCGTCTTAACTACTTTTAAAATATGACACTACGACAGTTAGTAAGTAAATTCTAACTCGTTTACTACCAGCACGGTTATCAAGAGATAACGGATATAACGTGTAAGTGCAAACTTAAAACTGGGAGAGCCAGTGAGGTGACGCCTTGTAAACGACCTCAACGCTACAAATATATCGTCTTTTCTGAAATTTGTGAATAGAAGTATATTGATACACTTTCAACAAATTGACAATTCATGTATCAGCAAATATAGAAGCAAAAATTTAATCATAATTTCTTATTGCCTTGACTCAAAAAGAAAATTATTTAGTAAAATCGTTTTTATCCATTTTTAATGCTGCGCGTTCGTAAACACTTCAATAATCGATTGGATTCTAAACATTTGAATATCGCCCTGCAAAAAGAAGAAATGTCGCATCAAATACGATAGAATTTTATGTATAAACTTCCAATGCAATAAGAATCATAGTGTCAATGAGTATGTTTATATCGACGTCCGTAATCGAATTTAAGTGGATTTAGGATTAGAAATCGTATTTAAGAAAACGATGTAAACGATCTGGATTGGATAAAGAATCGGATTCTAAATCGACTTTACCAACGAGATTTGTTCATAAATCCGATTTACTTTCACGATATAAACAGCGATTTAACAAAAAAATTAAATAGTAGGTATTGAAACAATGAAAAAAACGCAGAGTAATTTATTCATCTTTCATAGTTTGACAGTTAATATGTGTCAACGAGATGTCAACGATAAGTTACCATAATTATTAGAAGAGCAATGAGAAATCCGTGGACGCAACAAGAAACAGATATTTATTATTATAAAAATAATTGATTTGTTAGTTGAAAAAACTAAGTAAATTGTCAAGAGTCAATATTAATACTAGTCAATAATGATCTACGCATTATATGCTGCTATGCCAACAGTGACAGTAGTAAATCCAATTAAATCTACGTTAAATTCGAATGTACTTGATCGTTTTAAATTTTTCTGGTATGTATAAATAGTCAAGATTTAGAATTTATTTATATCCGATTGGATTAGAAATCCGATTAAGGACGTCGATATAAACATACTCAATGTTATTTAGCTTTTAAATATAACCATACAATATGGAGTGACGTGGCCGCGTGCCTGAGTGTCTGGTCGCAAATCTGGGGAACCGGGTTCGATCCCGACCGACGCCAAATATTTCAAATTTTAAATGACACTAAATTGACCCCTGTGGCGCACTCTCCACGCCAGCAATGAGTGCCCGTGAGATGACGCACGGTACAAATATGTCATCATCATTACCGATATCTGCGTAAAAAGCAGATTGGCACACCCAGCAATGGGTAGTATGCCGTGATGATATATTTATTTATTTATATGACAGAAGAACATTTTTGCTATATAAACTTGTCTTGCTTAATTTCCCAAAAAGTACATAATTATTATTATTATTATTATTATTATTATTATTATTATTATTCGTGTCCAAACCATATACATAATATAAATAATTTATACACAATAAATATATAAAACATTCCAACCAATATTTCTCACTCCTTAAATACTGAAGTGAACGATTTTCGGTAGCGAAATATCGCATCCGCACCGCAAGGAGTGAGTTAGCTGAGCTTGTTATTATAACTATATAAATAGTCAAATTTGGAAATTATGGAAATAGGCCTTATGCATCGCCCGCATTAACTAGGACGCAGAGGATGCATCTTCTCCGAAGATTCTCTTCTTCATGCCAGAGGAAAAACCGTCCGCAAAAACTGGCAGAGAAGTGACCTATCTAAATAGTATTCATTCAAAAAATTGCACAGTTTATAGCAGCTGGTGTTGCCTTAGCCAGATCTTCTCACGTGCATTCCTCTTCTAAGTTAGCGCACGTGAGCAGGTGGGCCATTGTTTGTTTTTGACCACAATGACATAAAGTGGGTTCTGCTTGGTACCCCCAGTTGAACATGTTTACTGCACATTTTCTACTTGACTTCGTAGGCGATTTAACGATTTCCAAATTGGCCATTTCTGACCATTACCTGGAGGTAATAATAATAACATTGATCATTAGCAGTGCGATTTCAAGGACAGCTTCGGAAACAATTTTTGTATTTGTAATTATGGTTTTACGCGAATTTTATTAATAAATTGCTTTATATTGTTCATTCAGTGCCCCTAAAATGCATATTTTCTGACGCTATCACTGACCTTTCCTCCGGCACATATAAATATATAACATAACCTTACATATTTCTACGCTGTTTTACAAAACCGTAAATTTGTCACTTTAGACATACAAAAACAATTGAAACATGTATTAATTACAATAATTATAAACAATATGCATAACAAACCACTAAACATGTATAGAAAAACAATGTAGCAACTTAGCAACATTTAACCGTTCGTATTAATCTTTTCCTGTATACATTCTAGCTAGCATTCGACACAGTCTAATAAAACAATTAGCACTCACCTAGTTATTACTGCGTTAGTGTCCACGGCGTAAAGATCACAACTGACACTTCTCTACACATAAATTGTGCTGGCAACACCCACCATATAATGGTTAATGGCAATACATTAGCCTTTTAATTAATACTCGCTGAAATATTGTTTTAATCACTTTTAATCTGATAGACGAGAAATGCAATGAATACAAAAAGACAAACATGTATTATAGTTAATGCATTACATTTAAGAATCAAGTTAAAACGAAATAAAGTATCAATAAACACTCTATAAACACAGTGGGATGTAATAACGGCTACGATTTGACAAACGGAACAGTCGGTAATGAAGTATGGGAATTTAACTTCCAATTTTATATTTGTAATCTCGAGTAATGGTTAATTTTAATAAATAATTTATACATTTTAGGCATTCAAAGCAGTTACCAGTAAATATTTGAAGCGCATTTAAGTGCAATACATATTATAGGAAATGTATCATCCAAAAGAATGAAGACAATAATTTTTAATGAACAGATTCTATTGTATTTTAATAGTTACTATTGTGCTGGCGTTGTGGTTTCCATGGAGATTGTTGAGGTTGCTATATATGCAAAAGAAATATGGGATGGATTTGAGACTGCCCAAGACAAGATGGTTTCACAAAAGTCAAAAGACGTACGAAAAGTTTTGTAAGTGGCGGTACTCAATAGAGGTGGGCGCGGGCCGTGATTTTGTCGGGTCACGATGGGTCACGACGTGACCCGCGTGATCGTGAATACAATTTAAATTTTGCGTCGTGAGTGGACGTGAGCGTGAGACGCTAAAAAATTATCGTGCGTGATCAGGCGTGATTGAAATTTAATCGGGCGTGAGTACAAGTCTTCTTCTATTTTTTATTTACAAAATTGTGAATTTTCATCTTTTACTGTATATTCTTGTTATTATTATTATTATGTCCAAATATGTCATCAACAGTATTTTTTGCATAAAAATAGTGTTATTGTTGTACCCAAAATTGTATACACAGTTGCTCCGATTTTACTAAAGATATACAAATCTTTAAGTTCGTTTGACACGATCATAATTTTGTTAACAAATTTGTTACTAAATTTATAATATTTGTGGAATAGAACAACCTATTTGTCCATAAAGATTCGTTTCCAATGAAACCAATCTGTTACCTAACTTATTACCAATTTGTTAACAAATTTTATAACAACTTATGTCTGTGTTAAACAGGCTTAAATGTACATAGAAACAATTACGTGACACGAACGTGACCCGCCGGGCGTGATCGGGCGTGAGTGCCAAAATAAAATCGTGAGCGTGAGTGATCGTGAATCAAACATAAAAAGTCGTGCGTGATTGGTCGTGATTACATTTTTAGTTTCGTGAGCGTGCGTGATCGTGAACAAAAAGTTACTCACGCGCCCACCTCTAGTACTCAAGCTCAAAAAAAATGAATTTATTATGTTGTCTAACCATTTAATCATAAACCACAATTTTGATTTTTGTACGCCCTCGTGGGCGATAAAGGCCACATTGTGCCTGCTTTTGAGGGCAAATAAACAAGTTTATGATTAAATAAAATAAAATATATTAAGCCGAAGAATCATTCGAATACAAAATAATAAATAATTTTTTTATCCGTTAGTTTAAAATGAATTACCTTATACAGAACATCCCAAAAAAAAAAACGCACCCTGGGGCTCTCAAAATACAAAGTCGATTAAATTACTAACATAAAAGTTGCCCGATTAGGGAATGGAGAGGAATTTTTTTTTCTTTTTTTGCGAATAACTTCAATGTGTGAAATAATAAATAATATTGGAATTTGGTTTGGACCTTTGCTTTATGCTCTTTCAAGTAACAACGATCAATTTTTTATCGCTGTTAAATTCCGGTTATGATATCAAAGTTTTAATATTTATATAGGCTTCATTGGATGGTTAGACAATTGGAATTTTTTTTTTTGCTTTCCAAAATAAATCTGAAAAATATTGCCAATATTTAAATATCACACAGGAACTCCTACAATGCTCTCTTCATAGCTGCTTTGAGAGTCAATGAGGTGACGCCTGGTAAATGCCCTCAACGATACAGATATATCGTCAATATAGAAATTTACGAATAAAAACATATTGACAAACCCATTAGAACAGCGTTTCTTAACCTATGAGTCGCGAAGGGGTTTGAGTGGGACGCGTAAACTATTCAGAATTTTGTAATTTTTATTACAAAATGTCAATCATATTTTGCTAAAATGTATATAAAATTTCACTAAAATGTTACTAATGAAAGCAATACAATGTAAAATTGTTACTGCTTATAACCCTACCGAGACTTTGACTTCATTTTGGTTTAAAAAAGACACACCAATCATATGATTATTAAAACTAAATTTTAGAAACCGCCGTGATTCGAAGAACTTTGCAAACTCAAGGTTCACAGTAATTAACATTAATTATTGTAAGCTACTCGTATTATTATTTATTTATTTATTTATTTGAAGTTTGGCTTCTTAACAGGAATAAATCCCAATAATAAAGAAGCTCTAGCATTATATACAAAAAAAAATTACAGAAAAAATTCAATTATAGGAAATAAAGAATAACAGTACCGTGATTATAAGATTTTTGTAGAAAATAAATAGTATAGTGATAGTAAATACATATATATATAAATACAAACATTTTAATTTAAGAAAATCTAAGAAGGCGCGGTAAACTAGTACAGAACAGATCTGGCATATTGTTGCCGTTGTACAAGTGTGACAATCTTATAACAGGAGAATTTAGGATAGAGTTTGTGCGATAATGACAGTAAGTAAAAAAGCTATTTATTCTAGTACCGTAATTAGGTACTCTAAGGCAAAAAGACGTTAGTAAAATTGGTGAATCGACGGTGTTATTAAAAAGTTTATGTAATTAATTTGAAATTTTAAAGAAATGCATTTTCAATCATGTTCGAAAGTCAAATTGGACAAATATAGGAAGGTAATATTTATGTTTGAACATTTGACTATCAGACAAGATTAAAATTGTATCAAATTCATGTATTTTCCAAATTGTAACAAAGATCGTTTTATTTGAAATTGTTTATTTTATTATGTTGTTAAATTTTTATTATTTTGTTTATGAATATGTACCTAGGTATGTGATATACTTATTCCTATATTTTCATTTTTTCATGTTCATAAATAGTTTATTGTTTATAATAAGACACGGTTTTTTTATTTTTTAAAAATTTTTCTATACTTATAGTGGGTCGCGAAACCAATATAATAGATAAATTTGGGTAGCGGCTTCAAAAGGTTAAGAAACGCTGCATTAGAAGATAATAAGATGTGATAATTTTAGTAGTAGTAGAGTAGTACTTTTAAACAGGGTTAATTGAGCTATAAATAATAAAATAAGAAATTCAGTTGCAACTCCCCATTGGCGACAAAATTCTTAGTTACGGCTCTGCTCATTGAACTTGACTCCATAACCCTTCATATATGAATCTATCGACTTATGGTAACAGTAGAATTCACAATTAATTAGAAATTACCACACCCATACCATATGAAAGATATACTAAATATTTCAGTTATTACACATTTAATGTGTGCTCACTTGTCCATCCTTCATCATTATCTTTTTCAGTTTCCATTCATTACCCTGAGTAAGTACTAGTTGCACTCACACCCAAACTGCTGTAGCATCAACCCAGTAACCTTGCCCGTAATAACAGGCTGTGCTGACACTTGGTTGTATTTGGTCATCTGGCAGTGCAGCTGATAGGATATGTACCGTTCGCTATTCTGACCTGTGTAAGGGTCAGCGCATATGAGTGCCCTAACCTCTCATCTGGGCTACGCCTCGAGTGTAATTAATAATGAGGCTTACCGTTAAAATCAGGAAGAGAACACAGAATTCCAATGGGAGTTTCTACTATTGCTATGCTCTGGCAGCCAATTAGTCAGCAATGGATGTATTTTCAATACAGTATAAAATTTAACAATACCGTAGACCGTAGCGAATAAAATTATTAATAAAGATAGGATAAATTAAAGTATTCTAAGTTGGGAACGTTTTCCAATTTAATGCTAACCCAGGAAAGGTTGCATAGAAGTCAAAATAACCTCATGCAAATTTGATGTTAGAAGGAGCTTCAATCTTAAACGATTTTTGGTGATATTTTGTTATTTGAAATTGGCATGACTGCAATAAATACACTAAGTATCTAGGCAACGGACAGAATGAGAAGCGCAAATCACTATAACCAACCTAATAATTCTACCAAAATTTCCCTTAATGGTAATTGTCAAATATTTTTATAAAAAATAATGTAAACGAAAGCCTCAACAGAGAAAATAGTATAAAACACACTTTACAGAAGGCAATTCCCTCGCCGCTGCGCGATCGTGAGCGAATTTGTAACTCGTTTCAGAATATGTTATGTTCTATAACTTATATTCTAATATACTATTTTAATATACAGTTCTGACGTCACAGTATAACTACGCAAAGCAATATTAGGCATTTTCGAAAATTCTACCGGTGAACTGTTCTTTCTTTTTTCTTTTTTTTAAAAAAACCTCTCAACATGATTAAATCCCAATTTCAGAGAGGTTTACATATAAAAACATCCATGCCTTAGTGGGATTCGCACCCAGGACCCCTAGCATACTCATGACTGAGAGCCGTTGCTCTAACCATTGAGCCACCGAAGCCGTCGTTACCGGTATATATCGGTAAACAGCTGTTTACCAGGTTACTGTTACCGGAATCGATATTTTAAGAATGCAAGTGGTAAACCGGGTAGATTTATAACCTATGAAAAACATTTGAAAGAAAAAAACAGATTTGAAATTTAACGTAGTTAAACTGAGCACAGTCCTACTTCCGATTCCCACATTGAACAAATTTTCACTTTTAACACGTGCGCTTCGCTTGGCATCACAACTTTTTTGAGGTTAGATTCTTCATTTACCGCATTTACCGGCTGAATTACTCGATCCACAAATCATGGATCCGGTAGTTGGACCTGGTAGATATGGTACAATTTTCAAAGACGGTAATTATTAACCACTCGTGTTTTCAAACGCAATCTACTGATAGAATTTTCGTAAATGCCTATTGTTTACCTATAATGTGGTGACGTCACAACTGGGATATACGAACCATATACGAGCTGTCAATCTATCACTGATACTGCATTTTAGAAAAAATTAAAAACATGAAACTTGTGTGAAAGGATATTTTAAATTATTTAAATCGCCTGTAAACTCCAGAAAATTTCTATGAAAGGAAGGAAGATATATATTTTGGGCATATTTTTAGTTGAAAATTTAACCACTTTGTGCGTATTGCTTTAGCTTGAATCGCGAATAGGCGAAGTCAATATTCGGTATTTCACAATGGGCGATGATCCACTCGGTAATCATTTTTGGGAAAAATATTTGGACTCACACAGAATATGGCGGATTTTTTGTAACAAGAAAAATAATTAAAAGTGGCTCATTAAACTATTTAAAATTTCTTCAGTACCATTGATTCACTAGCGGTCGTTGAAAATGCACCAAAAAATATTCGGTATAAATAAATGAGATACAAGTTGCTTGTTATTAGTAGTATAAACGATTAAAATTTGGAATCGATAGTCTTTGAAGAAATATACATTTTTAAACCTATTTATCGCAGAAACTTGTGTCTTAAATATTTCTTGCAAAATTATTCAAATTCGGTAAATATACCTAGTAGCAGACAACGATGTGCGTTTGATCAAATAAATTATTTTGAAAGAGGCCGTATCGTTGGTATGCGTGAGAGCGGTTTATTACTTCGTGATATAGCGGCTCATGTAAATCGTAACGTAATAACAATTTCACGCATTTGGAGACAGTGGGTAGAGACAAATGCAGAGAGACGACAACAGGGTCTGGGGCCCATCAGAGAGGTAGGACCGTCATCTTATTCGTCTATATTTACAAGATCGCACTCAAAGTGCTCCGACTTTAGCAGAGCAGTGATGGAGGGTAACAAGATACCCTTTCCTATTCTATATAGTATAGGACCTCACTGCTTTCTCTATACGACGTATTCGTCACTGTTTGGCGGAATAGACCATATTACTATTTCAATGCGCATGCTCAGAACGCACAGTCATATGCTTGGGAGTACAGCGGAAATAAAACCAATGTTATCTTATGGGAAAAATTGTATTTTTAAAGCTAAATATTGTTTTATGTAGACGTAAATGAACAATAATTTTTTTCTTGAAAGTTTCATTTCATTTTTAACTACTGGATTCTGCCCTTATAATATATAAATAATCAATAAAATAAATACGAAAATTTAATAATTTTAATCGCCTATTTGTCGCTGACAGATAACCTCAAACTAACGTTTTGCTGTAGTGATTCTTTTGTAAAGAGCGAAATATATATTTTTAATTGTTTACTATTGTTGCTTCCCGGATTGTCATTTGAATCCATTAATTAAAAAGGAATATCTTTTCCTTTTTTCCTAAAAATATTAAAGAAAAAAAAAGTTAGTATTGCCAACTTAATCGGAAAAATTTAAAAAATAGTTTGTCAGCCTGGCACGCTTTTTTCATTTCATAAATCTGCCGGAACCGGACCTTTGACCACTCACCATAGATCTTTGCGATTGAACTGGTGCAGAGAAAGACGACTATGGAATCATGAATTGCATCATCATTCTTTTCTACACACAAAAACCTTGTACCACGGATAGCCAAAAGTCGCACATGTATGGCAGGTTTTCTATTACTTTTTTTGCCAAAAACTGAAGTGTTGAATCTGCCATAGAATATTATTCGCCAATGAGTGTCATTAATAAACGATCAACGGAAAAGGTATCTTTAATTAATATGGAAAGAAATAAATAAATATATCATCATAAATATTTGCACCGTGCGGGCGCTTACCAAGCGTCACCTCACGGGCAATCATTGCTGGCGTGGAGAGTGCACCAGTGCACCACAGGGGTCAATTTTGTGCCATTTAATAATCGAAATATTTGGCAAACAAAATTTTAAATAATGGGGACACTGTGAGAAAACAAATGAAAAAGTAAAATTCGTTGCAAAAATTTCCACTAAATCCCTGCAATCTTAAAAATATAAGCTAATACCTCGTATATCATGTTCCACCCACTATAATAATATGTGTAAACCTAAAACCGCAATCCCATAACATTTCGATTTTTCCCGTCAACCATCTCATTTCCTACATATGAACGATTTGCTCCATCTTGTATCTGCAATCGACTTTTTCTGTATCCAGGAACACTTGCACACCGTCTGTGGCTAGTGTATTAGTTGTTGCGGTGTGGAGTGCGCGTGGTTAACCCCTGACCCTCGCGATGGCGCTGCGAGATTCCATCACCGACACCGCCAGAGATGAGGTGCAGTGCATGTGCAATGTATGTGCATGGCACTGCCGGCTACCAAACTATTCATTACCACGGTAGTTTACCCGCAAATGCCCCCGAAGGAGCCGGGGAGATTTTTACATAGGAATAGAAGAACTGTTAAGAATACGAACGGTTAATATGAGAAGTGTACCTATATGTGAGAAATTTCTTGACTGTGGTATACATTAGGTGTTAACAATTACTCGAAATTTTTGTCAACCAGCATTCAGAGGTTATTCTAACGTGCAGTTGGATACAAAATGTGCAGTAGGAAAAGCAAATTGTGCAGTGGGAAATTAAAATCTGTGCAGTTATTTTTCATTTATTTCGAATAAGCCAAATAATTTTTTTTAAAAAAAAGAACTAAACATATTAGTCAGTACTATATACCCTTAAAATTAGTGACAAAGATTTAGAAACATCCTACGTAAGCACTAAAATTGTACTAGCTTTTCCCTCAGACTCTTCGCTCGTCTTATCCTCATCATTGGTATTGGCCTCAGCAAAAATACCATTAGAGGTGCTCACGCTTATCATTGTGGCTTTCCGGAGATCTCATTCTAACAGAGAAGGCATGTTGTAATAAATATACAAAACCGCATTTTCGGAATCTACCGACAAGCTATTCCGAGACACGATGTTATATTTTTTAAATTTAATTCCGAAAAAATAGTTAAGAACTAACTCTGGAAGCGTCAGTTTCCGCAACTTTTCTATTTGTGGATGTTCTAGTATTTCGTTATAATCCAACTTGAATTGAATTAAATAAAGTTCTTTCACCAAAATATTATAAACATATACTCTGTTCCATTTAAGCCATTCAGTATTGTAGAGAATAGGGAATACTTTTAACCTCTCTGATTGGCTGAAATTGGAGACAAGAGACAAGTTTATCCAATGTAATTTCGGCTACTTAAAATTGGCGTTGATGCGAGCGATATCTGCTGAATGGCTTAAAGGGAATAGAATATACAGGGATTTATTTTCTTGTGCAGTGGAAAAAAATCCTTAGAATAACCTCTGCCAGCATTTATTCACTTACAAAACACAAATGTTTCGGTAACATTATTTCCAAGTAAAAAAAGTTAATAGTTAATAAATATTTGACAGAAGTAAACTTTTAACTTGTAAGTGATCTGAACAAATGTGAAAATGCAATATTATTTTTGGAACAGACTACTATAATTACTAATATGAAAATGAACGCGAATACGAATACGAACGAAATTACGAACGCTTAAGGATAAGGGCGCAGGGCTCATGAAATAAATCGCAAATTAAGCGTGTAATGAGAACTCAGTTCCAGCGTTCGACTCGTGTTGCAAACCTCGCCGTCCTGAGTTACAGATAATACAGTCAAGTTGATAGAATACTATTCTTTACAACATTAGCGGAAGTAAAACGCACTCCCCGCACTTTGTCATTAAAATAAAAAAAAAAAATATATCATCAATCTGCTTTGTACACAGGCGTCACTTCGCAGATCTCAGCGCTGGAGTGGAGAGTGCACCACAGAAGTCACTGTTGTGAGTGTTGTGTCTTTCAAAATTCGAAATAATTTTGGTGAGGGTTGGATTGAACCAGGTTCCCCAGAATCGCGACTAGACACTCAGGCACACCGTCACGTGACCCCAATTTATTTATCATTGACCTGTGGAAATAAAAATAAGGCTTTGATTGCCAAGTTAGGACTTTATGGTGGACGACCTGTCAATTCAATATTTTACTGATGATGAACTTGAGCGATAGTCGATTGTAGAATGGATGAGGGGTTCCAAAAGGAAGAAATAATCGGACTAGCAGTCTTTGGTGAAATTATTTATTTCAAGCCAACGTTTCGGCTAAAACATTAGCCTTCCTCAGGGCAAGAAGTAATTAGACAATTTCTTGCCCTGAGGAAGGCTACTATTTTAGCCGAAACGTTGGCTTGAAATAAATAATTTCACCAAAGACTGCTAGTTCGATTATTTTTTCTTTTGGAACCCCTCATCAATATTTTAGTCTTTTAAATATGCTATTCTTCGAGCGAGTAACACTTTTCCTTCCTCTTCAATTACTATACGCTATGTTCTATAATCACCCAGGCCCAGTAATACCACAAAAAGTAGCACCCATCTTCTTTTTTCATGAACAACTCATTGCAACCGAACCACCCGTCTGCTGATTTTTTCGTGATCATACGAATAGATTCAACTTTTGTCACCTATTACAATGTTATAAACCATATTAGAAGATCCGCAAGCAAACCATACAAAACGAGCGCACAGCTTCCGTGCATCTAAATGATTATTCAAGATGGTGTTGATCCCTTTCACGAACGAACTTGAATCGAAAGAAACGTAACATGACGTTTTCTTCTATCATGCCGCGTGTGCATCCGTAATATTTTCGTCAATAACAGTTGTTTTTGGACGTGCTATAAGTATCTCATCCTTTAGATTTACGGCTTCAACGTAATGCATTGCACAAACGTTTTACGGTGGCTAATGAACATGACTCACTCCCAAATACTTTCTTCAGGTCATTAAAACATTCTTGGCGGCTTAACCCACGTTTGAAATTGTAGAAAATTACTGCTCGAAATTGCTAGTTGTTAAATTTCTTGTTTTTTTTTTTCACAGAGATGTTTCCTTCAACAATATTATTTAAAAAATTTTATTGTTGAACTGACAGAAGATAAAGGTAAATATCAAATAATATTAGTTAATAGTTAGACTCAATATTCACAGAACAGCCCTCCTATAACATTTTAGCTGCCTTTCATTCGATCTTGATAATTGTATTTTATGGGTTATAAAGTATATTATTTTTTTCACAACAATAATAAAATTGCTATATTTTACTGTCTAGAGAGGGAAAACTGATTTTCAGCTCTATTTCGCAAGCAGAATGTTGAATTTTTGTTTGTCGTGGAAAAAATGTGCCCAGCACGAAAGGAAAGCACGCACTTTTGTCACTCTCGTTCGCGGCGAAAAAAGATGCGCATTCCTCTCTAGTTTGACAAATAATTACTGCAACATTTAGAATTATTAGGTGTTAACAATTACTCGAAATCTCAGTCAAACAGCATTTATTCTCTTATAAGTAAGATCTTACAAAATATTATATTTCATGTGCACACAATATATTCATTCTTTACATTCAAATTTGCAACTTCGTATAAAAATTAATAAAAAGCATATACACATCAATTTACTTTAAAAGTCGACAACATAATTTTTGTACGATGTTGTAAAACTGAATGTAAAGAACGAATTTATTTTTGTACAGGAGACGTAATATTTTGTAAAATTTCACTTACCAAAAAGAAGTATAAAATAAATAATATTGTTTATCTTTAATCGTGTCGAAATTTTAAATAAAAAATCTGATGTGGACACCACTTTTTAGTTATGCGAGATACGCACGTACGTGCGTACGTACATACATACGTACGTATGTACAGACGTCACGACGAAATTAGTCAAAATGGATTAAGGGATGGTCAAAATGGATATTTCCGTTGAAATCTGAAAACCGACTTTTTTCGCGATTATAATATTTCCTTTACCATGTAATTACAAGGAAGTAAAAATGAGAACTGAGCCGATTTGCAGATGGTTAATATATTAGAGCGATTTCTTGTAAGTTTAAGTTAGTAACTCGCGAATCGTCATCGGCAAAAATCGTGTTATACATGGCATGATGAAGAATTTCATGCTGAATTCGAATTTTCAAACCGCGTTATCATATCTTTAACCGGGTCAGAGTGGTGCATGAATTCATAGAAAAGCGTCGAAAAAAAATATTTAAAAATCATCAATAATTTACTTCTTTCGATGCCATGACGACTGTAAACTGTTATAAATAGTAAAATCTATTAGAATAAGTATTAAATATCTAATATTGTTTATTTTTTATTGATTTAAATATTTTTCATAAATTGTTATTTTGGTTAACTATATTTAACATAACTCTTTGAGAGTTCATCCTAGGTAAAAAAGGTACCGTTTTGTACAAAAATTTACGTACTTTAATTTTGTATTTTTTGATACGAGCTACTGTTTTTGAGAAAATCCTTAAAAAAAACTCATTTTTTGCACCTTTGATCAAAGATGGCTACTAGCGCCGAACCTCCCCAAGGTCAAGAATTTGAATTTTTCATCCCCGTCCCGACCTAAACAACATATGTTAAAATCGTTTCTACCCCACCTTTTGTAGGGTAAAAACCTCTATTGACTGGACTATAATAACGAACGAAATGACGAACGCTCAAGAATACAGGCCTTGAAACAGGCTAAAATTTTATCACTGCTTCAACAAATTTTTAACACAAATTAAAACAATTATAAATTTAGATTGTTTCGCTTGGCCTTTTATACTACAAATAAAATAATTTAAGAAATAAGACTTGTTAATAAGAAAAGAAATCTCTAATAACATCAATCTATCTGAACTCCGCCAAGAAAAATAAGCCATTATCTCCAATCTAACCTCACATACCACCAATTTTTTCTCTATCACAATTAAATCCCACCGACTTCAATCACCCATTTCCTTCTTCTTGACCTGGTCAACATTCTAGGATTCCTCAACACTCTTCACTGTTCTCCTTCATTTTCTCATTCTCACTCTTTCCTTCTTATTGCAACCTTCATATACGCTATCTTTTCTTGTCGTCGCCATCTTCATTAGTCCCAGCTCCTGCAGGTCTCCGTGCTGGGTCGCTGCTGCTGGCCAGCACGAGCAGAAGTAGAAGTTGAAGCTCGGAGCTGTCGGCGAGTGAAGACCAAGCTTATTAATCAATTTGATTATTTTCGTATTAACGGCGGACGTGTGTTTAGACCTGACCTTTGAACTCGGATGGAGAATGCGTGATGGGAGAGGTGTCATTTTTGTACATCAATGATGGTAGTCATGAATGAAAAGTGGATATTTTTAAAATTTCTTATACTCGTACATCAATGTGGGCCTCTTTATAGAAATTCCAGGTGTTTCAGTACCTCTTTTATAGGCATATCAGAACTGTAAAGTGACCAATTGGAGTTTTGATATTCCGAATTCGATATAAATCGATTGAAGAGCTCTTAGCAAAAAAAAAAAACCAATCCAAATATTGCAAATATGAGTTATTCGCAAAAAGTATCGTAGTCACAAGTTATTAAATATTAAAGTTTGAGGGTTCTACAAAAAATATCCTATAAAAATGTCTAATTTTTATGTAATTGTTCATCAATGTTTATTTTCTATTTCTTCACAACCAGTAAATAATTTTCTAATATTTAAACATAATCCTGAGGTATATTAAGTTACAGAATCTATAGAAGTAAAGAAGCTAAAAAGATGTTACTTTGATCATCACAAATCAGGGTTGGCCTGATTTAAATCATTTTATTTAAATCGCAATTTAAATCAAATTTTATAAAATAATTCTATTTTTGTAGAAAAATCAATTTTTTTTCAAATTATTTTAGATACCTTAAATGTAGAGTTAACAAAAACAAAATTCTACTATATGGTAATATAATATAAAAATATATACATATGTATATACCGGGTGTCTACTTTTTTATGGACCATAGGAAATACAAAGGTAAAATTTTTATATATTTGTAAATTATTAATATTTTTATCACGTTGGTACTCGTACCATGGTCTGTGCAGTGTATATGTCAGGTTTAATTCATATTAGACGCATAATTTGTTTTTAACAGCTACATATTGAACAAGACTTTTATAAGCTCGGCTTTTTTAAATGACGAAACAAAATCTTCTTTAAATTTTATGTTAAAAATTATATAATGTGCACTGAAATAGAAGAGTACTTGGTTAAGGCTTTTTAAGGACAACGTTTTGCAACCATAGAAGGAAGGCAAAATCGTTGAAGTAGCTGAAGGCTACTCAAAAAAGCACATTTCACATGTAGTTGGCAAATTAGAAACAATGATATACGGAATTAGTTTTAAACAGATCAGCACACCCAATAATGGGTAAAAAAAATTATGATAATAACCGGTCTAATACACTAAGATAGTTGTTAGCATAATGGTTAGGTAACAACTGAGAGTTAACAACGATTTTTAGCAACTCTTGTAAGAACTGTCTTTCAATTGGTATTCTTTACGTAATTAAAGACATTGTCAAAAAGGGTTGTTAAATATAGCAGTAAAGTTATTAACAATTTGGAATAAATGTAAATCTTTCATCTTGTGACCATCCAGTTCACGAATTAAATCAGTATAGTGCGCAACATATTACGTTTCGCGACCCCTTTCCCTTTTCTTAAACAGAATTTCTAGGCGACCCCTAAAACTTTTTAGTTAATTAGGAAATACAACACAACTAAATTTCACGAACCCTCAAAAATTCTTCCGAAACCCCTAAATCATGAACGACGCCTGAATATCAGTTTGAATGTCCTTATAAATACTTTTTTTCCGATATTGAGAATGGATTCTTTTGCATAATTTTAATCTTGTCTAAAAAATGTATGTAGGTAATTATTTGCCATGCAGGTATAAGTATATTAGTTTATAAATAGTTTATTTTTGCTGGCGTTCCTTCATTTCTAATAAAATTGCATTTCCTTACGTAAAATTTTCAAGAAATACTATTTACCAATTGTTCAATACTAACATCGGGGAGAAATGCAATTGTTATTGTGTAATTAGTGACTCAACGTAACGACTAGTTGTTAAATTTTAGCAACTTGATGTAATAGTGAATAGGGCGCGAGCAGACACGTGACTCGAGCAACATTGAATTGCTTGGATCAGCTGATACGTGTGCGCGTGTCACTTTGACAAGAACAACGTCACTTTGTTAAGACCAATGTTTTGACTAATTAAATTTTGAACTGTTAAAAAGTTACTTTTAATTTCATGTGTTTTATTGCCTGAAAATTGTATAATATTAACATTTTAGTAGATCAAAATCAAAATAAGTCAAAACATTGGTTTTGTCAAAGTGACATTATTCTGTCAAAGTGACACGCGCACACAAATCAGCTGTTTAAAAGTACTTTAAGGTCGCTCGACTCACGTGTCTGCTCGCGCCCTATTGGGATTTTGAACTTAGTAACTGACCTTCAATTTAACAACTGAAAATGGTTGTTAATTTTAACAACTTTGCTTAGTGAATTAGGCCAAATATAATTACATCTTGAACCCTGTTGGATTGATTAACAATAAATAAATAAATGAATAATTTTTTTTTAATCTCTGCTGAATGTGGGGCTCAAATTCTGTCAGCTTTATTTGTGCATTTATTATTCTGTCTAAAACTCTGTGATAATAAATATAACTATAACAATCTTTTAAATTTATAACAAGATTTATTTATGTATTAATTGTATTTAATACCTAAACAGGACCCTTTAAATACAGGATGAAATCATACTTCGGGAAAAAAATGAAAGGACATATAGTACTGACCAAAATGAGTAAGAAAGGCTTAATCAACATGGGTCCGATCTTCAACTGTTTCCGAAAAAGAGGCCATTTACTATTAGAATCGAAGAAAATTGACAAAGATACTAATTGAACAAAATTTTGTCTACGTCAGTAAATAGAATATAAAAAACAATAAAATTTTATATGAAACATTTTTCTCAATTTCTAATAGTAACGAAGTTATTTGAAAATCAAATATTGGCCAAGGATACCACAACATTCAACTTAGTACATTTATTTAATTTTTTAAAAAAAAGTTGTAACTCTTATAGTTTTCGAGATAGCAGAGATAAACCATGTAAAAACTCATTTTACACTGCCTTATATCTCGGAAACTCTTGAAGATCGGACCTATGCTGAGTAAGTCTTTTTTACTCATTTGGTCAGTACAATACACCCTTTCATTTTTTCCCGAAGTATGATTACACCCTGTATAAATAGAGCTTGGCGAGAAACTTGAAGAATTCCTCTACCTTGCTCCAGATAGGAATTGTGGGACCCATTACTTTAAAGTAAACCAGTAAATATTGCAAGTACTTACAGTAATTTACAAATAAACACGAGACAATTTCACATGAAATAAAATAAATGAAATAACGAGAAAAGAAAGTACTTATAACAAAGTGAAAATTAGAGCAAATAAACTACAAGATCAACTAATGTAAATAGATCAATTAGTGACTTGTACAACTACAACAAATATCACAAATGCAATTAACTGAGAACAAACTAAATAGAGCAAGAAGAACATACGTTGTAAACCGGATGATTGAAATTGTTGAAATCTTTTATCAAATGTATTAACATGTAATCCATTAGAGAAAAAGTCCAAGCATTGTTGTGTTTATGATATTAAAATGGCTTAGAAAAAAAAATCGTGATATTACCACAGAGATATTGCTAAATGCTCAATAATACTCTTTATCTGACACTTTCAAAGACGCCGAACGCATGGAATTGTCATTTGTGCAATCTAAATTATCTATTTAGTTATTGTTCTCTTTAGGTTAAGGACTTTTTGATTTTTGAATTAGATATAGTTCGTTTAACTCTTTGTTAGATAAATGTCAGAGAAATTACAAAAATGCTGTATTCTATTTTAGGAAAGCATGGAAAATTGAAAATTTATTCGTGTTTCAACACGTTCATTAGGAGCCATTATTTTACGCAGTTAGAAGGGAACTTGAACCATTTAACCCACAATCAATCTACGTCAATCATAATTATTTACCTAGTTTTCAATCGTTCACGCTACATTTTACAAATATGTAAGTACATATGTTTATATAATTTTGAAATACTTTGTATCATTTTGCACTTTGCTAGTTTAATTGCTTTTATTATTTATAGCTTACAGTTATTTTATAAAAATCTGTAATATCTGCATAAGAATACATAATACTCGTATGTATTAATGGACATTTAATGTAGTAATAGCAAAAAACTAATTTTATCTGAATGAAAATGAAAAATAAGCATTTTCCGATTTAATGAGAAATAAATACTTTATATAACCAATCTAAAACAATTCTTCGCGGTTTACTGCCGCGCCCATATACTTTGTATGGAGGCGGCAGTAAACCGTAGACGCAAAGTATCGAAACAAACAGACCTATTCTAGTTCCATTTTCTTTTGTATTGGAAGCAAAACGGTTGAAAACATTATTTATTTCAAAAACCTACAGAAAAATTATGTTATAAATGAATGCCTAGATTTTGAAATGAATTTCTATAATTCGAAGTAAAAATTTGACTACCTGAAGAAAGAAATATTCAAGAATTGACTTCATTTGGATTTACAACTATTTATGCAATAACTCTTTACCATATGGCGACTTAATTTTTATATTATTTTTTTTATATTGACAATTTACTTCTTCCCTACATTTATGGGTCGATTCTGTTCTCATCTGTAAATTTTACAGATCTGTAAATTTTTAAATAATAAACAAAATCGCAACGAAACCTGCACACTTATGTATAATTTCATATTAATCAACAAAAATTGATGCGTTTTTGTTAGGTTTTTACAGATTTACAGGTCTGTTAAGATACATTCACAAATGAAAATTAGGTTTAGATTTATGGTATATACTTTATATTTAAAGACTTTGGTCGCATATTATGTAATGACACCATTCACACTTCAGGATTTAGGGTCTTTAAATCCAAATCATAAAGTTAAACATTGCAAGGTCCAAACTTTAGGTTTATGATTTAGTTTGACGTTACAAACTTCACCAATGAGAACGAGTCGGAAATGATATAGATATATACACCCATCTTTATTTATTATCCACTTGTAGGATTCAGTTTTTAAACAAATGCGAGAAGAATATGGAAACTGTTATTACTTAATTGCTGAAATATAACCAATAATGCCAAGCGAATGACAGTTACACGGCGCACAGGTATCTATTAAATATTACTCTACTGATATTTTAATGTTGTTTTTGAAGCATTTACATAGATGTCAGTACAATGAAAACTAAATTAGAGTAACATTAAACTTGCATTTATGAATGACTTACTTAAATCTAAACAAAAACCATAAACCTAATTTTCATTTGTGAATGCACCTTTAGATTTACAGACGTAAACAGAATCGATCCATTAAGTAGGTGATTTCAGTTTAAGTGAAATTTTCTGTAATACCAAAAAGAAACGCAATATGCTCATAAATGTAATATATTTTACGATGATTAACGCACGATTATTAATTCACTATTTGCATAACTTAAGCTGTTTATTTCATACCTTACGCGTAAAATCCACATCTTTCATTGGCCCATAAAATCAATAATTAAATGCAAAATTCCCGTATCAATTCCCGTGGACATAAAGATGCACATGCACATTCTCCAAGGAATTGACGGTTTGATGTTCTCTGAATAAGGAAAAGTATTTTTCTTCTTACGCCCGGATTAAGCATGATTTATCTAGCAAACTAGAGACATCTTGACTTTGAATAGCAAAGAGAGAATTTATCGCCATAAGGATGTCATTAGCTTAGCCTTATACGATGATAACAAATAGGATAAGATGTGTGAAACGTGTATACGATTATGAGTAGTGTTAATATCAACATATTTAGCGAAATTGTTAGTGTTATACGCATGTTACGGGTGATTTTAATCTCAAATTATGATAATATTTATTCAAATTAATAGAGTTTGTTTAAGATAGGATTTAAAACATATGTGTAGTTTATGGAAAAATTTTAACAGATAATTCATTGCAAAAGGTATTGAAGTTGTTCAAAAATACCCTAAGAATAACCTGCTGAACATGTACACTGTACTGCAGTAACTCTGTGCCGCAGTTGTGGTCACGAATCATGCCGATCATTCACAAAGCATGGGCGTAACTATAGAATATTTCTAAGGGGGGCCAGGCCCTTTAAGTTCAAAATGCAAAGTAAATAGGAAGTCCCATTTTATCGTGTGTACGCATTCAAAATTGTGGTTTGAAAATCACTGTTCTTGAATATTTCAAAAAATGTTGAATATTCCATTAAATTTTATAATATTTCGGAAAATTCTAGAATATTCTGCAAATTTTTGGCAATTTTAAATAAGTATATAAAGAGCGGTTGAGCTCTGTTTAGTTTTAAATAGCGACACAAACAGATAGAACTTTCTGGAACTTTCAGAAAAATTCTAGGACGTTAAAGAACTTTATGGAAAATTCCAGAACTTTCTCGAAATTCTAAACTTTCTGGAACATTCTAGAACTCTCTGGAACTATATAAAAAACTTCCTTAAACTTTTATGAATATTTTACACCATTTTAAAACATGTTAGTATATTTTCGAACTCTCCGGAATATTTAAGTAGGTATATCTAATATCTATAATGTGGATTATTTTGAAATACAGTGAATTTAAAAATAATGTAGTTAGGATGTTAAATACAAAATGCTTATTTTATTATTGAAAAAAAACATAATTTGTCGAATAATTATTGCCTAATCAGAATTTTTCACATCGAAAAATTACTTAAATTCCTGTCAATTAATCAATTTACTCCACACCATTTACAAAATTATATCAATTAAAATATAAAATAATTACATTAATATGCATTTTTTCCTAGGGGGGGGGGCATTGTCATTCTGGGTTGGGACGCCCCCCCCCCCTGGTCCTCCCTTAGTTACGCGCATGTCACGAAGACCAAGGGAACGCAGCCTCCTATGCTAACTTACGCTGATAAAATGTGGCTTGATTCACGTATCGTGTATGCAGCACGAGTGTGGAGTATGCGTTTAAGAACTATACTTATAAAATGCAAAGGAGCTTAGCCTCCTTTGTACGCACAACGATCTAATAAGTAGGCATAACATGATTAATATAGAAAAATAATGCGCCAAGATCTATTTACACCTAACTAATACAAAATTAATAAAAATAGAAAGAAGAATAAACATGAAAGAAAGTGTTTTGAAAAAGTTTTTATCCTGATAAGTTATGAGGAGGCTTAGCCTCCCTTGCCTCCCCTGACGAGCCGCCACTGGTTCTGGCGATCCCTGTGGGGCGTTATTGAGGACAGCTTTTGAAAGCCCGTGATATGACGGCTAATATGCGCTCTCTACAGGATAGATATGTCGTCAGTACCGAAATCCGCTAATAAGAACAGATTGGTACACTGAGGAATGGGTAATAAGTCGTGATGATATATTTATTTATTTACATATTTATTAAATAAGCTGTAGCCTTTATACACATACCGCGTGTCTACTTTTTATGGACCATAGGAAATACAATTATACAATTTTCATATGGCTGAGTTCTAAGTGAGGTAAAATAAAAGTTATTTTTACGCACAACTGGCTTAAAATTGTTTGTTTACATCTTAGTTACCATGGCGGAAACTGAAAGATTACACCCTGCGGGCAGTAAAGTAACACAAGCGGGCGGTAAAGCAGAGCAAAAGCCCGGCGACTTGTAAACAACAGAATCACCTTATTGTTTTGTGGCATAGCCACCTGGACACGTAATATATTTATAAAGCAACAAGCTTTAAATGTATTTAAAAAATAATGTAAAACATTTCATATAATTGCAGTTAGTGCGTAAAGGTTGTACACCTCATACCGAAAGATATTTACTCCCTTGGACGAATAAAATTGCTCCGCTACGCGTCGGGCTTCAAATTTAATAATAACTGTTAGCTATTTACAGATGAGAAATAGAATAAAAATGTTACATGTATTATTTTTGTTCTACTTCTCATGACATCGGTAAATACGGAACAATTAAATTGAAACGCATGTAAATAATAATTTTGCATTTGTTAGATGCATTTATTAATTCTTAACATTTTTTGTATTTACACTTTCTTAATAAAATTAATAGGACAGAAGATACGAGCATGCAAAAATTACCATTGTTTCCTATGGTCCATAAGAAAAGTAGAGACCCTATATTTACAAATCTGTCATTTGAAATTAAGCTGCAAAGTTATGTTGGTTAAAACTTTGTATATTTTATTCTCTATATGATTTGACTGCATTTTATACTTCATATCAAATGGATATAGAGTTAAAAAATCTGATGTGGCCAGCACATTACCTTCCGTCAGTTCTTTGTATTTTGTACATATGTCATGCAGAAAGTTCCTTGCAAAAGACTCTATTTCTTGTACTGTACCTTAAGGCAGTTGTATGTATTTTATACAAATTCCATACATAAAGTTTCTAGCAAAAGATCCTATCTTTCCAGTACAATTTAAACACAAACATACATGTCAATTGCACTTGACATTGACACCTTTCAATCAGAATTTTCTTAATATAGCAGCTGTTTTCACGGCTAATTTATGATTTTTAATCTCTTTATATTTTTTTAAAATTTAATATGAAGTATAAAATGCAGTCAATAATAGTATATTAAAGAATGTATTTTATGACATTTTTTTTCGCACGCGTCAAAATTTAGAAAAACGAGCTTTAGCGAGTTTTCTAATTGACAAGTGCGAAAGAAAGTCTTATAAAATGAGTTCTTTATACTATTTTTTATATTTTGCGCCTTCTACAATAATATTTACTTACTCAATTTGTGATTATATTTGTAACCATTTGTACATTTTCATGTAAATAATCTTCCCTAAATAAAAAAAAAAATAAGAATAATAATAATAATAATAATAATAATAATTTCGGCATTATATTATTAATTAATTGTCAATTAACGAAAAATAAATTAGGTAAAAATGGGTTAAAGAAATGTCATCTAGTACCAACCGTCTAAAACAAAAAAATGCGTATCGAAATGAAGGTCATTACGATACGCAATTGCGTGAAATGTGAAAAAATGATATTTAACATCGTTTTTTCAAGAAAAACTGTTAAAATCTTCAAATGAGGGTACTTCTGGTCGACCAATTATAACCAAAATCTAATCAGCTCTTCATATGGATGCAACGAAGAAGAATACGAAAGAATTATAATTTTTGGAATTGTAGAATTAGTTATTGCAGACGAAATTTTTAAACGCACGCACGCACGTCATCTTAAAAATAGTAAAATTGTATGCTAGGGATCCTAAAACGTGCTTATTCATCAAAAACTCACAACCGAATTTTTTGACCAAAGACAATACCTTCTTTACCAAAAAGTGACGAAAGGTAAAAATTATATTACTATATTAACAAAATTCTGATTAAAAGATGTCAGTACGTTTGTGTTATAATTTTACTAGAAATATAGAATCTTTTGCTAGAACTTTATATAAGTATGAAATTTGTATAAAATTCATACACCTACCGGAATGAAATGTACAAGAAATAGAATCTTTTGCAAGGAACTTTCTGTATGAAATTTGTACAAAATACATAGAACTGACGGAAGGTAATGTGCTGGCCACATCAGATTTTTTAAATTATCGTTTAAGTGGAAATATGGAATTAACGCATTTTCTTCAGTTTTTAAATAATTGGATGAGTTTTTAAGAAGTGGAAGGAAAGAAGGGTAAAGTGTATTGTTGTTTAAAGGAATTACTTTGAACATATTTATATGAAAATTTTAAATAAATATGAACCATGCATGTGTTTTATTCTCAAGTCTAGCATCTAGCGTGACCATATGTACGTACAAAATTACGCATTACGTACGGTATTAAAAAATAAAAACTAATCAGTTTTACTTAACATAATGAAATTAATTCATATAAAGAATTTATCTGTGGAAAAAATACTGCCACATAAATTTCATACATTTGTCCGAAAACCTAAATGTACATTTTGTTTATGATAATATACAGGCTGATTCATCGGTCAGTCCTCTCTTTATAACTCTTTTATTTTAAGTCAGATAGAAAAACTCTTTAAATATAATTTATATTATATAGTATTATCTATCTACGTACCATATCCATTTGTATATAGGATGCTCCATTTAAGCGCAACAATATGTAACTTTATATTTATTAATGGAACACCCTATATTTATTTATTTATTTTGATAGCAAATTAGATTCCCTTTAAAAAAGTATTAAGTAATAAGGGGTCTAAAATTATAAATTAAGAAGTTATTTACCTTTATTCGTTGAATGATTTGTTTCTATCATGTTATTAACAAAGTAAGCTATGGATAATCTGATCAATTGTTTCGAATTTATACAAACAAGTTGTCCAAATACTCTTAGTTTATCATTGTTGATGTTGATGTGAAAATGAATAATACAAATTTTAGTAAAGATGAGATGGTTAGTATAATATTTATAATAGAAAAATCTATTGAAGTTGAAGGACAAGTTTTTGAGCATTTATTATAATTTGCATTATTTAGTCTGTCACTCGATTATAATAGCTTATTTGGAATTAGTGCAATATTTAAAATAAATAATAATAAAAAAGGATCAAAATTTTGTATTATATTATGGTTTTTACCACTTAACTTAACTTCTTAATTTATAATTTTAGACCCCTTATCTAATTTACTATCAAAATAAATAAATAAATAAATATACGGTGTTCTATTAAGAAATATAAAGTTACATATTGTTGCGCTTAAACGGAGCACCCTGTATACAAATGCATATGATACGTAAATAGACAATAATATATCACATAAATTATATTTAAAGAGTTTTTCTATCTGACTTAAAATAAAAGAGTTATAAAGAGAGGACAGACCGATGTCACCCTGTATATATATATATATATATATATATATATATATATATATATATATATATATATATTAATAAATGTCACAGAATAGTATTGTTGTTTACTATTCCAAAATAAATGCTAATAGTGTATGAAAATAGACAAAAACTTCCACTAATAATTATTAATCATATTTCCAAACGTGACATTTGAAATATTTTCATTTTCCTGTATTATGCTTGTCAAAACACCAAGCACCAAGGTAAATAATAAATCATAAAAGTTACATATTCTTGCTTGTTGAAAAGGAAATAAACAAAATTAAAATAAAAACAGCGCAGTTTAAATGTCAACAAACAACAAACACTGTCACATATGAAAAATTATTTCATAATTGCAGTGATAAATTGACCAATAGGTATCAAATATCGGTTCCCGTTATGTAAATTCATTTAAAAATAGATCAATTAACTCATTATGCGAATACCGTAAGGTTAAACGAATCAAAATATGTAATTAAGATTTGGTGCGTGAATTAATAAAAAAAAAAAAAACTAAGACCTTGGAATTCCTTATTTCTATTATTGTACAACATGTAGAAAGTCGGCAGATTTTTAAGAGAAATGCACATATTCTTGTTCAACCGTAACGAATGGCCGTATCCTTGTTAAGTTGCACATAGTGACTTTTTACACATGCGGTGCTATTTAAAAACATTAAGATTGACATATTATTACAGTAAAGTGATATTGATTAATATCTGCAAGTACACATTAAACCCTGTGTAGCTTAATAGATAAATATCGATTTATAATTTATTAGAAGAAACAATATATTACAACAAGAAAAATTCGCTTTAATATGTAATTATTAGTGCTGTTTGCTCAGAGTGTAAATCTAAAGGTCAGCATATTGTAAAATCATATTCTTACACAATTTTCATGATCTTATCACGGATTTTGAAATCTAATTTACTCAGAAGTCAAGAACAGATAATTTATTAAATACTGTAATTAAAACTACTTATTAATTATAGTTTTTCGCGTTCTTGAGTAACGTGGATTAGAAAGAAAACATTTAATTACACAGAATAGTTCTTAATACGTACCCGTAATTAGTTTGCTCTTTTAATGGATGTAGGGTGAAATTATATATACGATTAGACTACTTGCAGATATAGTATGTTCGAACACTTGTCAATTTTACGCTGAAATTTTAATAGAGGTTTCCTAGATTTTTAGATGTTTTTATATATTAATTATTATAAGAAGTACATCCTTGAAATAATAAAATAATAGTTATATATTATATCATATTAATCACGGGCTACGTGGCTAATTCTCTTTAGTAACTAATATACATTCCACACGAGTGTAATACAACGTTTTATCCAACACTTTCTTAAAAAATTCTTAAATCATTTTTTGTTTTCATTCATCGTTTGACACTGACAAGTCAACTGATGTAGTATTTTAAATAACAAAGTAATCATTGAATGGTTGATATGGTTTTATTATATTGTTATTGACAGGCTACCGAAACCCATATATAAAATGTCCAGACCATGTAGTAGTCTATGGATAGTGCTTTTCTTCCAAGCGCTAGATGGAGCCAGGTGCAATATGAGCGACGAGATAAAATTAAGAAATTACATATTTCGAATTGATCTATAGAAAGCCGCGGAATTTCAATTTGTATGACAAGTGTTTTAGTCATTTATGTCAAATTTATATCTAACTTAAAATCACCTTAAAATAAAGAAAGCGATTAAATTAATAAACAATTTCGTATAAGACTATTGTTAATTTCTGTTCAGTTACGTAAAGCTAATGGAACGTAAATAGTATATTGTATAACTTGTGCTGAAAGTTGGATATTTCACACGATTGTGAAGTTTGAGCCATGAGCCGAAGGCGAGTGGTTCAATCACATGAGTGTGAAATACCCTTTCAGCACGTGTTGTACACGATACTTTTCCGACGACCACAATTTCTTGAATTGACATAAATGTATATACAATTTAAATCAGATTATGTTAACATCATTGCTATCAGAATTCACCAAAAATTATTTTAAATTTTGATAAATCAGGATCCAACCTTCTTAATCCGTGTAAATTCAGCAAATTATTTGCAACTGTCAAACTTTTAAATACAAATTTTTAGGTTAGTTCGCTCAGTTATCGCAGCGTGTGATAAAATCATATGATTGGCTAACGAGCTATCATATCACACGGCATTGCTAGTTGGTCATTACCAACTTTCAGTAATAGTTTAGCGTGTGAATTTATGTACTTTTCGTAGTGGTCGTCGGAAAAATGTTTATTGTATTTTAATAACAATAATATTCAAGAATTTAAATATTTCATTTAGATATTCAATATTATTATTATTTTATTAATGTTTTACGGCTGTGCACTACACTAACATTCATGCCTGAGATGAATTCAAACCCAGAACCTTTGCTTTGCGATTACGTTGCTCCTAGGCTATTTTGGTCGGCTGTCAACATTATTCTTCATTCTTTATTATTCTGATCTATAAACATTTCCAAAATGTATGCATTTATGTCATGTGCTCTAGATATGCTGCTCTCTAGTGATTTGGGCTACGTCGATAAGTATTATGATTATTGCCAATCATTGCAATCCTTATGTAACAACAATTTAATGAAACCAGAAAATAAACAATTTTTCCGTTAATTGTGGTCATATTTTATTTAAACGTTTTTGTTACTGTATTGCTGGTCGCTGGTCCTCCTTGATACTGCCTATTTACACACCAGGTTGCCTACTTCACAATTAGTTTTTCTTCCAAGCGCCAGATGGCGATACGTGCAACATTGTCTCAATTGTTATAATGGTCGTCGGCCGTCTATAAAGGATATATAAGATCCATGACCGTGGTTATTGAAAAAAAATTGCTGTAATAATTATTGTCTGTCATTGCGAACTATTTGAAAGAAAAATACATTAAAATGGGTGAAAATGAGAACGTATTCATTTAGAAGCACTAGCAGCATCTTTGAATTTAATTCCGAACCAAGTAACCACTAACTCGTTCCTCCTTTTCGTATCATGAGCCGTACATGACAGCTGCCATTGTGTAAAGACAAGTAACCTATTTTAGTATTATTGTAAATATTAATTTAAATAAATAAGTTTCATAATGTTAAATTATTTCAATAATAAAATAATTTTGTAAAATTGTTTCTTTATTTATATTAAAAAAACACAAAAATCAGTAATAATTCCTCCATGACTTTTAAAATATTCTCTCACGGAGTGAATAATGTTGTACATGAGTTATTTCAAATAACCATAGTAACAAGTATATTATGAGTCGGTGTTGGATAAATAAATATATCATCACGGCATATCTATTACCCATTGCTGGGTGTGCCAATCTGGTTTATACACAGATTTCGATAATGATAATGACATATTTGTATCGTGCGGGCATATACCAGGCGTCACGTCACGGACACTCATTGCTGGCGTGGAGAGTGCACCACACGTTTCAATTTTATGCCATTTAAAATTCGAAATATTTGGCGTCAGTCGGGATGGTATCCGGTCCCCAAGATTCACGACCAGACACTCAGAAAAACGGCCACGAGACCACATAATAAAAAATAATAAAATTGTTGAAAATTGCTTGTGACGTAACGAATCCAAAAGAGAGAGAAAGAATTTGTTCGCTGTAAAACAATAGTATAAAGATAAAGAAAGTAAAGTGAAAAGACGTAGGAACGAAAATATTTGGGGTCTAACAAAAGTTGTTTTCAGTAAGGCTACGTCACTACCCGTAAAGTCAAACAATCAGATTATGAAGTTAGCAGAATTGTAGCTTTAATGTCACAAGAGGCCATTCTAAAACAAATGCAATCTAACAAGGCGTCATAGTACATATCAGAGTTTTGACAGGTGTAGAATGCAGACAGCGACGTTTTCCTACTTTTACTGTTAAGTAATTTATCTTGTAGCGATTGTTGTTTTTACACTTAACCCAAGAAATTATAATATTATAACATTTACCTAAGAAATACTTAAACTATGCGAAATTCAAGTAGCAAACAATATTTTACATGTCAAACATTACAACTGTCACCTGTCCTATGGCGCCATATTGGAATGCGTTTGTCTGGAATGTTCTATATCTATGCAAAATACAATTTTTCATAGATCCTTTATGTCAAGTAATCATTGTTCTATTAAACATACATATGTTTCTGTGACAGTCATCACATATCTTTCTTTTAAGCTTCATTCACAGCTACTTTTTATTGCATAACGTTAATACATAATGCGTAACGAAGTTTATTATATGGCAACGCACAGGACCATTCACAGCTAGTTTTAATATTAGCGCATAATGCATAAACACAATGTATAGCAACAAATGTTTGCAAACTCCAAACTTTTATGCATTAACGCATTATGCATAAAGTAAATTTGTGACAGCTGTCAAAATAAATTTGTGAGAAATCTTAAAATCTTCAATTTAGAAGGAAATAAATAGCTGCGTCTAGTGCTACATTTGTAATATCATGTGCTCAAATAAAATTAAACAAGGAAATACGCTTCAGCAATCCTTTCCTGCCATGATAAACTTCAATTTTGACAGGTAATTGAAATAAATACAGATGTCAACTATCAATTAAATTTTGTTACAGAAAATGCTTTTTTTCTTAACCTTACGCATTAGCGCTATATTAAAATTATGTCTTACGCATTAAAAAAGTAGCTGTGAATGTAGCTTTAAGATTACTGATATGTTATTTTTGTTTAAAATTAAATTTATATTTTAGCCGTGCAAAACCGATTTGGTAAGTGGTAAAATATATTTGTATACAAATAACACTAAATTTTGTATAATTTTGCAAATTGTAAATAATAATATGTGTAATTCTTTTTACCTCCCGCTACCCTTGGTAAGGGAGGTATAGGGTTCGTCCTAAAAATCGCATATAGAGATTTTGGTAAATGACCACGTTTTCAGGCCCTTAGAATCCAATTTTAACAATTTGACGATGATGTCAGTGTGTATGTATATGTGTATGTGTAGATCTTCCACTCTAACTCAAATACTATTATTCAAATAATTCTGAAACCTTTTACTAATATGCAAACAACCTATTAGATTTTGCTGTAAATCAGATAACCGGACCACTTGATGCTCAACATAGTTTTTCTTCAAAAAATACCTTTAAATGCATTTTTTTGAATATTATGTTATTATAAAAATTTAGATTGTTAAATTTTCTACAAGTTTACATTAATACGTTTTCCATATATTTTAAGGATAAATTTATAAAATTACCTATAACTTAAATCCCGGTGCCTACGCTTTAAACAAACCCAATTCCCTGGTTACACAGTTCATAAATTAAATGGCGGGAGGTGTGTTGACCACTTCAGATTTTTACAATATTAAATAATGTAATTTATAAAACTTACACTATTTATAGTATTAGTAGTAGTAGTAGAAATTTCATTGTACACACTATGATCAGTGCTATCGTGTTCCTAACGACACAAGTTCAAAAACTGATGTGGCCAGCACATAACCTCTCGCCAGATATTTTACCTGGTTGTACGCATAAAACAAAAATTATTTTTAAATACAAATACATATATTCATGTCTCACTACAAAATAATTCTCACATATATTTGCAAAATCTATGAGATATTTTAATATAAATTAGGTATCTACAATACATACATTTTCTTTATATTCAATACTTATCCTGAAATTTTCTTTTTCTACTTTCCTTTTCTTTTTCTTTATATTCGTCATTTTTTCGCAAATTCCTTTTATATTCTTTTTTACGTATATTCTTTTACGTTGTTGATTTTTTTTATTTTCATAATCTTCATAATAATGTACAAATATTTTTGACAGTGGCATACAAATATTTTTGACCGTGACATTTATGTATCAATTACAAACATTTGAATTTCATGCCTTGTAGTAGTTTGATCTGAGATTTTTTACATCAAATTATTTTATATGCATTTCTTGATCTCTAAATCTATAGAAGATATAATAATGAATTTATATTTTTCGAATAAAGAATTTAACGTTCTTTAATATAAGTATTTACATACATTTTCGATAAATAATATTTAGATGATTTTTTTCTTGTAACTACTACTTCCGATTGTCCAATTGTTACCAAAACTTAATCAACTCTTCCCATTATTGTTAGATTGAGGAATCCGTAGTTAAAAATGTTTTAAGTCTTATAATATTTGAGAAATCGTGAATCCAACATCCACACATCCACACACACACATACGGACATCATCGTAAAAATGTTATAATCGGATTCTGGGGACCTTAAAAGGTGCTTATTCTTTAAATCTGGATATGCGATTTTTAGCATGAATACAATACCTCTCTTAGCGAGAGGTAAAAATCACAAGGTAGTAAATCTTGAATTAATTTCTACCGTTAATTTTTCAAAACTTGCCATAATGGACATACAATTTATTACTTCAAAGGTACAGAATCTAATAGTATTATTTAGTCATATGTTTGCTTAACAATACTTTCATTCTCAATGCGTGTGCGTAATTGAATGGAGCAATTTACAATTTGCGTGAGCTCTCCATCATCTATTTTCTTTCTTCCTGATATTATTTATCACTTATTGTTTCAAAAGTGAAATCAATTCGAATTTCTAAACATCTGTGAACATTAAGAGCGTATTCCATTTACTGGACATAATAAATTTTATAGACTATTTCACTGTTACGAAACAAAGTGGCAGCACAAAAGACTATAACCGAACACATATCTATAGCTATAGTTTGTTTGGAGGTAATAACACACGTTATTTTTATTTATGTGTGGTTAATAAAAAGATATGAAACCCAACGGTGACAAAATGAGGCCAGTTTGAAGCCTTAGCTTAACGATGGCGATATATATTTCGAATATTGATCAGCACTTTTGGTGTGAAATTTTTGATTGAACCACTCCTTTTCTATCAATACTAATATATTAATTTATATTAAGTCATTTTATAATATCCTATTTAAATATAACTATATGCATATTTGGAATTTATAGTGGTTCTATGACAATCAAAATTCGAAATCGAATGAAGTTAATTATCATATCACAAAACCAGAAAATTAACTCCTGTGGTGCACTCAATAACATTATGAATCAATAAATCAATTGAAAAACTATTGACACACCTAGCAATAGATATAAACATCAAAATATTTTGTTAAGAAATAATTCGTTATGCATATGTAAAGCTGTGAACTGATTTATATATTTGTGGTCGACTATTTTGTGAAAGATTCACTGACTTAAATGGATCAATATTCATTGCTGTCTTGCTTGTAGATCAGTTGGTTAGAGCATCCTACTACATATAGGAAGGTCCTGGGTTCAAATCCCAGTGAAGCCCATGGTTTTTCACAAAATCTTTCTGCGTCAATTAAAATTTTCTGATATGTCAGTTTATTTAAACTATATCGAAAATTATTTAAAAAATAAAAAAGCGTCTTATTATAAACAATAATCTATTTTCTTAATTCAACCATGTAATCAATTTATATCCTAACATCAAAAATATTGAGAAAAATTTAATTGAAATTTAAATAAATTTGATATTTATAGCTATTTTTCAGTAAGCTATGTATGAAAAACAATAACTGCTATCTGTCAATTTGAATTATTTACGATAAAAATCGAATAGAACCTTATTTATAAAGTTATTAACAAATATCTGTTTCATTTTAATTTAAGTTAAATTATATCTCATACATAACTATAAAATTGTTATTTATGCAACAAGTGTGTAAATTAGTACTTTTTTGGTGCGAAGCCGAATGCGGAAATTTTAGCACGAGACAAAAAATACTATTTTACACGCGTGTTGCATACAACATTTTTTCTACAATCGAAAAGTTAGTGATGTTTCTCATAATACTGAATATACAGGCATCCAACAGCTTCAAATACTGTTAGTGCTCTTTCTCATAATACTGTACAAAATGTATCTTAAACCCTTGAAAGAATTTCAGACAGAAGTGGATTAGTCTTCTGTAATTGTACAAATTGTACATTTAATATTAATATTAAAATTTGGGTTAGGTTAGAATACATGTCAAAAAAATTGTGAATGTTCTTAAAAATTAAATCAGTACTCAATCTGTTAAAAAAATTAATATATTTGTTTCATTCACAGTATCTATTAATATTTCTTAATAAATTGTATTACTTACATTATTATTTACTACTTAATTAGGTACTATTGACAGGTAAATTAACCGAATTTTAATGTTGCATAGCAACACCTGTTTACTTTTCAAAAACTAGTGCGTGAAAAGTACTTTGATGAATAAGCACGTTTTAGGGTCCCTAGAGTAAGATTTTACTATTTTTACGATGATGTCTGTATGTGTTTGTTTGTGTATGTATGTGTGTATGTGTGTGTATGTATGTGTGTATGTGTGTGTGTATGTGTATGTGTGTGTGTGTGTGTGTGTGTGTGAGTGTGCGCGTGCGTGTGCGTGTGCGTGTGCGTGTAACAAAATTTTCGTCTACGATAACTTTCATACTACAATTCTAAAAATTATAATTCTTTCGTATTTCTCTTCTATACATCCATGTGAAGAGCTGATTATATTTTGGTTAGAATTGGACACCCGGAAGTACCCTCATTTGAAGATTTTAACAGTTTTTCTTGAAAAAACTATGTTAAATATCATTATTCACATTTAATGTTATTATAAATATTAAAGAATATTTTATTCTCTATACGATTTGACAGCATTTTATACTTAATATTAAATGGATATGGAGTTGAAAAATAATAAAGAAATTAAATTTCAAAAAGTAGCCATATCTATGGAAACAGCTACTATATTAAGAAAATTTTGATTGAAAGATGTCAGTGTCAAGTGAAATTGACATAGTGTGTTTGTCTTATAATTTTACTGGAAATATAGGATCTTTTGCTATAAATTTTCTGTATGGAATTTACATAAAATACATGCAACTGCCGGAAGGTAAAGTACAAGAAATATAATCTTTAGCAACGAACTTTCTGTATGAAATTTGTACAAAATACATAGAACTGACGGAAGATAATGTGCTGGCCACATCAGATTTTTTTATTATAGATAACCTCTTTAAGGAAATGAATTTTCCAATTAATCTGAAGTAGAATAATTTCTTGTATACCGTTTTTCAGACAACAGATTTTTGTAAGTGTATAAGGAACGATTAAAGTAATTGTAAAGACTTTATAGGTATTTGCAGAGATAATACATTAATTTAAATAATAAAAACCGTGTTGGATGCAATTCAATTAGCATTAAATAACATTCTCTAGTCTGTAGTCTGCAGTACAACCAGTAGATCATTCCCAGCAGCGATAGAACTCCTCGCCCTCCCGTATGCTGGTATATTATCCAGCGTATGATTTATTATACATATCAACAGTTATGTTCATTATATTTCTCTGTAGTGCGGAATATCTGAGAAATCTAGAAAATTGTAAATCCTTGTTGCTGTAGCTGGAGCTGGAGCTAGGCTTAACCTCCGTCTGGGCTACACATGAGGTCAGATGGTATCGCGCCGAGGTATTGCAGTAATCAGTAGGCCGTGCTACCCACGCCGCAGCACAAAAATACAAGAGCACGCGAGGAGCTGCAAGCCCCGATAGATAATTACCCGTAATATACACCATCAACATCGCACACCCAACTTGGGTAGAGATGGTAAAGGTAGAGTCATTATAATCAAAGTTCAGCAGAACAGAAACGCGGAAGCATGTCATGTGTAGATATAATCAGATCTGTCAAATTTTAAGAATTTAAATTACAGGTTATGTTTTGTCTATTAAAAAATTCTTCATAATTCGTTTTCTTCTTCTTCATATCATTGATACCAATAGTAGGGTATGGAATTTTTTTTTCTCACGGTTAATTTTAGATCTTTTCCTTCCACTTCTTTCTGCCTTTTTCCATCTTTTTCATTTCTTCTAGTTTTTTATGTCTTTTATTTCCAGGTTTTATCAAGCCTAAATTTATACTTATACATTTTTTGGTTAAATTCGATACTATAGATTCTAGAAACTTTTTTCGGCTATAGAGCATACTAGATTTCTAGATTTCATCCAAGTTAATATGGCGTAGTTTTAACTAAACAGATGACGCATGTAAACAATTTTCACATTGTTTGAAATAATTTTATTATATAAATCACGTCACAGATATAATATACTCAGTTACATTTCCAAACAAAATATTTTGACGTTGATACACTGGCTTGAAAAAAAATCGCGTACACCTTAAAAATCAAGTAAACGAGTTTTTGTAATTTTCTAGCTCTGTAAATAATGTAAGAACTGAAAATGTCATTTTCATCACTATTTAATCTATTATGGAGCTAGTTCTTAATTGTGTTTTATTTACCTACTGTTAAATTACAAATATAATCCAGAAAAATGAATAAACGACGAAGCATGTATTGGAATTTCTGTTAATTTTGACATCTTAATTGACACTGTGGACACTAGTGACATTGACAAGTTCAAAATCAAGATCGACTCAATACTGCAAAAAATAGGAGTACGCGATTTTTTTGCAAGCCATTGGCAGTCTGTATCACTGTGCCCTGCGCTCACCGCGCAGGTCTGATCTGGGGCCCATGGGTACTCATTTTTCAATTTTTTTTTTAAGATTTAATAAAATGATTAATTTTAGCGTTTGTTACACTTTCCAAATGTCTATAGATTTTGAAATATATATATATATATATATATATATATATATATATATATATATATATATATATATATATATATATATATATATATATTAATTTAATTAATTTTGTGTGACGTATATCTGCAATACTTCGCCTACTGACTAAAGTATATAACTGTCAATGTCACTAATTCTGCCAAAAATTGATGTCAAGAAGGGTTAACTAGTGACAGTTGTCACTTTCAGAAAACTATAGCTGTACCTTGTCAAAGGAAAAATCTGTTGTTATAAAGATTTTAAATAAATATGATTTATTTTTTAAAAATTATAAATGTTCATACATTTTCATGTAAAATAAAACTGTATATAAATATATGGATTTTATTTTCACAAGTTATGAATAATATAAAATTATAATCTTTTCGCTTGGTACACTGATGCAAAAATACAGTTGTGACGTCATATAGTTATAGTGCTAATCGTTTTTATAAAAATTATGAATGAGTATATACTAGGGTATGTAGAGTAAACACTTTTAGTTTTGGAACGTGTGCTACAGAGTCTCTTGGTTTTTGGAACGATATTGAGCGTACTCCTCGGCGTACTCTATACTCCAGAGTAAAGTTTTGGAACGTACCCCTACTGATTTGGAAAAAAATCAATGTACTTGTATTAGTTAAGGTTTTCGTTTAGGAGAACCAATTCACAAAAAAAAAGAAAAAAATGTTTTTGCAAGTTATGCACATTTCATTAATTTTTTATAAAAGATACGTAAATACGAGGGACCCATTACAAAACGTTGTACCTACTTTTATAAATTATAGTGTCTCTGGGTAGAATATTGTTTAAAACTCAAGCAGTTATGGTTCAATGGTTGATATGCTCGATTAGGCATAGTTATGGTCACAAATTCTACATTTAACATCAATTAACTAAAGAATACCGCAGAAAACAAGCAATTCTGAATATGTAGATCCCTTGTAAAAGCTATATAAATTCATTAAAGCTGTCAGTGAAACATTTCTTAAAATTTCAAAGCATGCTCATTACTATTTTTGTCTTAAAAATATTATAATAAGTATATTAATGTGTAGTTATGATATGACTAGCGAATGAAAGTTGACGTTTAAATTATTTTATAGATGTAGTTTCTTTTGAATCCATTTAAATACTGGACTAGGAAAGCACAGAAATACATATTACTATGTCCGGCTGAAAATAGATGGCCGACTGGGGTAACTGAATATCAAAACAGGGGTGCGTTTAAAATATTTTTCGTTTATGTTGATTATAACAAAATATTTAGATCTTTAAACTATTTATTGTGGCAATCTATGAAATAGGATTATTTTTAAATTCCTCTAACAGTAATTCCGACTCAAGGGTTGCTTACACCTGAGACGAACGAACTAGAATTGGCGGTATTAAATTCTTTAAATACATCCCTGAATCCTGTTGCTAAGGTCATTTTAAATGCCTAATCTTCTGTAACGGAATACATAAGGGTCAGTTTCCTTTCAAATCAAATATAGAGAAATGTTTTCAAATGAAACCACATCTATTAAATAATCTAAACGTCAACTTTCATTCGCTAGTCGTACATTCTATACCTACTACATTTTTAGTGTATAATATAACTTTTAGTTCAAGTATGGCGTTATCTACCTATTTAATAATTTCATTTATCATTTCGGCTACAAATTGTTATGACAAATCTTTTAATTTTACTCGTTTAATCCATGCTTTATCCTGAAGAAAATTTTCTTGGTTCTCTGCGGGTCATAAATAAAATCAGTCAACATAAAACCCTGTGGCACTAATATCGGTGTCCACTTAACGCACAGGGACGTACGGAGGGGCACTCATAATATAATGACGTGTCCGTTGTATCCGTGCACAAAACAAACATCGCTCCTAAAATAACACCCCGCCGCGATCCCTGTATATGTAGTGGTGTATACCATTCATGAAGAAACCCGGAGGCAAATTTATAAACGATAGATGACTACAGAGTTCCGAAAGTGTAATAAAAAGAAAAGCAATAAAAATATCAAAAAGTTTACAAAAATTAGATACTCCCAAAAAAAAGCTGTCAGAATTCATGTTAAATAACTTAAGCAATATTTGGGTTTAGTTCTATATTTCTGTATATATTTACTAATCGATGTTTTGAGTGAAATACCTTCATTGGGTAAAGTACAATAAAAATCTAGTGTGGCTAACACAATACCTCCCGCCGTTTACACTCCAAGTCACAAAAAAGTTTAAGCTAATCCTTATTTTTGGATTAGCGAATTTTACTCTAATGGGGTCATACCAAAAAGAAAAATGTTGATTTTTCTTTCACGAATGAAAAATTTACATAATATTATGCATATATCCTTCAAAAATATTTAATATTATAATATTAAGATTCTGAGTTTGGTTTTGTGACGTCACAATTTTGTACACAAATACACGATAGTGAGGCACACCCGTACTCGTGCTTTTACTGTACATGGACAGATCTGTGACTTTTTTCTAACAAAACCTTATATAACCAATATTTTGAAAGTAACGTCAACATCCTTGCAACAAGTTATTTTTTTAAAAATGTAAGTACAAATAACGAAATATGCTAAATAAAAATATAAATAAATGCAATTTATGTTTGATTTAAATATTACAATGGTTGTACAATATTGTTCTGTGTCGTCCTACGAGAATAACTCGTTGAGAAGTAAAAATAAAATTTTTGTTTGTATTCTTATGGCTCAAGATGTAAGGGAAAGATGGTATAAGGCAATAAATACTCCAGAAGTTTTGAAGACTGCGTTTGGTTTCAAGCGTGGTTTCAAAACACTATGACATAAACGTCAAAAGTAGTTCCATTTTTGCTCGGTAGATGTCACTACGGCCGCAAAACTGTTACGTCATTCAAAATTATATATAAACTTTAAAAAATTATTAGCGTAAAACTAGAAACTTATGTGTCATAAAATATATATTTTCGTGAGTAGTTTTAAATGTATTTTAAGAAAACAAATAAATTGGAAAATGTGGTATGACCCCATTTTGGCAATTTATTTCTTAAAATATAGTCTAATCTAATCCAAGTAACCTAAATATTTACTTACGCTGAAAACTATTAATTTCCTTTCCTATTCTTCAATTTACTTTTTTCTTTTTAAAACGTTACTATTAGTAAATGAAATGATTAGTTCTTTGACAGTGACATTTATCTGTCAGTTACATACATTTGAATAACTATGTAACCAAGAAGTTTTGTTTGTTTAAAGCGCAGGCTCCGGGATTTAATTTATAGATAATTTTATAAATTTATCCATAAAATATGTAGAAAAAGTATTAATGCAAATCTGTAAAAAATTCAATAATCTTTAATTTTTATAATAATATTAATCTCGAAAAAATAACATTAAAGGTATTTTTCGAAGAAAAACTCTTTTGAGCTGTAAGTAAAATGCCATTTCCGGTTATTCGATTCACACCAAAATCTAATGGGCTCTTTGCATATTAGAAAAATGTCGAAATACAGGAGCGGAGGATCCATACATACCTACACACATACGCACATACACAGAGACAGCATCGTGAAAATGTTAAAATTGGATTTTAGGGATCTTAAAACGTGCTCATTTCCCAAAATCTCGATTTGCGAATTTTAGCACGATCCCTATACCTCCCTTACCAAAGTAGCGGGAGGTAAAATAGTCAAAACATGTTTTATAAACTATAAGCAAATAATTACTGAGTTTACATGCAGTTTTGAAACCGTTTTTAAAACGTTTTTAGTTTTGAAAACGCCATGTATACAGTGTCAAAACGGTTTTGAATTATCTCAAACCAAAACTAACATTCATGGGTTGAAAACTAGTTTCAAAACTACTCATGTAAACACTAAAAATTCAGTTTCGATACTGCGCATGCGTACAGAGCATAACGTTTTTGTCGCTTTGTGTTACTAACCTTCAAATATACTGACAGTTGTGTAGTTTTCGTGCGTAGTGGTACGAGTGAAAAGGATCTGTCACTTACATCAACTAAATGCGCATGCGCCGAAATTGATTTCAAATCAATTTTTAAACTTGTTTTGAAAATTGCATGTAAACAGTTTTGCATAATTTTGACTAAAACTGAAACCATTTTCAAAACTGCATGTAAACGTAGTATGTCTGGTGAACTTCATTTGTTTAAAAATGATGACTTTATATTGCTAGAAAGAATCATAATTTAAGGTTTGAAGAAACACTCGTTGACTGCAGTTTTGTCTATTTAAATCTTATTTCGAAATATTTCACCTAGAGCAGGGGTTCCCAAAGTTTTTCTTAGGCGGGCCAATTTAATATTACCGAATTTTTTGGCGGGCCAAAAAAAAACGGAATAAAATCAAAACAATAACCACGATTTTTTTTATTTTAAATATATTTAACTATTTCTTATTTTAGCACATGTAAACACTACTGCATTGTTGTCTCAAATAGAAATAGAACTGCGCGAAAGACGCATTTCGTTCATAATTTGAGCAACCAATAAGAATAGATGATCTGTTTGTGCTTTCCTACTTTTCGTCCCACCTCTAGTGAGTTGGAGCAGTGCATTTTTGAATATTCGTTAATATGGCATAGGCCTGTATTGCTCAGGGCAACTGGGTAGGCAGGCAAGGTCTAGTGGTACAGTTGTAGTGTGCGACACAGCGCACATCATTGAAAAAAACGATAAATTCGTTACTGACTCCTTGAAATTGTGTGTTGCATTAGATGCGCCAGAAATGATTAACAGTTCTGTATCTATTTGAGACTACTATATTATATTTCTGTACAAATGTGTAATAACTAGACTAGACATACTACAATAATTTTTTAAATATAAACTAAACAATATTTTATTAATACAAACGCTTATGGTTAAAGTTCTGTAAGAATTTTTTAAAAACATTAAAATATTTTATTGTATCTTATTTGTAACATTTATAATTTATTTTACTATTTACTTATTTATTTTTTTTAAAAAAATATAATATATATCGTATCGATATCGCGGGCCGAATTCACAGGCTTTGCGGGCCGCACTTTGGGAACCCCTGACATAGAGCCTACAGCTTCTTCAATCAAATTTCATCATAATTTATATTTTAAAATATAGAACCCGACAGGGTGAAACCTAATGATTGGACAGGAGAAAATACTACTTTATTATTTCATAACTCCTGAATGACTATTGATGCTTCTGGTCAACTTAGAAGTAAATATTCTTCTAAACTCTATTAGCATTTTATCCATTTCAAACGGTTAAGTGCACGGACACATAAAATCTTCTCTTTTCTTCTGACACTAAAATGGCAGCTATCACCTACATGTTATAGTAGCACTCAATCTGCTAAAACTCTCATCTCAGCTCACGTCAAATGAGCTAAGATTTTTTGAAGTGAGTTAAGAGCAAATAAAACGGCTTTAGCAAGCTGAACTGAGTGATTTATTTATATGTAATGATAGCAGTGATAAATTTAAAAGGAAAATAATATAAACAAATTTATTGCATAATAATGTTTTATCAAAATATCGCGAAAAAGTTTGCTGAGGTCGCGCCGCGTAGAAAAGAAAATGACGAAGAAGGGTTTTTTTTCTCAAATTTATTAAATTTTAATAATTAAAATAATAAGTTTAATTTTAAATACGTTAAACTTGATTTTCTCTTTTGCTAGTATTTTTTTTAAATTATTTTTATTCACTTTCATTAACCGTGTTCCGCTGTTCCGCAATACATTTTTCTAATTTGTCACTGACTAGTGACCAACAATAAAAATTTGTCTGTAATGTCTTCCGATGGAGATTTAATAATTCTCTTCATACAATTTTTCGTTGAGAATTCCTTTGCTTCATCTCATATGTGTGAACATGGGTTTCAAAATTAATTAATTTAAAATGTAAGTATAAAAATAGAATCGTCGTAAAATCTCCCCTCAGACTCAAATAAAATTTAACCTAGACAACTTTAACAAATAAATAATAAACAGGCTTATCATTCGCAATAAACTATTATTTTTGTTATACGTGTATTTATATGTATTTTGTATTTGAATGGGTTAAATTTTTTTCTGTAAATTTTTGTATGAACTTTGTAGAAATATGTTTTTTGTACCTCCGACCATTTTGACTAGTACTACAGAACTTAAAATCGTCCAGAAATGCGCTGTTGCTGACCTAGGCCGGCAAAAGGAGTTGGCATTACTGTTCTGGTAATATGTCAATTTAAAATTATTTTCGACACAAGAATTAGCAAAATGTTTACAAATTTTAGGGCTAAATCTTTAATTGTTGTAACTTAAATAACTACATTTTGTCATAAAAATAATAATATGCTGTCATTACTGACATCTCGTATAGATTAATTATAAGTTCCAACTTTAGGATAGTTTGTTTTGTAACTACTACTAACTTCACGTGATACAATTGATTTCCGTCATCTATAATTAAAAATATGCGAAAGATATAAAATATATATAACTAATGTTTGTATGTTATATTTTCAATAGATATAAAATAATTATGCATTTTAAGCTCAAATGTAAGTAATTATAATTAAACTTGCATTGCAAAACAGATAAAAATATATGTTCATTTTTTAGGTTATGTAACATAGAATAAAGTGTAGAGAAATATACGAAGAATTATAGAGAAGTCGGTACAAAAAAATGTTGTGTATCACACGCCCAGAAACTATTTTGCGAGATCTCGTATTTGTATGCCTCGCTTTCAGCTCGGTCTGTCAAAATAAACTCGGTCTCGCAAATGTTCAGTTTCTGGCCTAGTGATACAAATAACTATTTTTTATTTGAATCTCTATTATCAGCTTATTTTAAAATTTAATTAATTGTACTCGAAACTATATTGTTGGGGTCGCTGTATGTCAATGTCATCAATTTGGGGTCACACTACTAAAAAGTTTGAAAACGACTGCAATAGATAATAAACGGTATTCAATGTTTTATAGAATAATAAATTCTGACGTAAAACTATTGAAGAAATAGGTACTGCAAAATTAAAATTATAAACACTTGTGAAAAAGTTATGGTGCAGCACCATAACTTCAAACAAAATTCGCAATCAATAACTTTTCTAATATACTTAAAGATAATACATACATACACAATGTACTGTGTAACGGGATACTCTTATGGTATGGTGTGAATTTTAAAACGTCAAATGACTTCTACCGCAGGCTGTGTATAGCTCAGTACACATTGAATGGACAAAACAAATGTACTCGTATTACTAAGTACTAAGCCTTACTTTATACACATACATAGGTGATAGCTATATTTATAAGCAGATCAGGACAGATGATGTGATCGTGGTTTAGATTAACTTCAAGAACTAGATAAGCAAGAAATTTGTATGATTACGCATCTTGTACATCAATAAATTTATAATTTTGATATGATAATGTTATACAAGGGTCATGTTAGAATGATTGATAATAAGACACATGGTTGTCTATTACTTTTATTTTTGTTTTCGCCTAGATATTGTAACGTGAGAGCGTAGGTGCCTACGACACTTGGTCCGCGAGCCCCCAGCCATCGCGTGCGAACCGACGCCTATTAATAGAAGCATTCTAGTAGGGAGGAGGAGCCTATGTAGGCGATCGTTAACACAAATGCGGCGCGCGGAAACAGATGAAGTAAGGGAACTACTGTTGTAAACAAGAGGGGAGATAAGCGTAATTACCGGTGCATTTTAATGACGTGGAGAGTTTTCTACAAAATATTAGAAATTAGAACAACTATATAATGACGTACGTGTGTGCGAACACAGTCACGTAGAGTGTTATTCCGTCAGAATGACAGTTACATTCATAGTAAGAAGTAAGGAGTCAATGAGTGGAGTAGGACAGCAGTATCGTGGGGAGCGTATGCAGTTTAGTGTCGAGTGGAGTACTCGGAAAATTACTGGTATACTTGGATAGCTGTGAAAGTGAATACTCGGTAGTTTTGAGGAATATTGGGAAGCTAGGTGTAACGGCGAGTGGAAGTGGATACTCGGCAGTGGTTTTGAAGAGTTGTGACATACAGACAGTCAGTGATAGTGAAGGGAGTGAATTCAGTCCGAGCAGTTGAATATACAGACGCTGTTGAGTCAATTGAGTATATAGACGCTGTGGAGGTCGGTAGGTCGAACAGTTGAACGTGATATAAATAAATAGTGACATAAATAGTCGAAATAAATAATCAGTAATATTGTGTAAATAAATAGTCGGGTTAATTGTTTAAATAAATAAATAGTGTTACTGTTTAACTAGTTAATTATATTCGTAGCTTTAAATTAGTTTTTAATATTTGTTTAATAGTAATCTTCATTGTTATTATCTTTTAAATATTTATTTATCGTTTTAATAAACATCTTTTTTAATTAATAATAATTAATTGATTTTTACATTTCACCCAAATATACAGGGTGTTCTGCAACTCGACCGACAAACTTATACCATATATTCCGGGGGTCATTACGATCAAAAAATGTTATATAACCTATAGGTGAATTCCTCTTTATTTCGGAGATATCGAAGGGGGCACCACCACATTTTGGGAGACAAGTGACGGTGTTTCTCAATAAAAAAATTTCGGAAAGGTGGATAGGACGAGGTGATCCTGTACATTGACCAGCTCGGTCACCTGACTTGTCGCCTTTAGATTTTTTCTGTAAGGTTGCCTCAAATCTCGTGTGTATAGTAATGGTAAACCAGATACACGCGAAGAGTTGACTGACCGTATAGATGAAGCTACTAATTCTCCAAAGAATTAATTGGCAGTAATTAACTGGTAACATTCTATGACTCGAAGGATAGCTGTATGTTTAGAAAATGGCGGTTCTCATTTTGAACAGTTGCTGTAATTTTGTGTTAATTAGCCATCCATTGATGAATAAATTATCTTTTATCATTTTTTTTAATTCCTTCGATATCTCCGAAACAAAGAGGAATTCACCTATAGGTCAACATTTTTTGATCGTAATGACCCCCGCAATATATGGTATAAGTTTGTCGGTTGATTCGCGGAACATCCTGTATAAAAACATTACAATATCAAGGATATGTTCCCTGAAAAATTCAATATATAACGATACTTTAAAAATTTTATTAAGTAATCTTAACTTGCGCAAGCTAATTTCAAATAACTGATGAATAAAAATAACTTTGCAAAACGATAGTGGAAATTTTGTATTCCATGATCTACCTGAGTGATTTTCTTATTCTCAATCATTCTAGCGTATTTCTCTTATCAATGATGTATGACATTTAATGAACATGCGCAGTTGAAACAGGTACAACAAACTATGAACAAAATTTAAAATTTTAGGAACTTAATATTTAAAATTGTCGTTTCGTAGTTTCACTGTCGTATAGCAGCATCAAATCTCCGACGTTTGGCTTAATTCCCAATGACAAATAACAGATAATAAATATTTAAAATGATAGTGCAAATTTAATTTTTTACGGTCTACCATCTACCTACCGAATACGACCCTTGTATTTATGTTAAATTTAGATATTCTGTGAGACCCACAAAATGTAAGTGTATCCTGTTGATGATGAGAACACGCAACAGCTCCCAATATTTTACAAATCCAAAGACAACATTGGGACACTACGTCCATTCATCCGCTCTGCATGTATCTCTTTCTTGTTGACCTCACACAGTTTACGAGTGGAGCTCTAGGGCTCCTCAACATCAACATGACAAACAAGGGTGTCTTGACACCTTGAGAACCTAAACCGGACAACGGCAAGTGAAAGATATATGAGAAGGCATAAGTTTTTATTGGTGAAACTCAGATGATATTCCCTAAAAGGTAAAAGGAGAGGTGATATACAGAATATTCGAAGAAGATTTATAAAAAAGTGTAGAAAAAATAATAAAAATTAATATTATCCTTTGTTGTTCATCATCAATGATACTACAACATGGAGGGTTAAGACCTAAGTCCATCCATATTTGAAAGTGATCAATCATTAAAAATATACCGTTTTGAAACTACAGCCCTGTATTTTCATCTCTAGTTAAACGGTCTGTTAAATATCAGTTAAAAAAATATATTGAAACGATATTATAGCACAATTTGTAAAAACACATGTATCAATTTTCACCTACTCCAACACTAGAATTCTAAAAATTATAATTCTTTCGTATTCCTCTTCGTTACATCCATATGAAGAGCTGATTAGATTTTGGTTATAATTGGTCGACCGGTAGTACCCTCACTTGAAGATTTTAACAGTTTTTCTTGAAAAAACGATGTTAAATATCATTTTTTTACATTTAATGTTACTATAAATATTAAAAAATATTTTAAATATTTAAAACTATTATGATTACCCCTTAACCTTAAAATTAATTTTAACAAAAACTAAATACGTATTTCGAGAACTAAGTTCTCATCATAAGTACATAGTACAATAAGTGAAAGTTAAACAGAGTAGTCAAGATTACTCAACATGTCAACCATGTCAGAGGTCCTAACAACTCTGATAGTACAATCAGTGAAAGTTAAACAGAGTAATCAAGATTACTCAACATGTCAACCATGCCAGAGGTCCTAACAACTCTGATGATGATGAGAACTTAGTTCTCGAAATACGTATTTAGTTTTTGTTAAAATTAATTTTAAGGTTAAGGGGTAATCATAATAGTTTTAGTTAAATTTAACCTTAGACTCCATCTACGAGTATTATTAATTTCTATACGATTTGATTACATATTATACTTCATATTCAATGGATATTTAACAGTTTTTCTTGAAAAAACTATGTTAAATACCATTTTTTCACATTTAATGTTATTATAAATATTAAAGAATATTTTATTCTCTATACGATTTGATTGCATATTATACTTCATATTCAATGGATATTGAGTTAAAAAATTAGAAAGAAGTTAAATTTCATAAAGCAGCCAGCAATAACACTGGAAACAATTAATAATTTAAAAAATTCTGATAGACAGATGTCAATGTCAAGTGCGATAGTATGTTTGTAATTTTACTGCAAATATAAAATCAAATCTAAGAAACTTTCTGTATGGAATTTGTACAAAATACATATATCGGAGGGAAGGTAATGTACTGCAAATATAGAATCTTTCGCAAAAAACTGTCTGTATGGAAATTGTATAAAATACATAGAATTGACGGAAGGTAATGTGCTGCCCACATCAGATTTTTTTAACAGAAATCACATACCAATTTTTTTTGTAACTCATCACTAACAAATATTTATAATAAATTGTATTATTTATGAAAACTATTTTATATTTAAGTCTGAAATGGGAACACTCTTTCCTTTTAATGATTTTTAAATGTCCCTTGTTTTTTAAACACTGAAGGTATCAGTAAAATTTGAATAAATATGTTTTTTTTCAAACGTCGTAGAAATGGCACTTTTTGTGACTTAATTCACAAGGTAGAAGTTTCATTTCTACGCCGCTGGAAATTTCTACGCCGGCGGAGTAGAAATAAAATAAACAAATATCCATAGAAACTACATAAAATTAACGAATAAAAAGAAAAGTAGTGCGTTTGAAAAAAAAATTTAATGTGTCATTCGGAATAAAAGTGTCTTTGTGTGCCTCGCATACAATTGTCCGACTCGCTTCACTCGTCGTGCAAACTTCCATGCTCGCCACACAAAGTATCACTTTTACTCCTAATAACACAATATACTATTTTCGAATATAAAAATATTTGCTTATACTCTTCCATTTAAGCCATTCAGCAGATGTCGCTCGCATCAGCGCCAGTTTTAAGTAGTCGTAATTACATTGGGAAAACTTGTCTCCAATTTCAGCCAATCAGAGAGGTCAAAACTATTCCCTATTCTCTGCAATACTGAATGGCTTAAATAGAACAAGGTATAGATTATAATTTTTGTTACTACTTTCTTATGTATTATTTTAAAGATTACCATTAAAATACGTACCAATGTGTATTAAAAAGTGTTTTACTTAACAAATTCGACCCATTGGTGGGTATAATAATGTCCAATATGAGATTTAGACTAAGATTGAATACAGTAACTTACTTCAAAAATAAGGTTTCAAACTTTAAAATTCGCACATTGAAAGAACACATTTTGTGACATTCATCTTCATTTACATATAGAAGAAATTTTCTGCAAATTCATATCTATATCCAGTTATAAAAATAAAATTCACACTTATAAACTAATTTAAATGTAAACTTTCATATTATAAATTACCTCAGAGTTTTAATGTGCACGGCTACCTCACTGGCATCTAAATGACCAGTGAAAAATAAAAAAACTGTACAAAACATTCGAAAACGATTTCAAAAAAGTGTGATAAAAAATAATAATTGCCATTCCAACGTTATTACTTCAATTATAATTGTACTGGTTCTCAATTTGTAGTTTTTTATGAGAAAACAAAACAAACAATTTAAAAAAACTAATAAGAATATTTAAAACTGCATTTATTTATATATCTTGTTTGTCTGATAAAATATGTGACATAAAAAGTAGCTGATATTATATCCTACATTGTATTCAGATTGAAAGTAAATAAATAAACTTTGCTCCCGTAAGACAATAAAACAAATGAGCGATTTTCAATGTCACTTGAAAAGTACACGTATGCAAAAACTTAGCTGACTGCATACCACCCAACAAATGTCAAGGGAATTTTTCTACAAAAGATCACATCGACTTTTGGAACTCTTTCTTGTTTCTTTCTTCTCGTTCTTTGTTGAGGCAACGTTCCCGTGTAAAAATAACACATTAGATGTACTGGATGAGCGTGTGTTGTTGCGTGTGTGTGAGTGAGAAATAGTTGCACGTCGAACAACAATGATGAATCGTGCTGCATACGCCATCACAGATAGAGATTTGAAAGATTGGAAATGTTTCTTGTTTGCTGCGAGCTACTAACATCATATTCTCAAGTTTTTGCTTTCGAGATCTTCCAGCAAGAATGAAGCAATCTTGGAGGCTGTTATTAATGTTTTCCACAAAGATTTTTATATTCTTTCTCAGACTGTACTTACAGTGGAGCTACTTGGACACATTTTTGACATATTTTTGGTATTATCTTTTTAATTTTTGGACGAACAAGTTTGAAAAATTATGCATTGTAGCGACTTAACTCATTGCTATACATGGTTGGTTTAGAAAAAGAAACAAATCAGCCATGGAGCAAACATTTTTTTTTTCTGAGGTAACCAAATAGCCCCGTGGCTGGGGTTATGTGGCCAGCTGAAGAAAAATGCATTTAAGACGCATATAAATGCACAGTGTTTAAGTTACCCCGTAGAAATGTAAATAATATTTATAAATAGCCCGTTTTATAAAAAATATGAGCTAAATTTGAACATGGTCTCCATGATCAAGACCTCCTCTTCTTTAATAAGAATCGTAGGATGTCCAAGTGGTCTCTTGTTCTTTCCGAGAAGCCTTCTAACTAGCGAACTGCGAGGCACAATGTAGGTTTCGACTACCAGTTTTTTTGCCATTCCCGCCATTATAGTCCCTGTAGGATTTGGATCCTGAGGTCCTTTGACAGGTTCTTAGCATTTTTTAGTTAATATTGCAACAACAAAAAAATAAGTAAATAAATAAAACAAAAATATTGCTTCCGGTGACCAAAAAGCCCCACGGTGGCCAAGTAGCACCATTTTACGGTATGTACAAGTAAAATAATACATTTTTCCCACTCCCAATATCGTAAGTAGGCTATTAGGACATTGTTTGTAGGGATGTATGTTTATTTTACTGTCAAGATATCTGTTTCTATTAGAGACGGGAAGTAAGGATTGTCCTTACCTGCCTACAGCTGAACTTACCTCCCTCTTTGCGAAATGCAAACAATTAGATATTTTAAACTTATGTCAAATATTTATTAATTCTTATAATTTATAATTTTGTATTTAATTTCTATCCAATTATCCTCATGACATAAATATTTCCATTCAAAAGTTATCGTTGTCGTGACAAATGTGACACATGACAGCGTTTTTCTTCTTAAATTTTCCATGGAATACTTAGATTCTTTTTTTAATGTATCAATTTTCAACTGTATTCCTTGACAGCCTTGACATATCTGGTAGTGAAAATGAACAGGTAAAAAATCATCGGGAGTCGAAAAAATCTTATATGCAACACGAGATGTAGGTACATTTGACCACTATCGAACTTATTTGCTAGCCCTCGCTATCGCTCGGGCGCAAAATCGTCCTCGATTAGTAAATGGTACCTACATCTTTTGTAGCATAAATAACTTTTTCTTTTGCATTTAATTTAATATTTATATGAGTTAGTTTTTTGTGCAACGGCCAATAAATTAAATTTAACACAATTTAATTCTAAGGAAATGTAGCAACTATTTTTTTTTTAATAAATGCGTTTTCCTTAATCCTTATTCATTTTTCAAGCACTATATTCCATGAAAAGTACTATTCAAGCACTAGTAAATGAAAAGTAAATAGGTATTGCTAGGCAGCATGCACATTCGATAAATTTACATGTCAGGTAGATAATTAGGCAGTAAATAATAATGAAAGTATGTAATAATAGTACATTATGTTATTAGGAGTAGAAAGCGGTCTTTTTGTGTTGAACCCAGCTATTGCAGCCGAGGCGCTAGCCGAGGCTAGGCAAGCTGGGTAAAACACAAAAAGGGCGTTCTACTCCGAATGACATATACTATTTTTTCTTCAAGTGTTTCAAAGAATTTTTTGACATTATTTTTGGAATTTTTTAATTGTAGTATTTGCAATTTCAGCCAAAGCTGGCTGTGTACACTACAAAACAAAAACGATACAACTGTCAAATAACAATTTTCAATATAATGTGTGTTGCTGTGACAACTGCCGCCGCCAGCGATGAACTAAGACACTAACATTTTTTTACTAGTACAACAATAACAACATTTTTGTACTAGTAAGACAATGAACAACTTCTATAGTGTGCGTACAGTAGCATAATATGAATATTATATTACGCTTGAAGAAAAAATTTATTTTTAAATATTAATGTACACTGTAAATGAAACAAGTGTAATATTTTCTATTCTTAAGTACAAGAACATTAACATTTTTTAGCATTAATGAGTTTAACCTAACCTAATTTTTAATATTAATATTAAATGTACAAGTTGTACAATTCTAAAAGACTAATCCACCTGTCTCTGAAATACTTTCGCATATTTAAGTTAAATTTTGCACAGCATTATAAGAAATAGAACTAACAGTAACAGTAGATCAGTATTATGAGAAACAGCACTAACATTTCGGTTGTAGGAAAAATGTTTTATGCAACAGGTGTGTAAAATTGTGCTTTTTATCTCGTGCTATAATTTCTGCGTTAGGCTCTCGATTAAAAAAATACTACTTTGCACACTTGTTGCATAAATAACTATTTCTAATTATATCCTGAAAAAATTGTTGATAAAGATGTCTTGTTGTCGACAAATGGTAACATAAACAAACGTATTTTGTATGTGTAATAAAAAAGTGTTGTTGAAATTTGGACAATTCATTAAAAAATAAACTTTTTAATAAGACTGGAGCATTTTTAATTACTAATTAAATACCAATTAATAACAAAAATAAATACAATCTGGAACTTTAAAGCCTCGTTATTCTTACCTAGAACATATTAAGTAGATTCCAAAAAAATAACTTCCTCCTGTAATGCAATATTTTTTCGTTTCGCCTCGTAAAAACCTAAAGCATCATATTTAACAAATAAGTATAAAAATTTTCACTACCGTAGCCAAAGTCTCCAGCAGCGTAAATAATTATTTTATGACCAATTTGTAAGTACTACTGCAATTATATTTCTCAATCATTGCAACCAAAGTGGCAACGAACAATCAGCACTACATGTACAATTTAAAAATAAGGAAATGATCAGGTCATTGTTAAATGAAGTACCTAATCTACTTTACTTTTTAAAAACTATAAAATTAAATTTCCTTAAAAATGTGATCTTGTTACTTCCCTTGAAAACTAAAAATAAAAGTATATGCATCAATTTATTTCAAAAATAAACTATGATATCGCTGCCGGCGAAACCGGAAATACATTTCAGAACTATTTCACAGAAAAAAGTGGCATTTAAGTTCGCTCCCAAATTTGTATTCTAATAAATCTAAAATTAATAATAAAAAAAATAGCCATTGGTCCCAAGGCATGGACCTTGCTGGGATTTGAACTCAGGGCATTCCTATATCTAGTCGAGTATCTAGTAGGACGCTCTAACCAACTGAGCTACAATTTTCCATTTTTGTTAGGGTGACCATCCGTCCTGGCTTGGCCGGGACAGTCCCGGATTTCATAGATTGTCCCAGCCTCCCAGCAAGGTTTTGTAATGTAACGGTTTCTACTAAATTATTAATTTTCGTCTTTTATTTATATCTACCAGTGCCGTAACTAGGGCGTGGCAAAGGTGGTGCACGCCACGGGCGCAAAATTCTTAGGGGCGCAAAAGTTTAATCATTTATATGGGTTTATATCAAATGTTTCTAAAATCTATTTTCTAAATTTAACTAATAATTAACTAAAGATAGGCCAGTTGGCAAGGTGTTTATTGTGGAAACAATTGATGACAAGCTGGCGTGAATTTTATTGTTTACTGGGACCTCCAGTAAGACATTTTAATTTGGAACCCTCTCGCGACCCCGGATTTGCCACCATCTTGAGTCAAAAGTGCAAAAAAATGAGTTTTTCCTGTACATAAAAGGGTTCTAACATTTTTTGCCTAGGATGAACTCTCAAAGAGTTATGTTAAAAAATAGTTAGCCAGAATAACAATTTATGATAGAAATTAAAATTAGTCAAAAAATAAATAATATTAGGAATTTAATACTTAGTATATATGTTGTTCCATTTAAGCCATTCAATTTTGTAGAGAATTGTGCATAGTTTTGAACTCTCTGACTGGCTGAAATTGGAGACAATCGACAGGTAATTTCGGCTACTTAAAACTGGCGTTGTCAGCGCCATCTACTGAATGGCTTAAATGGAACAGAGTATAATATTTTTTACTATTTAACAGTTTATTATTGATGATTTTTGAATAATTTTTTTCAGCTCTTTCCTATAAATTCATCCACAACTCTGACCCGGTTAAAGATACGATTATGCGGTTTGAAAATTTGAATTCAGCATGAAATTCTCCTTCATGCCATGTATTATACCTTGTTCCATTTTAGCTATTCAGTGTTGTAGAGAATAGGGAATAGTTTTGACCTCTCCGATTAGCTGAAATTAGAGACAAGAAACACGTTTACCCAATGTAATTTCGGCTACTCAAAACTGGGGCTGATGCAAGCGCCATCTGCTGAATGGCTTAAATGGAACAGAGATAGACAATTTTTGCCGATGAGCGGTTCGCGAGTTACTAACAACTTAAACTTATATGAAACTCCTCTAAAATTTTAAACATCTGCAAATCGGTTTAGATCTTATTTCATCTGAAATTTCGACACGTATTAAATACGTAATATTGTTTGTCTTTAATCGTGTCAAAATTTTAGATAAAAATATGAAGCAGATTTGCATATGTTTTAAATTTTAGAAAATGTTCCATTAAGTTTAAGTTATTAGTAACTCGCGAACCGCTCATCAGAAGTTTATTTTTTTATTTTCTTGATATGAAAGGGCGCAAATAAAAATTTTGCCACAGGCGCTCAAAACCCTAGTTACGGCTCTGATATCTAGACGATGTTTCACCAAAGAAATATATTTTCTAATATCTGGTGATTGTAAAATATGAAAATGCAATACTAAAATCATATTTCGAAAATAAAATAAGAAAATTTAAAAATTATAAAATAACCTGAAAATAAATGGAAGAAAGTTTTGTACATTTTCAAAACCATTAAACCCCTCTATAACAATTCCATTTACTTATTCAGGTTGCTTTGTTTGCCGAGGACGACTGCATCAATAGAGAGGTTATTTTCACACAAGTCAAAATACTGTAATCTTCGAAAAAAAGTAAAATGAACGTTACCACTATCGCTAAATTATTAATAATTAAGATAAATCTTGTTGTAACTTGTACAAAATTTTATAATACAATAAAAGCAGACAAAGATTTATGTATAAACTATGAAAATAAATTTTTTGTATTACCGCGTTTGGTAACTGATAATATTTCCGCATTTGCTGTTTTTTTAGGAGCGTCCCGGTTTAAGCTTTAAAAATATGGTCACCTTACGTTTTGTTTACAAAGTTATAACATGCGTATTTCCGCCCCCATAGTCTGTAAAGTAGAACTTTAAAGATTAGATAGCTAAAATATTACATTTTAATTAAATAACTGTTCAGACGTTTGCAGATAAAAATATGTACTGTCATATTTAGTTGTAAAAAGATTTAACAAATTGCGTGATATAGATAAAATTCTACAAGAGAGTTATGAAGATTGTTTATAAAGACAAAGCTATTGCATTGGTACATGGTTGTCTGAATTTCGAATACATTAACTGGTTGTGTTGTTGGTAAAGTAGCAAACGGATATTCATTCTTTCTCCCGTTGCGGCTATCTGCGATCTCCGTCAATAAGCAGCAATAATGCGATTATTTGTTATTCGCCGGTTATCTCTCTGCAGAGGTGTTGTACGTATAATTTACTTGCTTCTCACTTGTTCTCTTTATGTATTATGTAGTCCCCAACGCTACAAACATATGTGAAGAATTGACAGTTTATTGGAAAAGAAACACACGATATTAGTGAAGAATGACATTACCATATCCTATATTTCTACAGACAAAGTTTGATAATGATCATATTTAATTTTTTGTGCCTTTACATAAAAGTTTCTAATCATAATAGGGTCCTCCACAAGTTTGCTAGAGTCTACTATTTGTGTAACTACTCTAGATTGCAATTCACGAAAAAAATGAAGTACGTGACAGCTGGTGTCGAAATGGAAAAGCTCCCTAATGGGAAAAATTATTTCTGTTTTTGCATTAGAAGAGAGTTAGCTAGTGAAAAGAAAAAGAGATTTTGTTCAGTACCGCAGTGTAATAATAATAAAATAGAGAATGTGCAATGCACTATATTCCTGCAGATTAAAAATTGAAACAAACATGGGGTAATGCCTTAAAAATTGAAAAAACAGGTTAGCAAATATATGAATGTGTGTTCAGAACATTTTAATCAAACCCGAAAAAATACCAGTACGTAGTTTTGAGAAAGCAAAAAAGAAACATTCAGTTAAAGATGAGAGAATGGAACAACGAAATATTAATAGTAATTATAAATTACAATTTATAAAAATAGTTAAATGGTATTAATGAACATGAGGCTTTCCACTCTTTCACGCAATCTTTTAATGTAATTTTTATGTTATGTGATGAAACTTTCAAGTTGAAATTTTGGAGACAAGCAAAATTTTCATTTTCTTCGCAGTTCTTTTTGTAGTAGTACGTAGTACCCACATAATTTAATAATAGATTTTATTAAGGTTACAATGAAAAATTAATAACAGCTTCTTCTACCATCGTTCTTGATTTACCTTCTAGATACGAAAAAAATATTTGACAAAGATATCTGCATTGCCACATATTTTTAAATTACGATATTATTACAAACAAAGCAAAATAACACTGCAAATTATACATTTAACGCAAATATCAACTACTTTGTTTTCCCCATTAGGGTGTCCGCCATAACAATTTAACACTGCCATCTACATTTTCGTTTCCACTATTATTCTTTTTAACTTCATCCAAATTGACAGCAATGTATAATTTAAAAAATTCTTCATTATAATAATAATAATTCTTCATTGTATTTTAAAGTTTTTTACAACTTTAGTACAAAGGATATATAGGAATAAGTCAATCTCGGAGTCAATTTTCGATTAGATTTTTGTAATATTTGCGTTGTATATATAGATTTAATGAAGATGAGATGATGAAAGAGACACACACAAACAACCATACCTTAACCGGGATTCGAACCCGGGACCCTTGGGTTGTGAGTCTGCTGCGTTGGCCATTGCACCACCGAGGTCGGCAAATATTCTTAATTGTTATTCGTTTAGTAACATTGACTATGTTTACACGTATAGCGAAAAAGTACTTTGACTTGACTTTGAAAAGGCGACTTTTGCCGTTGTGTAAACACTCTCGCCTATTACTTTTCTTCCTAAAGTCAAGTCCAAAATAGAATAGACTTGACTCATATAAGTGACTTTCAAAAAGTCGTGTGAACCAACGAACGAAACATACTTTACTTTACTAAGAGTGACATCTAGTTTTCATCCACAAATTTCTAGTAATGGACCTTTTCAATTTAACGGCTATCTCTTTCTATCGCTACAAATAGTAAGAAAATGGCGCGAAGAACTGCCAGTTGGCTGTTAAACGAAACGTCAAAAATATTGCAGTGATTAAAATACATGTATTCTCGGTGCAAATTTACATCGTTAGACATTTTAGCTCTAATAAAAGCTTTTGTAACTTCTTTCGAAATGTTTTTTAAAGTTGTCAAAGATTTTTCTCATATTTTACGTGTAATATTTTTAGAAACAAACGTCATGGATCTCAATTGTTCTTACTATGCGCAGATCCCCATTCCGCATATCTTCTATCTCTTTAAATTGAAAAGATCTATTGGATACTTAATTATACAATTTTGTGTTTTATATGTGAATTTAAAATTTTCACAAATTTTAAAATATTTTATGCGATTATTTTGTAATCTATTTCGTATCCAATATTGTTGCTGCATAGTTATATTATTTAAAAATATCGCGCTTAAATTTAGTAACTGTAGTTTACTATCCCTTTTTTCTATAAATAATTTATTCTTAATTATGATTATATGATAATAGTTAAATAGGTAACTTACATCACACGTATTATAACCAAACTTTACTTTGCTGTCAAAGTTGAGTGAAGGACAAGCAAGAAACGTAAAGTCAAGTAGATTTGACCCTTATGTGTAAACGCACCATTAAATTGGCTTTTCATAAGTCGCCTTTTGAAAGTCAAGTCAAAGTAAATTTTTCTCATACGTGTAAACGTAGTCATTTTTTTAAATATTCTATGACGAAGATCTTAAGTTTATTTTGTTCTCAAACAGTGGATTTCGCAGATAACTAGAATTTTCAATATTATAAAAATAACACTAAAATTATATTCGTAAATACCCTGTTTAAAATAAATTTTGTTGCCAATAATTACGAATAAATAAATTTATTTCACGGCATATTACCCGGTGCTGGATTTACCAATCTGCTTTATTTGCAGATACCAGCAATGATGATGACATATTCGTACCGTGCGGGTGTCTACCAGATGTCAACTCACGGGAGCTCATTGCTAGCGTGGAAAGTGTATCATAGAGGTCATTTTTGTGTTAAAATATTAAATAATTTTGGCATCGGTCGGTATTGTACCCGAGTCCCCAGATTCGCGACCAGACACTCGGCCACGAATAAGCGCGGATAACAACCAATTTAATAAAATAACTAATAAAAGAAATGCGTATGTCCACGATTTGATAGTTATAATCACAAACTTTACTAGCCCAATTTTTTTTTAGTATACTTTTAATATAAATGATTAATTTTCTGTGGGGTTTCGATCCCGATCGACGCTAAATATTTCGAATTTTAAATGGCACAAAATTGACCCCTGTGGTGCACTCTCCCCTCCAGCACTGGGTGCCCGTGAGGTGACGCCTGGTAAACGCCCGCACGGTACAAATATGTCATCATCATTACCGAAATCTACGTACAAAGCAGATTGGCATACCCAGCAATGGATAATATGCCATGATGATATAATTATTTATTTATCAATTTTCCAATTTATTTTATATTTACATTTTGAAATTGTATGGCACAAAAGTGAGCTCTGCAATACAATCTTGATTGTCCGAGAGATGACGTCTGGTAAACGTTTTTTATGGTCTATAAATATTATCTGAACCAAATGTAGAAAAGATCAACAATTGCGATAATTATTTATGTAAAATTCTTTTTGTCGATTATATTGGCTTCTGAACTCAAACACGTTTGTTATTGTACCCTAGTTTCCGGCCCTTCCGGGTGAATGCGTTAATTAATAAGCCAAACTTTAGAGTGTGTCGTGATCATTCAGTAGCAGATAAATCTACGTCAAATAAACGCACGTGTAGGGGCGCACGGTGGAGTGTAAGAGGAAGATTTGTCCTCAACGTCTCACTAATTGGCCAGCGAAGTGTTCGAATCCATCGTTGCGACAACGCTCATAATTGCGTTAGGCTTGTCAATCATACGTGATACGATCGAAGTTTCTCTCGTTGGTTTCCCTAAGACCAGGCCCGCACTAAGGTGCTAGCTACTACACTATTTCTTTAGATTTTCAAAGCAACAGACTCATTAGAAGAAATATTTTAATGATATTAGTCAATACTTTTATAAATATAATGTAGATTACATGTTTCTCAAAACTACCTTGGCAATATTGAGGAAGAAGTATCAATTTTGACATTTCGCAAAAATGATAAAATTTAAAAGTTATTTTGGAATTTCGTCTATATTGTATACTAGTGTTTCACAAAAATCAAGATATACTCTTGATCTTGTCTTGAAATCAAGACAAGACCAAGACAAGAAGTATTTTTTATTTCCCAAGACAAGACAAGAAAGGATCATCAAGAATCAAGAAATCTTGATTTCTTGACAATATTGCAAATCTGCATTTGTATGTTTTATGTGTCTAGATGCAAATGGGCCTATTAAATTAAAAGAGAGAGATATTAATAAAAGTGTATTAGGTTTGCACTGTGGCCAATCAAAGAGCAGAGTTTATATCCCTATCTAAACCAACGCTATTTTATTACGTGAAAAGAAGTATGATTAAAGTTAAATGAGGAGAGGTATTGTGCTGTGCTGGCCACATCATATTTTTATTATATTTAAAATAGAGAAATACTATTTTGGGATAAAACCAATTCCGAATCTAATTTATTTTTCTTTGAACATTCATTGTTTTAAATAAAAAGAACGGAATATGGAAATAACACAAAGAAATAACCAATGACCAACAACTAGTAATACAATGCATCAGCAACCAACATCAAAGTAACATTATATGATTATTTAACTTAAAAGGGCAAGAGCAGACGCAGACGTCAACGCTACAATTGAGCGTTCGGATTGGATAAAGCGATAGAAAACGGAGATTCCACTAAAATATCAAGAAACAAAAAATATCAAGAATTCTTGAAACAAGACAAGAAATGAACAAGACAAGAAATTTTTCTTTTGTTGTCTTGAAAATCAAGCCAAGACAAGAAATGATCATCAAGACAAGATTTCTTGTCTTGATGAAATACTATGCGTATTTTATCCATCGTAGTATACTGAAATACATGAAGAAATTATTTGTGCTACTTGTTATGTGTTTAATTAGAAAAATGTTAAAATACCAGCGAAATTATTGTGACAGAAAAGACAATTTCTATAGCATATTTGTCCAAAAACATGATCACCTACAATTTGAATAAGATGCAAAATTCGAATTTCTAATTTTACAAATTATATTAGAGTGATATACTCTTCACACGCACAATTCTCGTATACTATTAGAAAATGTCAGCTTGATATATGCCTCAAGGGATAAATATATCACCTACTCATCTATTGCGATCTTTCTAATTTAGTTATCATCACGCACACGCACAAACACGAAGTAATTAATTAATTAATTAATTAATAATAATAATAAATTGAAACGACGTCGTAGCATGTTCCATTATAACGATGAACGGTTCACATGAATTTCGACATATTTTCCACAAATATTCTCAAAGAACCTGTACAAGAAGACTGTTTGAATTCTAATGAATTTAAAAAGAATGTATATTTGAATTCACCTAACAAGAAAATTGTCAAATAGCGATGTTACTATAGTAAAAAAAAATTAGGCAGAGGAGGCACATCATCAAAGTTTATAACTAGATAATGGCGTCACGAAATTAATAGGTATATAAATATAGAAGGTGGGTTAACTCATCAAAAATATCCGTGTTTGCGAAGTTGACATCCGCCAGAGGTCTCAGCGTGTAAGGTTAGAAATGTTCCCGACACATAGGTCAATTTAAATTAAAATTGACATACGTTAATTAATTTTATGTAAATATAAAATGTACAAATATCGAAAATACTGTTTCATTGAAGGTTTTAGATCAGGAATAACATCCAATAAAGAAATATACCATCCTTCGCAAAACATTGTGAATGCCTGGCGGAAAGTTGTACCCTTTCCAGCTAATAAAATCGTTGGTACGAAAGATGGTATTTGCAAAAGCATTTCAAAAATAAAGATATTGTACAAAGTACAAGAATGAGAATCTGGGGATGTACGTATTTTATATAATTAAATATAACATTACGGCTTATTACCCATTTCTGGGCGTACCAATCTTCTTTTATTTGCAGGTTTCGGTAATGATGATATATCTGTAATTGTAATTGAAAACATTTACTAAGCGTTACCTCGCGGGCTCCCAAAGCTACCATGGGGTCCCTTTTGTGCTATTTGAATTTTTTTATAAAATTTCAAGTTGGTGTCGGTCGGAATCGAACCCTGTCCATCCGAAACACAACAAATCACCCTATGCACACAGCTACGCGACCCCATTTAAAATTACAAGCGAAATATCTTAATCAAATTTGTAACATTTAGATTGTCATTGTTATTTTATTTGTCATGTTAGTTCTAGAATGTTATGTGGTAGAGCACATTGTATAGAAGCACTACATGTAAGGTTAGAATCCCGACCTACTTATCGCCGACATCAATCTGTCAATAAAAATTGATGAATTGTCACACCTTCTATATTTATACAACGTGACATGGTATACTAATTTATTTTTAAAAAACTTAATGTGTGTTGCATAATTATATTTACGTGCGATGCTAATTTTTGCGAAAAGGTTAATTGATATACCAGACGAACAATACTTGAATATCAATATAAAACTTAAGACATTGACAATTTATGGTATTGAAAATTCGATGTAGGGCACAATTATTCCAACTACAGAGCTGGAAGCGTTGGTAGGGCGTAGGTCTGTCACCCGCACCTCGCTGTTTCGTTTGTGAATGTTTAGGTTAGGTTTTGCTCACAAAACAAACACTTAAGTTTTACAGATCATTAGTTGGAAAACAACAACAATAAAAAATCCATAGTTCCATACAAAGTTACCATTAGTTGTTAACAATAACACATAACCCTGTTCTATTTACATATTACTTGACAGATATTTGCTACTGAGCGTTCTATTGTTTTAAGAATATTATTATTTTAGTAGGAATTTTTGTGACATCGATAGAACGTACCTATTATCATAAATAGCAAAGTTACGAGCAGCTAAAGAAGATAAGTCCAGTATTTTTCACGAATAACCTGAAATAAAGGAGGTAATAGAAACAAAAACCGCTTTTGTCCACTTCTACTTACAGTTACTTGCTTAATCCATAAAAATCAGTAATGCTTGCTGTAATTATTGTCTCTTTTATCCATTAAATATCAGTCACGATTTTTGTTTAACACAAAAATAACCTATCCATGGGCGAAAGACAATGTGCATGTCATTATTACATTTTTTTATTTATTTTGTAATGTTTTGATGACGTGCCTCCTTTGCATAAATTTTTTTTCTATAACAATATTTACAATCCTTGACCTCTTGAGCAGAACTTAATGAAATATCTTCTTTATTCTCCATATTCCTGATACCTGTAGTTGAAGTTTGGAATCTCTATTTTAATTTTTAATCCATTTGTTCCACTTCTTCTGTGTTCTGTCAGCTTTATCATTTTTTTCAGTTTTTTACCTTTTATTTCCGAGTTCTGCTATTCTTCCTTCCCATGTTTTCCTGGATTTTCCTCTTCCCCTTTTTTTATTCATACTTCCAACTTCAACCACCATTCTTAGGAAGCTGCTTTGATCCATTCTCATTATGGGCCCGTACCAGCCCAGTTGTTTTTGTTCTATTCTGGTTCTTGATTTGTCATCATCCTTAAATTTAGGAAATTTCGCGAAAATATTTTTCTGATACACTGCGTGTTGGCAGTGGCGCACCCGGGAATTTGGATATGAGGGTGCACTATAAAGAAGACAAATTTAATTTTCTTTTATAAGCACCAAAACTTGGATGAGGCAAGGCATTTCGGAAAAAATTCAAGGTCAAATGCCTTATAATTGAAAGTTACATTTTTTCAAGGGATGTGAAGATGCATGTTTTTCCCCTTTCATGTACAAATATAAATTGCCAGATCACAGAAAATTTTAGACAAAAGAATATATTTAACGGATTTTCCTCCTTCACCAATATTTATTAATGATGTAGTAAGATCAGGAAGACAAAGCAAAGATGTTCTGTTTGATTGTGCAACGAAACATGATGATAATTTACGGAAATTTCTATTATTTTTAGTTGTTTTGCGATATACCTGTGAGCTACCGGAAGTAGCCACGCGAGCTACCGGTAGCTCGCGATCGATGGGTTGGCGACCCCTGAGTTAGAGCATCATACGAATGCATAGTTTCATTTTAGTTGTTCGCGCTACGACTCAGACTGATAATTTCGTATTCGTGGAACAATATGGACTGATACATGATTGGTCACGTACAGGCCCGGATTAGCATTTCTTTGCGCCCTAGGCCAAAATTCATGACTGCACCCCCCTCTCTCTCTCAATGTATACTGAGTTTTAATAATACTTGATTTCATTAAATTCTTGTTCTATATCGGTGCCTTTATGAGTCCATAAACGCACTAAAAACATGTTAAGAAGATCTATAAACGTACTGTTTTTGTAGCTTTTCGTTTTCTAGAAATGGTATGACTTACTGCTTTTAAAACTGATACATAAATGACATATCAACATCAAATTGCTGACAGTCAACAAAGAATTTTCATCCCTGAAGTTCAATTTGTTAGAAGGAAGTGCTACCAACGTAACTGATTTTACAAGTCGCATTTATTAAAAATCTAGTAGAATTATAAAATTATTCCAATAGAAAAAAATATATAAAAACATGTTTCATAAGAACTGTGATCGCACTCGTCTTTTATAAAACTCACCGCGAAGCGGCTCGTTTTCCAAAGTTGGACTTGTGGGTTAACATATTGCCTTATGAAATTTGTTTTCAATACACCTACTATTATCAGTCATCAAAGCTACATTTTACCATCTTTTTATAACTAGCTAAAAATTACTACTTTTATTTTGCTTCTCTATCTCTCAAATAAAACGCAGTTTTTAATTCTGAACAGTTTTACAGTATTACAGTCATGAAAATTTTACCATTGTATTTGCTAAGATTCATAAGTAGACACCCGGTATATAAATATTAGAATTATTTAAAATCTTCGACAACTGTCAGAGCTCAACAGAATTTACCAATCACTCTACTATACTGATTTTGTGTAATTGAAGCAAATGTGACTGTTTACGTCATCTAGTAGAGGTGGTGCCAAATGTCAGGAGCTTTGAAATGCGCAGATCAATAAGAGAGACAGCTAAAGAAAGGTCAGGCAATAGGGGAGAGAGAAAGAGAAAGATAGAGTTTTGTTTTCTGCGCAACATCTCTTGAGATTTGGCACGGCTATAACTGCAAGCATTTTCTCTCTATCCGTTTTCTCATTTATCCAACTATTCGATGTGCGCCCCCTCTGTGCCTGCGCCCTAGGCCATGGCCTAGGTTAGCCTTATGGGTAATCCGGGCCTGGTCACGTACTAATCAGACCAGTCCGAAGATTGAAGGAACTACTATGAATCAGGAACTAGTACAACTTTTCAGTACATGAATTAGTACGGAATAAGTTTGGGATCCTTCAAAGAATGTTACTGCGAACAAACCTATTATCTTTGTTTTTTCTTTTGTCGCCTACACACCCAGTTGTCTGATCCCTGAGCCGCCACTTCCATCTTCTTCTGAGGTCGACCACTTTTCCTTTTCGCACCCTCTCCCCTTTTGAAAGTCACTTTTATTTTTCTAGTCCCTTCCATACGAACTACTCGAAAAGTTGAAAACTCGCACAAATTACAAATGTCGTACATGAAACGCTACGTGTCGGAAACGATCGATACATGATGATATAATTGGACCTACACCACACAAAACAGTATTAAATTAGAAATATTTTAAATTGGCCCCGAGAAAATAAAAATTTACATCAATTATGTACTACGATTATAAAACATCATGAGTTGAAGTTGAAGTATTTTTCCGTAGAAATTTCCTCATTCGCCTCTGGCGTCTTCCTAGAACTCATTACGTTGGACAGCTAGAGAAATTGATATGTTTGGTGTATCGCGATTCAATAAATAGCGCGGAATATGTAAATGGCTGCGAATCGCGTTGCGTAGCGCAGCGTTCGTTGCCGGTGCTCGGGATATAAATGCCCGCCTGACATATTGGTCAGTCTGACCGCCAGAGCCAGACACGGACAGAAGCCGGAGCGGGAGAATAAATCCACTGCCATGTCGATATGAAGTTATTGTGAGCAGATTGCGTAGGTGGCAGCCAGGAATGGAATGGACACTCACTACCGAGAAGGATATATGTTGTTTTGATACCATTGCAGAATGCAGTTCAGAGTTTATATAGTCAGATCGCAAAAAATAATCTCAATCATTTATTTCTTATTAACATTTACTATTAAAAATATATTCATTCTTGAGATCTTGAGATATCGAGCAGTGCAGCTCCAATTGGGTCTTTCACTATTTTTACCTTCCGTCACCTTTAGGTAAGGAAGGTATTGTCTTTGGTCAAAAAATTCGGTGGTGAGTTTTTAATGAATAAGCACGTTTTAAGGTCCCTAGAATACGATTTTACTATTTTTACGATGATGTCTGTATGTGTATGTGTGTGTGGATGTGTGTAACAAAATTTTCGTCTACGATAACTTTAATAATACAATTCCAAAAATTATAATTCTTTCGTATTCCTCTTCGTTGCATCCGTATGAAGAGCTGATTAGATTTTCGTTATAATTGGTCAACCGGAAGTGCTCTCATTTGAAGATTTTAACAGTTTTTCTTGAAAAAACGATGTTAAATATCATTTTTTCACATTTAATGTTATTATAAATATTAAAGAACATTGTATTCTCTATTCGATTTGACTGCATTTTATACTTCATATTAAATGGATGTAGAGTTATAAAATTATAAAGAAATTAAATGTCATAAATTAGCTAGCTGTGTTAGAAACAGCTACTATATTAAGAAAATTCTGATTGAAAGATGTCAGATGTCAGTGTCAAGTGCAATTGACATATTCGTAGTATATTTGTGTTAGGATCATTTTGCTCGAAATCTTCTGTATGGAATTAGTATATAATACATACAACTGTCGAAAAGTAATGTACATACAAGAAATTTAAAATCTTTTGCAAGGAACTTTCTGTATGGATTTTATAGAAAATACATACGCATTTACGAAAATTCTACCGGTAGATACCGCATCTACCGACTGTGTTCGAACGCATGAGTGGTAAAAAGTTACCATCTTCGAAAATTGTTCAATATCTACCAGATCCATCTACCGGATTCATGAAGAATCTAATCTAAAAGAAAGTAGTGATGCAAAGCGAAGCGCGCGCGGTAAAAGTGAAAATGTGTTCAAAATAGGACTCTGCTCAGTTTGTTAACTACGTCAAATTTCTAACCTGTTTTAAATTTTCAAATTTTTTCATAGGTTATGGATCTACCCTGCTTATTGCGTTCTTAAAATATCGATTCCGGTAGCTATAACCTGATAGAAAGCTGTTTACTGGTAACAGTTCACCGGTAGAATTTTCGTAAATACGTCATATAACTGACGGAAGGTAATGTGCTGGCCACATCAGATTTTTTATTTATTAAACTGTTTATATATATATATATATATATATATATATATATATATATATATATATATATATATATATATATATATATTCATTTGCGTAGATATTAAGGAAGCTTATTTTGTCATTAATTCGTCGAGTTCGCTTATAAAAATGTATAAATATGATAAAAATACTTTCGTGGTTAATAATTGGAAATAATCATGGATGACTTTGTAACGTGAGAGGGTACCTACGAATCTAATTATCAATTTGATACGATACTAGGTATTTAAGCATCTACTCGTACACTAAGAGAAATTTTACCCGTGTAAAACCGATTTACTTAGTGACGACATATTAGTGTAGAAACCAATCACATATTCTTAAAAATGCAATGTGATGAAATTTTACAATGTTAAAAAAGTAATATATAAAATATTAGCGTCTTTTTAAAAGAAATTTCATTCCTATCTCGTTCCTATTAAAACACGTTCATATTTGCCAGATGGTACATTATATTACATAGTTTCTTGTTGTATGTGGCAGTGGATGGACGTAAATTTCTGTGTAAGTGTACATATTTCAAGTGAAATACGAATATTTGTGTAAATAAATTTTCTTAAACGAAGACGTCGTATATAAAGATTTTCCGTCATTCACATTTGATTTATAGAACGCATTCTATTGATGAGATTCTTATAAGATCATGCCTTTATAGTTCATCTTTGAAGACATCTTTCTTCTTTATTTAAAATACATAGATGTACATATGTATATGTATCCTGAAATACCATGATCATCATAGTCAAAATACACTATTTGGTGTTGCAATTTTGATCCAAGATTCAATTCAACGTATACTTCTCTACCAAATTTGTAGTGGAAAATATAAACTATATCGTGATCGTGTGGACCGTTATCAGTGGCGTAATAATGGTCCCTCACTTAACTAAATCTGAATTAAGTATCATTCACAATTAAAAAAATGTATAGTAGCGGATCATTGCAACTCAAGAAAAAAATAGTGGTAGAATTTTTCGGGATGAGACAGCAATGTTCAAGCATAAATCGTGCTATCAAGTTGACTGATATATTTTCTTGTTTAATGTTTTTAATATTTATTATTATTATTTAATGTAACACTCCTACCTTAATATCTTAAAAAATGTTTGCTTTTATTTTAAATATGAGAAAATAAGTACATGAAATTGTTTAAAATATATGTATATATTTATAATAATACACAAAAATTATATAGAAATTTCTTCTATATCGCCCTCCCTAAACCAAAATCCTGGGAACGCCACTGGCCGTTATAAACAAATTTTACTAAAAGTGGAAAAAATGGTTAACAAATAAGTACTCGAAATCACAGTATTTATTTTTACAAAACCATAAAATCGACATTTCGATTGTACTTCTTATTAGAGTGAGTAAGATCTTACAGATTTCTATATACAATAATGATGTATAATATGACTAGCGAATGAAAGTTCACGTTTAGATTATTTAATAGATGTGGTGTCTATTTCGTTACAGAAGATTAGAATTGTGCTCAATACCAGAAGACATTTAAAATGATCTTAGGAACAGGATTCAGGGATGTATTTAAAAAATTTAATACCGCAAATTCTACTTCGTTCGTCTCAGGTGTAAGCAACCGTCGCGTCGGAATTACTGTTAGAGGAAATTAAAAATAATCATATTTCATAGAATTGCCAAACTAAATAGTTTAAAGATTAAAATATTTTGTTATAATCAACATAAACGAAAAATGTTTAAAATATTTTAAACGCACCCCTGTTTTGATATTCAGTTACCCTAGTTGGCCATCTATTTTCAGCCAGACATAGTAATGTATTTCTGTGCTTTCCTAATCCAGTATTTAAAAGGGTTCATGCAAAAATTTTATACCTGAATATTTCGTACAATTCTATTCTTCTCTAGGGTTTCAAAAGAAACCACATCTATAAAATGATTTAAACGTCAACTTTCATTCGCTAGTCATACCATACACAAATTCCGATTGATCCTTGTCAAAGTTATCTGAAAATTTTTAGACGTTATTTCAACCTATAACAAATTTGAATGCGAACGGATGCATATGTGCTTTTTACGAATTTTTGTAAGTTTGAAAAACTGATCGTTACAAAGAATTTATTTATGTGTATGTACATGATTGTATATAAGATCTTACTTACAAATGTGTATCGATCGAAACATTGATTTGTTACCGAAAAATAGGTAATGTGCCTCAATGATATATTTTTAATACTAGTTTTAGTGTTTATTTAACACGGAATTTCTTAGTGTAATTTCTTCCTCACTTAATCCAGTATAAATTTGCTGTAAATTCCGTTTCATTCTCTGCTGACAACATGAAATAAAATTTCTCCTACGCTGAAGAATGTTATCCTGCAATCTACTTTTGCTTAGATCATCTAGATATAGATAATTACCTCTCATATATGAAGATATTCACGCCTCCCTGACATTGGCTGATTTATGGCTTGAAATTTAGATGTACAAATCAATTCAGGTCAAACACCTATAATTTATAAGTTCGAACCCACTTTAACCGCTAAATAGCACGAAAGAATACGGTGTTCGATAACGCACTAACAAATGTCTGCAGAACATTCTCTCTATAATAAATCTTGCAATCATTATCATAAACATGAAAATCTAATGCTGGATATAAACGCATTAAGATTGCAAGCAATTTTTTCCCGATAGGAATTCATACAATGTGATATTTCTTTCGTTGATTGATCATACGAGTGTGACATTGAATCGTAACGGAATTCTAAGTATAATTCGCGTGAACTTTAAACAAATTGTGATGCAAATTTCTGAGATAAAACTGTCATATTTGAAACCATATGTTAGCGGGACCAATTGGACTATTGTCTAATTCAAGGACAGTATCAAACTTAAATTATAGTAATGATCTACGAAAAGAACAATGGACAATTTATTCTTTTCCATGAAGGAGCTAATAGGTAGTGTTACAACGGTTTTGGCGCCTTTATTCTCCTACGCCAAAAAGAAGTAGAAAAATATAATAGGTAATTATTCACCATAGAACATAAATTTAAGATTTTCTAGGTTAACATTTATATATTTTTTACACCAAAGGTGAATACCTTCATAAATCAACAGTTATAATTCGCCCCAAGGAAAAATAACAAATTTTGGCCAACCTTCCGTACAACGTTCGCGAACGAAGAAAGTTAAGATAAGTCAAAGTAGAAAGAACCTAAATTATTCCATTGTCCGATTGCAGAATGTTCATCAACGCTTTGTTTAATTAACGGATCATCAAAATGAAAAAATCGCGTTGCATTTGTTTGTTTTGTTGATCCGATAATTCCATATAACTATGGTTCTATTTACTATTTTCTTTTTAAAACGTTACTATTATTAATTTGAAATGATTAGTTCTTTGACAGTGACATTTATCTGTCAGTTACATACATTTGAGATATGAACTGTGTAACCAAGGAGTTTTGTTTGTTTAAAGCGTAGGCTCCGGGATTATAATTAATTGCAGCAAGTTATACAGTAAAATACAAGAACTGCAAGGTTCATTAATATAAAATAGCAAGAAAAAATGTTTACAAATTCTTTATATGGATATGAAGTACTGTGTTTGGATGCGAAAGTTTTGAGATACAATTACTGAGTTTACATGCAGTTTTGAAACCGTTTTTAAAATGTTTTTTGTTTTGAAAACGCCATGTATACAGTGTCAAAACGGTTTTGAATTATCTCAAACCAAAACTAAAATTCATGGGTTGGACTTCAAAACTAGTTTCGAAACAACTCATGTAAACACTTAAAATTCAGTTTCGATACTGCGCAGGCGTACAGAGCATAACGTTTCTGTCGCTGTGTGTTACTAACCTTCAAATATACTGACAGTTGTGTAGTTTTAGTGCGTAGTGGTACGAAGTACAAAAAATAATTGGAACAATAGCAAAACGAAGTATATGGAGTGAAGAGGTTCTGTCACTTACATCAGCTAAATGCGCATGCACCGAAACTGGTTTCAAATCAATTTTTAAACTTGTTTTGAAAACTGCATGTAAACACTTTTGCATAATTTTGACTGAAAACTGAAACCATTTTCAAAACTGCATGTAAACGTAGTAATAATGGCGATGGCTGGAGAAGATTGGGTTTTGAGAAATATTGGAGAAGAACTTGAGAGATATAAGAAAGAGGAAAGTTAACTGGAATGTACATATTTTAAAGATGTATTGTATTCAGAAAATTATAATAGAAGGGAAAAAACAGGGAGAAGAGGAAGAAGACAATTTGGAATAATAGTACAGAAAGAGGAGGGCGTGGGCCATGATTTTGTCGGGTAACGATAGGTCACGACGTTACCCCTCTTGATCGTGAATATAATTTAAATTTTGCGTCGAGAATGGACTTGAGCGTGACGCACTAAAAAATTATCGTGCGTGATCAGACATGATAGAAATTTAATCGGGCGAGAGTTAAATTTTCTTCTTTTTTATTTAAAAAATTGTTGTCTTAATTTCCATATTTTACTTCACATTCTTGTTGTTATTAGTATGTCCATATATGGCATCACCAGTATTTTTGCATTGTTACACCCAATATTGTATACACAATTGCCCCGATTTCACTCAAGTTATACATATCTTTTAGTCCGTTTGACACGATCATAATTTTGTTACCAAATCTATAGTGATAGTTGTGATGGAATAGAACATCCTATTTGTCCATAAATATTCGTTTCCAATAAAACCAATTTGTTACCTAACTAAGCGTGATCGTGAATAAAAAGTTACTCACGCGCCCACCTCTAGACTACATATATCAAGAAGGAATAGCCACCAACTATAATCACTCAAGATCAAACTCAAAACCTGTTACCGGATATACTGTTAAATTATGAGCTCATTTAATTTATTTTCACGTAGTTATGATGGTAATATATTTTTGGCCGATAGAGAAAAATATATTAAAACATAAGTTACAGAAGGCAACATATTCTAGCACGAGTTACAAATCAGCACACGAGTGCGAAGCGGCGAGTAGGTGAACGAACGAACGAACGAATGCTTGAATTGCCTTTTGTAACATGTGTTTTATATTATTTTGTCTGTTGAAAATTTCATTATTTCTGTACAAGAATATTTGACAATTTCAATTTAGGGAAATTTTTGGTTTGATTGACAATGATTTTTCTCTGTCTGTTGCCTATATATTTAGTGTATTTATTGCAGTCATATCAATCTCAAATAACAAAATAAGAATGAAGCTCCTTCTAAAATCAATATGCGTGTTAGAATGTGATATTCTAATTCTAAAATAAAGAAAAATATTGACTTGAAATTTAAAATAATAATCCTACTGATTATTTTCAATTTGAATTCATTTACATCTTACGTCTTCGCCTAGGCGTGCGCAGAACTTTACTTTTGTGGGTGCCAAAATGAATATGTATAATTATTATTATAAATAAAGTAATACATATAAATGGAGACATTTATTTTACCATTATAACTTCAAAATATCGAGAAAAAATAATAAATAATATATACAAGGTGTTGCGTCCCTCCGGTGCGAAGGACTAAGTAATAAGGACCTAATGGCTCGAAGGACCAAATGTTCAAACCCTAAACCAGCGAATCCGGTCTAGAAGAACCAAAATGTTTTGATCCTGCTCGCAAGCCCAAATGCGATGTCTCTAGATCAGCGAATCCGGTCTAGAAACACCAACAATGTGTTTGATGTTAAATTCAATGAATAAAACAAAACTATATGTAAACCAAAATAATTACAACCTTCGATAGCTGGTTCACATCACTGGACTTGGCCAATAAACGGGATAATATTAATTTGTGAAATGTACTAATTAAAACGAACGAAGGACCAGTTAGTTTGACGAACTAACAAACGTGCTAAATATAATTGCAACAAAATAACAAACAACTGAAAACCAATTCTGAGAAATATGTGATAGCGTATTGAATACAATTGACATAAACAATAATAAACCAAAGATAGAACAAAAACGATAATTGTATAAATTAACTAAATCATTTCATAAGTGTATGAACAAACAAATGTAGTTAAACAATATTAAGAACTCTAAATGAACTTAATAACAACCAACTAGACTGCAAAACTTGTTGCATTGAATGTACCTAGTCGACAATAACAGCAGATGCGCTGTGAATGACGTCACTCGAAGGTGGACGTGTGTAAACAGGTTTACAAAGAAATAATAATAATTTCACCCAAGGAAATATGAATCAAATCCCTAACAACACGAGTTCCGTGAGAAATCAAATTGTACAGTTCGATTTTACAATTGATTCCTGAGATGTGTCTATTAGCTGCATAAATTGGCGCCGGAAAGTATTCGCGGACTATAAAGTACCAAATTAAATGAAAACCGAACGATACTCCTTGAATTAGTCGTGTTAGGCTAATCAAGCTACGCGTACGATAATTAAACAACCAATTACTTTACTGACCATATGAAAATCAGAAAGTTTATGCAAAATGGTGGACAAACCACTTTCGCGGACGACGACGCGATACGTGTTTACCGTATGCCAGCCAGACACAGTCTGCCTCGATCGATGCCGGTCAGTGCTGCAGCAGCTGCACACTGGGCGTGTGGGTGCGCGCGCACTCGCGTGAAGCCAGATGCAATAATATTAATATTAATAATTAGTTTAAGATACTACAGCTATTTCAAACAATACTAAAATTAAACTTAAACACGTAAAAATATATAACTAATTTTTCAAAGTAACAGAAACAGTTATTTCCATTTATTTTTTGACTTATTTAAATAGAGTCAGGGCGGGTTAACCGTTCTGTTCCCATGTGCAGCGGGTTGCTACCTCAAGGAGTTGATAATTTCTAAATTCCTCTCATTTAAAACATGTTAGTTTTAAACATACCGGCCACCTTAGGGTCTCCCTAAAGACAAACTTAGGCTGTTGGCAAAGGACACAGTTTTGCTATAGGGCGAGTGATTTCACCTTTCGCAGTTTTTAATACGGCAACTCTATTGATTCCATCTGATCCAGGAATCAATTTGATGACTCTAGCCAAACGCCATGCAGTAGGTGGCATTGGATGATCATTGATTAAGACAATAGTATCTATTGTCAATGGATCTGTATCCTCATTCCATTTGTACCGTTCTTGCAAGGTACGAAGATATGTTTGTTGCCAGCGTGCCCAAAATTGTTGTTGCAACTTGGACAACATTTCCCATGAGGACAAACGATTTGTGGGAGTCTCAGTGTGATCTAGAGACGGCAATGTTACAGTGGGTTCTGTAACTAAGAAATGTCCTGGTGTTAAGGGTGTGGGATCGGAAGTATCCGATGACTTCGGGAACAGAGGCCTGGAATTTAGCATCGCCTCCACTTCCGTCAACAAGGTAGAGAACTCTTCGTAAGTCAGAAGCTTTTCTGTGAGTACTCGTGATAATAGTCTCTTTGTAGACTTTATTGCAGCCTCCCAAAGCCCGCCGAAGTGTGGCGTGGACGGTGGATTGAAATGCCATGTGATCCCTTCTTGGTACACATGATTGGACACCTGAGTATTGAATTCCTCAGAGCTCAAGAATTTTTGTAATTCAGAGAGCTTGCGATTTGCACCTATGAAATTCGTGCCACAATCGCTGTATAGGTTTGCAACACGACCTCGGCGTGCTACAAAGCGTCTTAGTGCTGCCAAAAAGGTGTCCGTGGACATATCTGTGACAAGTTCGATATGCACGGCTTTTGTGGCAAAACAAACAAATAGGCATATATATGCCTTGTGTGAGGACGTGCCTCGTCTCCTGCTCCAGGAGATGTTATACGGTCCGGCGTAGTCTACTCCGGAATTAAGGAAGGGTTTGGCAATGTTAACCCTGTCCTTTGGTAATTGTCCCATGAGAGGGTAGTCGGTTGTCGGTCGAAACCGAAAACAATGGACACAACCTTTCAGCACAGAACGGATAGTTCGTCTGCTTGAAATGATCCAATATTGTTGTCCTAATAGAGACTCTAGACCTTGCGCACCAACATGCATATGCTTATCATGAAAGTGTTTAATGAGGGCCTTTGTAAATGGGTGTTGCGACGGCAACAGAATGGGGTGTTTCTGGGCGTATTCTAAATTAGCATACTCCAGCCGGCCACCGACCCGAATTATACCTTCAATATCAATAAACGGGACTAACGACTTGATTGGGGATCGACAAACTTTCCCTCGTTGTAGTTGTGATAATTCATCCTGTAGTCCTTCTGATTGAGCCAACAGGACGACTTTGGCTTGTGCTCGGACAAGCTCTTCTGGTGAAAACACATCAGCACCTTTTCGTTTGCCTGAAGAGATGTCTCTCCACCGTAAACAATAAGCCATAGTTCGCACCATCCGATTATAGTTGGACATTGCATTGAAAAAACTGAACTGCTGTACTGTTTTCAATGTTAGGCTTTTGACAATCTCTGTCTGAGCAGAGTTCGTTTGTTCTTCGTCAAGTCGAACTACTTCACTTTGTGGCCAACACGAGTAAGGTTGTTGTAACCACTCTGGTCCACTTATCCAGAGAGTACATGTCTTGAAACTTAGAGGACTGAGACCTCTAGAACCTACGTCGGCCGCATTGTGTTCCAACGTTACATGACGCCAGTGTTCACTCGGAAAATTTGTCTGTATTTGAGCGACTCGATTACCCACAAATGTTTTCAGAGTGTGTGGTTCCTTGCGCAACCAAGCAAGAACTATCATAGAGTCCGAGAAGCAATGTACAGCCTCCGGTTGTTTTGGAATATTTTCGAGAATATTCTCGAGAAGTTTGGCGAGAAGATGCGCCGCACATAATTCCAAACGAGGTATAGTAATTTTTTTCAAAGGCGCTACACGCGTCTTTGCACAGAGCAATTGAACCACTGGTTTATCGTTTAGATAACTTCTGACATAGACAACGGCACAGTAGCCTCGCTCGGAGGCATCCGCAAATCCGATAAGATCGAATTTCGAACCCAAACAGGCTAACCTTGGTATCGAATAGTTGGATATACAATCGATCTCGTTCAGAAACAAGTTCCACTCTGAGACAATATGAGCGGGAGGTTCTTCATCCCATTCTACCTTTGATTTCCAAAGCTCTTGCATGATGAGTTTAAGAAACATCACCAATGGGGACATAATGCCTAATGGATCATAGATCCTTGCAATGCAGGACAAAATGTTTCTTTTGGTGCACAAATCGTCGGGTTTTGAGACCGTATACTCGTAGCAGTCGGACTTGCAAACCCATTTGACACCTAACAATTTCACTGACTCGTCGTCATTGAAGTGGACATCTTTCACTGCGCGTGCATTGTCTGGTAGTTCCTCCAGTATTGTTTGAGAATTACTGGCCCATTTTCGGAGGGTGAATCCTCCCCTTTCGAATATATCCGTGAGTTCACGGCGCAGTGTCAGTGCTGACTGAATATCTTCAGCTCCGGTCACAACATCGTCCATATAGACATCATTTTGCAGGACTTTAGCTGCTAAGGGATATTGATTCCCTTCGTCTTGAGCCAACTGCTCAACTGTACGCAACGCCAAGAACGGCGAACAATTCAAACCAAAGCAGATAGTGTTGAATTGGTACACAATAGGATGTGTGGCATCCGCAGGTTTCCAAATGAACCTTAGAAATCGTTGATGCTCGCGTACAACTCTAATTTGTAGGAACATCTGTTTTAAATCCCCCGTAATTAAAATAGGATAAAATCTATTTCGCAAATGAAGAGTGAAGATACTCTTCTGTAGTACCGGACCAGGATACAAGTAGTCATTAATCGACTTTCCATTAGACGATGGCTTTGAAGCATTGAACACAATGCGTACCGGTGTCGTCGCACTATCAGGTTTAACCACTGCATGGTGTGGAATATAATACGAATCCTGATCATTCAAATTGGGTTGCACATCAAGTCTAGTGACGTAACCCTTTTGCAAATATTCTTCGAATATTGCATCATAAGCCTTGAGTAACTCTGGGCTTTTACTCAAGCGAGTCAGCTGTGCGTGACAAATGGACAAAGCTTTCTTATATGAATTGCCTAGTACTGGTGGGTACTGTTTAAAAGGTAAAGACACCGTGTATTTTCCCTCGGAGTCTCTTTGGGTAGTATTGACAAAATGGTCCTCCACCATTTTATCCTCCGGTTTAGTGACAACCGATGGAGTTGGAACATTTTCCAATTCCCAAAATTTTGACAATAGTTCGTGGGTATCTTCTTGTGTGTATGTATGATACGACACCACAGCATTGCTTATTTGCTTGCTGGTATATTCTCCCATAACCACCCAACCAAAGATTGTTTTGATGGCGGTAAGTGTGCCATCGACTCCTTTCTTAACTCCGTTACGAATGACTTGACCCCAAATGTCAGCTCCTAACAGCATGTCTATTCGTTGAGATTTATAGCATTCGGGATCCGAAAGTTGGATATTCCCAAATTGATTAATGGTATCCCGAGATATTGGATAATCTGGGATTCTGCCTGTAATGTTGTCGATTACAATGCAACTCAAATCGAGAACTGGAGTTTCTCTACGACATGGTTTGATTTTGGTATGTATAATACCACTAGTATCCTTGACGTGGGTGTCACTGATTGACATAATCTTTGTTTGACACGCTTCAATAGACAGATTTAAATTGTGGACACAACGACTTGTGATGTAGGATTTCTGCGATCCTGTATCCAATAAGGCACGTACAACATGTACCTTTCCTGCACTGTCAAATACATGCAGCTTTGCAGTGGGTAGTAATACCGAAGTATGTTTTCTGTGTTGACTTAGTGAATAAGTCCTAGCAGACATTGACGTAGTAGTTTCAGAATTACTACTACTGGCTTGAGAGTTTGCATCACTCTTGGGTGATGACGGACGATTGTTTTGCTCAGATTTTTTATCACGCTTGGGTGATAACGACTTGTTCGACCTTTCACCAAAATGCAGCAGCGTATGGTGAGTTTTGTTACACGTTCTGCATGTGGCTGTACTAGGACAGTTCGGGCGTATGTGACCCATTCTAAGACAGTTGATGCACAACTTGTGTTTGATTGCAGCATCATGTCTTCCTTTAGGTTTAAGAGCTATAAACCCTTCACACTGACTGATGTAGTGAGATTTTCTGCAATACGGACAATTCGTATTAGTTGCCAATGTCATCGCTCGGGATGTTGGCTTGTGCCCTTTGATTGGCTCGTGAGTTTTGACAGGTTTGTCTGGCTCAACCTCTAAGCTTGAAACTTGCTTAGTCAAGAACGCAATTAACTCTACATGAGTGGGCTTGGAGTCAGAATCCAATGTTAGTTCCCACTGTCGTCTAGTAGCTGAATCTAGCTTACGACAAATCATGTTTTCCAAAATGACCCCACATGAGTCAACATCAACCTCTAAATTTTTCAGAGCAGCGATGTTTTCGCGTGCCGTGTTCAACAACGATTTTAGTGTAGGAGCGTCTGCCTGCTTGACCTTTTGCACATCTTGGAGTGCATTCAGATGTACCGACCTCAACAACCTAGGACGATAATATTCATCTGTGATGGCGTTCCATGCAATATCAAAACTATCAGCTTTGACGGGGATATTTGTAATAAGCCTAGCGGCTTCCCCTTTTAAAGATAACTTGAGATATTGAAGTCGTTCAATATCTGACAAACTGTCCCGATTTATCACCAACTGTGTGAATAAATCGTAAAAATTCATAAAAGTTGTTTTCTCCCCATCGAATGTTGGGAGATTCAATTTAGGCAAGCTAGGTTGCATATATCGCAAAGATTGTGCTGATTGAATCGAATGTGATTCTGATTTAGCTCTGTCGGACCCTGCCTGTGATCCGGTGTCTCCATTGAACATAAGTTTGTAATTGACACGTATGTCGCAAATGAGTTCGTTTATTTCATTAAACAACTTCTTAACTCGGGAAATTTCTGCCAATATATCCTCGTCGGGATTTTTGGTTTGTTTTAACTTTGAAGAATATTCACAATAAGTACGATTGAATTCTTGTTCCCAAGCTGCGAGAGACGGAAAAGTTACTTCAAATTTCACTTTACTTTTTTCATCAGTCTCTGAAGAATAGACTGATAGACGACGAATATGTTCTGTCACAACCTCTAATTGTTCGAGTAGTAGTTTAGCCATTTTAGTGTGTGTTATTAAATGCAATTACTAATACCAAAGTAACTAGAAACAATAATTATCTCCGAATACCGCCAAATCCGGCTCGAAGGACCAAATGTTGCGTCCCTCCGGTGCGAAGGACTAAGTAATAAGGACCTAATGGCTCGAAGGACCAAATGTTCAAACCCTAAACCAGCGAATCCGGTCTAGAAGAACCAAAATGTTTTGATCCTGCTCGCAAGCCCAAATGCGATGTCTCTAGATCAGCGAATCCGGTCTAGAAACACCAACAATGTGTTTGATGTTAAATTCAATGAATAAAACAAAACTATATGTAAACCAAAATAATTACAACCTTCGATAGCTGGTTCACATCACTGGACTTGGCCAATAAACGGGATAATATTAATTTGTGAAATGTACTAATTAAAACGAACGAAGGACCAGTTAGTTTGACGAACTAACAAACGTGCTAAATATAATTGCAACAAAATAACAAACAACTGAAAACCAATTCTGAGAAATATGTGATAGCGTATTGAATACAATTGACATAAACAATAATAAACCAAAGATAGAACAAAAACGATAATTGTATAAATTAACTAAATCATTTCATAAGTGTATGAACAAACAAATGTAGTTAAACAATATTAAGAACTCTAAATGAACTTAATAACAACCAACTAGACTGCAAAACTTGTTGCATTGAATGTACCTAGTCGACAATAACAGCAGATGCGCTGTGAATGACGTCACTCGAAGGTGGACGTGTGTAAACAGGTTTACAAAGAAATAATAATAATTTCACCCAAGGAAATATGAATCAAATCCCTAACAACACGAGTTCCGTGAGAAATCAAATTGTACAGTTCGATTTTACAATTGATTCCTGAGATGTGTCTATTAGCTGCATAAATTGGCGCCGGAAAGTATTCGCGGACTATAAAGTACCAAATTAAATGAAAACCGAACGATACTCCTTGAATTAGTCGTGTTAGGCTAATCAAGCTACGCGTACGATAATTAAACAACCAATTACTTTACTGACCATATGAAAATCAGAAAGTTTATGCAAAATGGTGGACAAACCACTTTCGCGGACGACGACGCGATACGTGTTTACCGTATGCCAGCCAGACACAGTCTGCCTCGATCGATGCCGGTCAGTGCTGCAGCAGCTGCACACTGGGCGTGTGGGTGCGCGCGCACTCGCGTGAAGCCAGATGCAATAATATTAATATTAATAATTAGTTTAAGATACTACAGCTATTTCAAACAATACTAAAATTAAACTTAAACACGTAAAAATATATAACTAATTTTTCAAAGTAACAGAAACAGTTATTTCCATTTATTTTTTGACTTATTTAAATAGAGTCAGCGCGGGTTAACCGTTCTGTTCCCATGTGCAGCGGGTTGCTACCTCAAGGAGTTGATAATTTCTAAATTCCTCTCATTTAAAACATGTTAGTTTTAAACACAAGGTGGTGACTTGGACGACGCAGCATAGGGGTTTCAATCGTAATATCTTAATGTATAGTTATTTGTTCCCCTAATTATTTTAGAGCAAAATTGTATTTAAGTTTTTGCTACCGAAAAAAATACTGTATCCGAATATGCTATTATTTATAATTTTTCAATATCCGGAACCGTAAAAGTAATCGAAAACAGTAATAATATTTTTGCAAAAATCATTGATGCCATGGAACAAAAATTTAAACAAAAGCGCAAACATCTGTCATAGATTCTTGACGTTTAAACATATTTTTAAAACGATGAAAATGAAAACTCCTTTATTGCAGTTGATGACAATAATGTAATAGTTGATTACAACAATGTAGTTTGTTGACGAGAATGAAATTTAAGATTTCTTTAAGTATTGACTATAAATATGACCTTTAACTAATATAATGTGCTGGGAAAACGGATTTTTATTTTACTATCACAAACAAATGAATTTATAATATCAAAAAGCGTATCACAGCAAAAATCAAACAAACCACCATTTGCCATTAAACAATGCCCCAGTCTGTTGTAAAATTATTGTCTGACATTTGCTAATTGTTTATGTGATATTTGTTTAAATTTTTATTCCATGACATCAATGATTTTTGCAAAAAATGTTATTATAGTTTTCGACTATTGTTATTGTTCCGGATATTGAAAATTATAAACAATATTCGTATTCTTCGTAGTAATTCTCAACAAATGCAGAAACGCTAAACAGTAAACAAATAAAATTAGATACGGCCATATGGTAATTATTTATTAATTTCTTCATTTGAATAATGTTAGTTCAGAGAATTTGAAAAAATAGAAATATCAGTTTAAATGTGATTTATCATATGGTACGTAGGTGTTTATATAAATATGATATACGCAGACTGTCAGTCATATAATAATGTATTACTCATAAAAACAGTAATACAATATATGGAACATTAACCAGCCGTAAAGCACAGCCCATTACCCGTACGCAATTAACCAATCATAAATCAGAACGAATTACAAAAAAGCCGTAATTGCATACAAAGTGGCATCCATTATTATAATGGTCCGAGCTAATAAACATTTCACAGGATTCACCAACACATACACACACGCGCGCACGTTGTAATGTAATAGATTATTTGTGCAGTCATTTGTCTGATGTAATACATCATGTAACCGTGTGCGCAGGAAGTGACGTGTTAGAAGGGAAACAATGTGGAAAAACGATGCTCTGTTGTTCCGTGCGCGGACACCGGAACGACTAGCACGCATGCGCCATCGGAAGTAATCCATAGCAGGAAAGAAATGATTGGGTAGATGGGAGATTGCGCGTAGCAAGGAAAAATGGAAGCGCAATAAACCGGAGCTTTCCCAGACATTATTTATGTACTCGCAATCTACTCACATTTATCATATCATATCGATGACAAAAAAATTATGAATTCTGCTATCAATTAGCAAATGTTTGAATTAATTTAACATATTTTGGATTTTGTCAACTCAAAACAACTATGTATCTATATTTTTTTTTTTCAATTAAGTAGGTATAATATGTTTTAATAAAAGACATATTTTGCTAAATTCGGAGCGAAACCTCGGCGTTGACCAATAAAGAAATTCTGGCTGCAGAAATATACTGATTGATAATCAGGATGTGACCGCGGAAAGGGATGAAGCTCTGCAGAGAGAGTTGAATAAAAATTGGAGGAATTGTGAATAGTATGAGAAAGATTGGAGAACAAAGAGAGAAATTTTTTGAGAGTAATACACAAGAAAATTATCTAGATTATACATATTTTAATATCTGTGTAGGGTATACAGCAGATTAGCATACCCAAAAAAGCGTAATATGCTGTGTTGATATATTTTATTTATTTATTTAAAAAAATTAAAATAAAGTTTCGAAAATTACGTTAAAATTTTGATAATTTTAGATATATTTAAATTTTATTTTTATTACTTGAATGAGAAAGTACATAAAATAATTCAAAATTAGAGTAATTATAAAAAAATCGGTCTAATAATAGTTAAGCTGGCAAATAGTAGTCTCATTCTGAAATCATTTCACATAAAACCCGAATATTCCATAATCGTTGACATTTCACAAACGCACATGTAAAAATAATAGGTGCGTTCAATGAAGTAAGCAAATCAAACAAATGCTAGGTAAGCAAACGAGACTTGATGCTTAGTACATTGAACGGTTTGCTACTTATATCCATAAACTGTCATCTATAACTGTCATTGAAAAAATTGTAAGTTGTCAAATATAAGAATATAACATGTGTATCTCTCGTATCTCTTTTCTTGGTCTGCTAACTTATGGAAAATGAATTTACACATTTATTTGCAGATAGTAGGATTAATTTGGAAGAAGCTATTTTTACCATAACAATATATTTCAAATTTAATAATGTTATAAACATCCATCACAAAACTCTCAATGCCTTTTTGACATATGGTTGAAAACACACACACCATATAAAGAAATAGAAACAGTTCAAGTTAACTTCATGTATGTATAATTTGTATTTCCCGCCATTATATATGACACTTAGCAAGACAAGCGAGAAATTTGTAGCTTGGATTGCTTGCGTGCAAATCAAGCAATTGCTAGAGTAGCAAAGCCGTTCAACAAATTTAACTTCCGGTTGCTTGTTTTGCTGGGCTTATTAAACGCACCTAATGGCTCGATTCTGAACCCATACTACATCGATGTAAGCGTTGTAAGCCCTGTGTGAATCCATGGTAACCAAAATGTACTAAAAATGCTATTCTGAGCATAGATGTATGCACTGTAACTTTACATTGGCGCTGTAAAATTTACGTCGGCACTTTCTCGCGAGGGAACGCTTACAGTTGTCGAATTATTTAAAAAACAAATAAAAATTTTGACAAGATGAATAATGATGTATCATTATTTATTTTTTTATTAATAGAGGAAAAGTTTCGAGGGTAATTTTATAATTAAAATGTGTTATATAATTTAAAAATAAATATTAAAAATTCCGGAATCAAATGAAAATTACATGCGTGTATGCAGAAAATATTAGTTTTTCCACAAAATTTAGATATATGTATTACAAATAGGATGAATTGAGCTCCCATTTCCAAAAGAATTTAACTTGCGGATAAATCTTTCCACTTGTTTGTTAAATAATTTTCATACATTTTCAGATTAATTGTTCCACTGCGAAACGCATAATCTTTCTCCATTTCACTTATATAAGTCCATATATTGCTTATTGGTCATCTGTTGTATTACGTTTTTTTTTTCTTTGATTTTCTGAGAAAGAAAGATGATTAATTATAATAATTATATAATATAAAACTAACGTTTTACATATTTTCCATAATCTTGCAGTTGACATGAGTGACACTGATGACAGTTCGCAAAATAATGACGAAGTTAGCTGTAATTTAAGTAAGCGCCGTAGATCATTTACATACACTATTATTCACGAAAGATGACTATTCAAGGTCATTTTTTCGAAGAAAGAATACACATCACTTTACAGCAGTAGCTTAGCAACCTTTTGTATTAGAAAGAGAAAGATTATTTGACCTATGGCTATTTAATTTATGTGGTGTAACAGATATACACTGAGAAAAAGATATAATTACGTGAACTGTAAATTTATTTGTTACAAATAAATACTAAGCTTGAATAGATCCAAATATATCTACAATTGAAACAATGTAATAATTTATTTGAAGCATTTATTTGTCTCAAATAAATATATATTGAGATCAATTACATATATCTTCTATTTTATGAGAACTATGCATTTATTTACGTTAAGAATTATTTTAATTACGCTAAATTTATTTCATTATTATTGGATATATAATAATTTTTTTGAACCAAATTTAAATTCCTAACTCTCATAACCTGTCTACTCTAAATAGACTAAAATTGAAGGAAAATAATTAAACAAAGACTAGTACATTTAATATATATATATATATATATATATATATATATATATATATATATATATATATATATATATATATATTAATATTATACAATATTTTTATTAACATACAAATTACATCCTTAAGTATTGTACATATAATAAAAAATTATAAAATTATAAATACACAATACATGTACCAATTCATGTGCCTTGGCATAAAAGATACACTGAAAAATGCAAAGCAAATATCCAAAACTCCACTCAAGTCAAGTAGTATATGTTTCATTGCTTCGTAACCCATATTCACTACTTTTTAGCACACGAATGAAAAACAAATCGCCAGAAATGTACACTGTCAGAAATGAGCACCACCATAAACAAGATTCAACGTACAACAAATGAACAAGTCCATACAAGACATTTCACTTAAATTCGTCTTTTGACAAATAGAACATTGTTCACTCAATGAAAATATCATTTTGCCACAAATAATATTTATTTGTGACAAATAAATATAGATTCATACAATAAAATCTATTTTTCATTGTAATTAATATAAAGTTTACACAAATATATGAAATTAATTCTAAACAATTACATATTTGTAAGAAACAAATAAATATATCAGAAAATTATAAATTTATTTATTAAAAATCTCAATTTAAAATATTAAACATAAATATATTAGTTTATTTGAGAAAATTAAATTAAATTTAAATGAAATAAATGATGGTCAAATAAATAATATAACTGAATGAATAAAATACATTTCATATTAAAGATTAAATTGTATTTGTTGCAAAGTTGCAATAATTAAATGAATGAAGTACCCCTTAATTATGAATATTTATTTGCTAAAAACCAGTCATTTTTCTTAGTGTACGTAAATAGTGGCATTACTTTCTAACAGACTATAAATGATAATGACGTATGTCGTAGAATTACATATACTTAATTATCCACTACACTGCCCTCTGTGATAATATTTACACAGTGGCGTTGACGTTTAAATCAAATTATTATTCCTTGGTTTATAAGTTAAGTCCATGTTATTGTATTTTGCAAAAACATAAGTGAAAAACATAAATCTTTCAGAAATGCATTATTTAGAAAGAAACATAATTTTCAAATAAATTACTATTATTTTTTCTGTTAAAATGTGTCCATAAATATTTCACGTTGCACGCCTATGCATACGAAATGCAATGAAGTTATCTGCAAGTAATATCAGGGCTGGCAGATATATATCAAGTGATATATATCATGATATATATCTTGATATATATCCGATATTTATTGATTGATATATATCATGATATATATCTTGATATATATCCGATATTTATTGATGATAGTTATGGCTCTTACTACAAAGTCTTCTCCATTTCCAAACTATTTATTTTCCGCACAATTTCAAACAACAAACCCAATGATTTGGTGGAAATCAGTTGCGATTCCTGAGTCGGAATGGCCCAAAAAGGAATTTTTACAACTATGTGAGCAGTTATTCAGTGCAGTAGCGGCAACAGTTGGTTTAGAAAGAATTTTTGCAAGCTTTGGAATAGTTCAAAATTAAGAAATCGTCTGGGCAACGAAAAAGCGAGTAAACTAGTATTTGTTTTTAAATGTTTAAATCAAAATACCGATAAAAAAGCCAAAAGCTTGGACTGGGTCTTCTCAAAAAGTGATGAAGTCGTGTTACGTGAAGATAATGATGATGATATTCCTTTGGCCCTGTTGTGCGAAACTTAAAAACATGTCAAACGACAAGTTATTTTGATATTTATGTAATATAAATATTTAGGAAAATGTTATTTTTTGTTACTTAAATAAAAATATGAATATTTTATATCATATGTCAAACTACAATAGTATTTACTCATTTAGGTATTTACTATTTATATAATATATTTAGGAAAAATGTTATTTTTTGTTACTTAAATAATAATAATTTTTGTCTTGTTTTTTGTTATTTTAAACTAAAGTTTGATTTTTGTTGTTTACCAAAATAAAGGTATTTTACGTTTCATGTTTTCTTTTGCATATAGCCTAAGAACGAAATTCCTGATATATATCGGATATATATCCGATATTATGATATTTTGATATTTATATAAATATCATGATATTTGCCAACCCTGAGTAATATTATATCAGACGGCTCACAAATGACATTGAATAGTCACCTTTCGTGAATAATAGTTTACAGTGGTGCATTGAGAATAGACATTTTTCAGTGCGATGTAACTTTTCTACTTACAGCGCAATGTAAGCTACATCAATGTAACAAATGTAGCTTTACATTGCTGTAGTTTAGAATCGAGGCATAAATGTACTACATTTTTTTAACCAAAAACTAGAACTATGTGGTTACCCATATTTACAATATCTTAAAACAACTTCAAGAATCCATATACGTAATGTAGTTAGCCAAAAGATAATTGCTTTTTTTAACTTTTAGACGTTTATCGGTCATATAAATCTATAATGATTTGCTGACCAATACCCAAATGATGTAGGTATAGTTGTACGACTAAGCATTGTGTTTTGTGTCCTAACCAATTAGCATAGCAGGAAAAAACTTTGTCATGCCTGTCCTTCAATATATCTCGTGTGCAAATTTGTCAACAGCCAAAACCAATTAAAAGGCGACCAGTGGTACACACAATAAACAATGTTTATCGTTAATCTGACAGTCTGGCAGACTGGTTGTTGATTCTGTCCGAGACCCAGATCGCGAACCTATACCCTCAGGGCTCCAAACTAAGCACTCATATATCGCTGCGATTTATTCCTTCGAACTCAGTGCGTGGCCTAAATAAACCTACGCCTCTCATACGGAAATACAAGAGATGTAAATTCTAATACGATTGAGATTATAACAAATTATGGAGCAATTATGAGGACGAGAAAATATGTAGATGAGTATAAGTTATTGTGAAGATCTTAAACTAAATGGAAGTCATGAAAATTATTAACTACGAGTATTCATGCCAGATTAGTATCGAAAATAGAGAAAAGTTTATTATAAGCATAAATTATGCAAATAGTGTGTATACAAAGCTGCATGCAATGAGTGCAGTTAATCCTTATTTCACCTACAGCAGCTTTGTTTGTACAGGCTGACCCAAATAATATGCCACATAGAGAAGGCGAAAACAATTATGGCCAATTTATAGATTATCCTTTTTCGACCAATAGAATGACTTGTCTCTGTTCAAGAATTAGTTCCACATTCTCTCGCGACAGCAAATGGACTATAGGTAGGCATAATTAAAATGTATGAATATCATTGTTAATAACACGTGTTATTAACAAGGTTACCTCCATTGTAAAACAAACTTAAGACTTTTTTACTGCTTTACATACTTATTTATTTTTAAAATAAACTTCTTTGTACTTCCCTCTATCCTTGGTAAGGGAGGTATAGGGATCGTGCTAAAAATCGTATATCGAGATTTTGATAATTGACCACGTTTTAAGGTCCCTAGAATCCTATTTTAACATTTTCACGATGATGCCTGTGTGTATGTATGTGTATGTGGATTCTCCACTCTAACTCAAATATTATCATTCAGAAAATTTTGAAACCTTGTATTTCGAACATTTCTGTACTGGAAAAAGCCCATTAGATTTTGATGTAAATCGGATAACCGGAAATGGCACTTTACTAGAAACCCAAATTATTTTTTCTTCGAAAAATACCTTTAAATGTTATTTTTTCGACAATAATGTTATAATAAAAATTAAAGATTATTAAATTTTCTACAGATTTTCATTAATACTTTTTCTATATATTTGATGGATAAATTCTATAAAATTATCTATAATTTAAATCCCGGAGCCTACGCTTTACACAAACAAAACTCCTTGGTTGCGCAGTTATTCAAATGTACGTAACTGACAGATAAATGTCACTGTCAAAGAACTATTTATTTCAAATTAATAATAGTAACGTTTTAAAAAGAAAAAAGTAAATAGAACAATAGGAAAGGAAATTAATACAGCATATGTAAATATGTAGGTATGTATTTAGGTTAATAAAAATTAACGATTCGCAAAAAAGTTCAATCTAATTCTCATTTTTAGATTAGTGAATTCTATTTTATCCCGGTATTTAAAATTTAATCTTCATTTTATTATCAAAAATGGTAGTTACTTGGATTAGATTAGACTAAATTTTAAGAAATAAACTGCCAAAATTAGAGTAAAATTCGCTAATCTAAAAATAAGGATTAGCTGAATCTTTTTTGTCACTCGGGTACATGGCGGGAGGTATTGTGTTGACCACACCAGATTTTTAAAAATATTATTCATAATGAAAAAATCTTGTGAAAAAGATATGTCAAGTGCTGTACGTAGTTTCGTTTAAAAGTTGTATTTATAGTCGATGAAAAGTAGATTAATAGTTTTTGTCCGGGGATTAAAAATTAATTCCTAACAATGTAAACGATTAACTGATAAACAAGTTGTGTATAAAAAGCAAAATTCCTTGCCTTCAACACGCTAATAACAAATAATTTAGTGTGAGAAAACTCCTTTATTGAGAGAACCCACTCTGTTTAGCGATATCTCTATCATATAATTAGCTACAATTAGACAGAGGCGTAATATGTTATTTTGAGCGTAAATAAAGTGCATAGCTGAGGCAGTGCATTCGTGTAAACTAGGTTACAGAATCTCTTTACAATGTGCGTGCCTCGGTCGGACAGAGGCAATCTGCAGTGCATTTCGTCGTAAATTGCAAACTACCTGTAATGATGCACAATTAAATCCCAGGTTTATAGCAAAGTGGATATTAAACGCATTAGTGACGACCTATTACCTAATGGATAGGTGGAAACAGTTTGTAGCATTTTTCTGATTTGTTCATGAATGATAATAAATGTACACCCACCTTTCGAAAGTATTTTTCTCACATAAAAAAATATTTTTTATTGTTAATTGAATGTTTCAAATTATTTTACAGGAAGGTAAATCCATTTTCTACAATGTAGGGTTTTTTTTACAAAAAAAAACAAATGTGTTTAAAATTTAGAATTTTAAGAAAACCAAAAACTTTTTTTCATATCCATTCATTGAATTACAGTGGCTTAGTCACAATATACCAATAGTTGCAGAGGGGGGCTAATTTGGTTCTTGTAGTATTACAAAACTATACACTTTTGTGCTTTACTTAGTTTTTGGGAAAACTTTGTTGCTCGCAATATGTTGCGCCTGAAATCGAACGATATGGCACCAATGGACTTGTGCGAAATCTCTTATTTGGATTTTTGAGTGGGACTTGTGACATTTTAGTAATTATATAATATTTAGTAGCCAATAATAGTATATTACTAACCGAGGTGGAAAGTGTTTCATTGTCGAGGGCGAAGATAGTTAACCATAGCCCGAGACAATGAAACTTTTCACCGAGGTTTGTATACTATTTTATTCACAATATGAAATAAAAAATTAATATTTGATATTTAAATAATAATAACCTAACATGAATAAACGAATGGTCTGAGATTGTTCATTTGTCACATGAACTGTCACTTTGATTTCTAACCTTAAATACTGATTTCATTCAATACTTGTATTATTTACAAGTTTATTCCATATTTTTATCATATAAATTGTAAAGATGCTTTGTTTATATGTAAATACCCATCATTGATACGCATTGATCTCTCAAAGTGGGGGGCAGCTATTTCCCGCCTCGAGGTTGGAAAGTATAGCGTGAGTATAGCTGAGGTTGGAAAGTGTCAACTTTCCAACCCCAGCTATCTTCACGTTATACTTTCCAAACTCTTGGAATATGAGGTTAACAATAACTAACTTCCCAACTTTTTAAAAGTCAGAAATCGTTAAATTACTAACCGATTGTGAATAAAATAATTTATTCCATTACCGAACTTAACTGAAAAAATGGTATAATTTGACTTAGTAACAATAAAGGTACATTCACAAATGAAAATTAGGTTTAGATTGTATTGATTATATTTTAGATTTAAAGACTTTGGATATTATGTAATGGTAATGACTCCATTCACACTTCAGAATTCAATGTCTCTAAATCCAAATCATAAAGCTAAACATTACAAGTTCCAACGTTTAGGTTTATGATTTAGTTTGACGTCACGAACGTCACCAATGAGAACGAGTCTGAAACGATATAGATATATACATCCATCTTTGTTTAGTATTCACTTGGTGGATTCGGCTTTAAACAAATGCGAGAAGTACAAGGAGACTGTCAAAACTTAATTGCTGAAATTTAACCAATAATGCCAAGGAAATGACAGTTTCACGGCGCACGGTTATCTGTTAAGTACTGCTCTACCGATATTAGATGTATGTACATATCAAAACTAAATTACAGTTAATTTAAACTTAAATTTATGAATTACTTAAACATAAACAAAAACCATAAACTTATGATCATTTGTGAATGCACCAACGGTTTTTCACAAGAATTGAACAAGCCTGCTTATTTTTTATTTTTTTTTATAGTGCTTTATCGCTCGTCTCCGGACTTACATTATGAGCACTGTTTTGTCAAAAATTGAAAAACGCAAAAAATATAAAGGTGTACATTTACAAGAACCAAATTTATCCTCCTCTGCATCAGAAAATATTTGTGTAGATAATAAATTTAAGATTTTTTTAATGTAATAATAAAAAGTTTAAAAATTTAATTTGAGATTTTACATCATTTCCTTCTTCCATTTCATGATTTTCATGGATAAATGAAAAATTTCTGCAAAAACCAAAGAACTCCGGTTGCTTTTTTAAATAAATTTATATGTATAAAATCAATCTGAACACATACATAATTAGGCCAGCCGGCAACGGGTTTATTGTGGAAATAAATGGTGGCAAGCGGCAATAAATTTTATTCTTTTAATTTGGACATACTATTTTTGCATCCTCTAGCGGCCCCGGATTTTGCCGCCATATTAGAAAAACTAAATGAAACAAAGACATTTCTATTGATTTTCGTTAATATCTCGGTTTTGATCAACTTTAGAGCAAAATATTAAGTTACTGAAAATAAAGAAGATAGAATTGTCTTAAAAAAGTCTCATACTTTTTTATGTTAATTGATTGGTTACAGAGTTACATATATTGAAATCGAGCTCAAATAATTTCTATAGATATTATTAAAGATCTAATAAGAAACTATAAGACAATCTTATAGAAAACCAAGGGGGACAACCGATTAAAGAAGAAAATATTTTTTTAAACCAGTGGTTCTCAAGATACAACACGAAGTTATATATTTTTAAATGGGATGGCATATATTTTTTTTTAAATGGGACTGTATGTATTTTTTAGTTTAGTTCGATAATATATTTCTTTCTGAATTCAAACATGTAATAAATTTATATATTTACATAACAAAAATATTGAGAAATATTCAATTGAAATTTAAATAAATCTTATATTTATGGTTATTTTTCAGCAGACTATGTACTAAAAACAACAAATATATAATGCGTGCTTTCTACATCTGTAACTCAGTAACCAATCAATTAACAGAAAAAAGTTTGAGATTTTTTTTGTAGAAAATTTTATTTACCCTATTTTCAGTTACTTGATATTTTGCTCTAAAATTAATACAAATCGAAATATTCATGAAAATCAATAAAAATGTCTTTTTTCCCGTGGTTTATTAAATATGGCGGCAAAATCCGGGGTCGCTAGAGGGTGCAAAATTAGTATGTCTTTTTGAAGGTCCAAATTAGGAGAATAAATTTTATTCCAGCTTGCCAACATTTATTTCCACAATAGCATCTTTTAAACGCTCTGCCGACTGGCCTAAATGAACAATGAACGGTTTGAAATGAGAAGTTTTTTGTTTCCTGAAAGTTTAAATTTTTAGGCAGGGTCGGTTTTTATAGATACAAAAAAAAAAATTCGTAATGTTAATAAAGTACACAGGTTTGAGAGATTTTGTAGGACTAAACTATCAGGACCAGTGGCGGATTGTCAGGGTAGGCAGGTGAGGCAGTGCCGCACCAGAAAAGAAATTTTGAATTTTAGTTGAAAACAAAACAAGTGTAATGGCTTCGACTGGGACTTTAAAAGATAAGAACTTCGAATTAAATGATAATTATATAAGGAATAATTCTGAAGATATTATTTTTTTAATTAACAAAAATCCATTTCATCGACTGTCTTATGAAGATAAACTGTTTGTCAAAGAATTAAAACAAACAGACCACCTCTCCTTTGTTCTGATCTTACTACATCATTAATAAATATTGGAGAAGGAGGTAAGATGCAACTAACACCTGCTATGATAAATATAACTGGCTTGCAACAGTAAATTACTTAATAAATTATTTTGTTGGCCGTGCATACTTTTTACTAGTAGGTACTACTAACATACGTAAAGATCACATTGCTTTAACTTGTAAATTAATACTTTTAAGGAAGCAAAATATTACTACCGCAATTGATAGTGCAAGAAAAATTTAAATTCAAAATTTTAATTCGAAGGTGGAAGAAATGTTTTGTTGTCTGGCAATTTATTTTTATACATGAAAGGGGAAAAACATGCAGCTGCACATCCCTTAAAAAATATAACATTCAATTATAAGGCATTTGACTTTGAATGAATATATATATATATATATATATATATATATATATATATATATATATATATATATATATATATATATATATATATTCTCTAGATGCCATGCCTCACCAAAGTTTTGATGCACGAGCCGCCACTGATCAGGACTAGTTCAGTAAAATATTAATGTCTCATTTAAAAATTGTCCTAACAATGTTTATTATCAAGTTACATGGCTTACATTCATACAAGCTAATGGTTGTAAGCTCTGCTATAATGTAAGTTAGGTAACTTCTTCGAGTACAAAGATGCATAAATAAATAAGTACGAGTACAGTCTATCCAGTAATAGATAAAAGGACATGATCATGACGTAATTATAGCACTTATCAATCTAAACGAAATTCAATCCCGATTGCATCAAATCCTATTTGCTAATCACATCTTAATCTCACGCTGTCTGTAAGCACTCGTATCTTATTTATTTTATCGTTTATTGGCAACAATTATAATCAGTCATATATCACAGTATGCATCGCCATTCTCCATATTCATTATCCGTCGAGTAGCTCTCGCGATCGAACAATTAAATCATCCATATTCATCGATGCGTGTAAAAATAAAAAGCCATTCCTAATAGCATTGAGAGAACGCCCATGTGTTGGATTGTCCTTACATATCTGTTATTATAATCGCATATACAGACACGCATAGAGAAAGAGAGAGTGTTTGTAAAGGAATGACTAATTATGAATGAGCTTAGGAGCCATTGAAATATGGAAATGGTTGTACATTTTTATATTTTTGTTAAACTATAAATATTTATTATAAATGGGTATTATGTCATATTATTGTGTAACAAAACAAGCAATGAGTGATAAGTTAACCCTGTGGTTCTCTCTCCATTTCAGTTTTTAAAACTATGCGACGACGCCTAGTAAGTACCGTTTAGTAACTAAAATGCAAATAGGTGATGAGATCAAAATAAAATTTATTCAAGAGATTTTAAAAATGTGTATTAGAAAATCTGAATAAATGTTACGATTACATTATACTGTAACGTGTGAGCACAGCCGCTGTACTGAGCAAGCGTCTAGGTATACGAGGACAGTAACGGCGAATCTGGAAGATACTGGTATACTGGGATAGCTGTGGGAGTAAATACTAGTGTTGATGAGTATTGGGAAACTATAGTATACGAGGACAGTAATAGCGAGTTGGAGTGGATACTCGGCATTGGTCTTGAAGAATTGCGGCATACGGACAGTTGGTGATACTGGATCGGACAGTTGAATGTTATACAAATAGATAGTGGAATAAATAGTGACATAAATATAGTGATATAAATATCGCGTAAACAGTCTACAAGAGTCTGCAACAGACCGGCAATCTAAAATTGGAATGCGCAATGAAATAAATGAACACTTAGTTAAATAAAAATACGACAGTACGGTAAAAAATATAGTCGTATTATTTGTTTAAGTAAAATAAATAATCTTAACGAATTAATTATGTTCTTAGTCTTAAATTTATCTTTTAATATTTATTTATCGCTTAATAAACATCTATTTTAATTAGTTACAATTCATTGAGTTTTACACTTCACCCAAATAAATAAAAACGTTACAACAGAAGTATATGCCTATACACATAAGATGCATTCACAAATGAAAATTAAGTTTATAGTTTTTGTTTAAATTTAAATAAGTTATTCATAAATGCACGTTTAATTTAACATTAATTTAATTTTGTTTGTACTGATATCTATGTAAATGCTCCAAAAATAACATTAAAATATGGGTAGAGCAATATTTAACAAATATCCATGTGCCGTGTAACTGTCATTCGCTTAGCATTATTAGTTTTGGTCATATTTCAGCAATTAAATTTCGTGTTTTGCCAGTCTCCTTGTTCTTCTCGTATTCGGTTTAAAGGCCGAATTCAAGTGAATACTAAATAAAGATGGATGTATATTTCTATATCATTTTAGACTTGGACCTTGCAATGTTTAGCTTTATGATTTGGATTTAGAGACACTAAATTCTGTAGTGTGAATGGAGTCATTACATAATATGCGGCCAAAGTCTATAAATCTAAAGTATAAACCATAAATCTAAACCTAATTTTCATTTGTGAATGTACCTATATAGTTAACGCACCAAAAGGATAAGAAAAGACTCGGTACACGATAACTGGATGAGTTACACTGGCCGATGGTCAGCTTGCCGATTGTCAAATGGGCAATGGTTAAGTGGTTAAAAGTTATCTGGGCGATAGAAACTTAAATTTTTTGCAAGCACACCTTTTGGTTGATTTTTTGTTACAGGAAAAATAGTTAAAAGTAAGATAAAAAGTGAAGCTCTGATTTTTCTAAACATACCTTAGCGCCTTAGTTTAACCTAACATAACGCAGAATTTTGTAATTCTACATCGCCCACTTTACCGTGCCCGAAAAAATGCTAGTCACGATTTCGGCAGAAACGATTTTTTAAAAATAATTTAAATTACCTTCGCAATGATGCTATATACCTACTTGATAAAGTGGGAAAATTTATTTCAACTGATACGCCAGCTAAACGTCAAAGTATTTCATTAAACAAAAAAACTGAAATTATATCATTTAAAAAGCAAATATGGATTTCCTACAAAACCGGAAATAGAATTTAGGACTTTTTCAGACCAAAAACTTAAATTCACTACAATTTTTTAAAGAAACTAACAATTTGTATAGTTATTTTTCTAATGCTGTTATGTTTTTATCTTTTTGATCTGAGAAATGATAGTTATGGTAGAGAGCATATGATAACAGAGCAATAATAAGAAAGTAATATACAGGTTGTTCATTTTATTTTGTTCACTCACTATTGCTATCTCGAGAACTATAAGAGCTACAAGGTCGGTTAAATTAGAAAACATTTTCTATATCATAAGACTATTAAAATGAGTGAAACATTTTTTTTAAACCATTGGTTCCCAAAATGCAGCATGCAACTTTCTTATTTTAAATGGGACAACCTATATATTTTTATATATTTGGAATCTACGTAAAATTATGAAGTTGAAGTGAATTTTTGTTGAAGAAATAATTTACAAAAAAATAAGTGAAAACACTTGAAATAATATTGAAGTCAATTATTTAAATAGTAAGTTAATTTTGTAAAAATTATGTATTTTTTACAAAAATAATCAATTTGTTATCAGAGTATACTTGATATGGTAAATTATTCATAATTTTCTCTTACGGTTTTGTAATTTATTTCTTCAATAAAAATTCACTTTAAACATATCGTTGAATTCGTAATTTTAAGTAGTTTTCAAATATATATAAAAAAAAATATGTAGGTGTCTCATTTAAAATAAGAAAGTTGCAACCTGTATTTTGGGAACCACTGTTTAAAAAAGTTGTTTCGATTATTTTAATAGTCTTATGATATAAAAATTGTTTGCTAATTTAACCGACCTCGTAGCTTTTATAGTTCTCTAGATAGCAATAGTGGACAAAATAAAATGAACACCCTGTATAATCTAGTATACAAAAATATTTATTTAAATATTAAGGGCAGTCAGTGCTTCCGGTTGTGAATGATTTTGGAGATCGAGACGAAATCAAGATGTCCAATTCATTATTCATCCGATATGCTTATTCTTATTAAGTTTATTTGAAAATTATTTTAACATACATATTGAAAAATATTGGTTGTCATTTTAAAATTAATCTTTGATCGTTGGTTTTATTTACTTGCCGCCCCCTACTCCTGATCGATAAGTTATTAACTTCACTTACGAATCACTAATTTGTAAATAAATCGTACTGCCTCGGAAACCCTGTCGGTGAAAAAAACCCGATCGTGCAAAATCGTACATTCCCTTTATTCCATGTTTCATAAAACGTATTCAACAAGGCAGCAATCATATTTCAGTGAGCAGTTCTTCTCTATTGTGTAACACGAGGGGGGTGGTTGAAAAGCTGACTGCAATCCTACCGACTGCTTCACGGTAACACGAGGGGGATGGAACTGAAGCTGACTGATAATACTATTTCTTGTTGCTTACTGATTCTTCTTACTCCCAAACGATGATACACTTCACTTTACACTTACACTGATGAACACTTGAGATTTACGGACATGAACACAACTTATTGGATTTAAAAACTAATACTTTTATTTACATGATTAAATATTACTTAATTAAACATAACTAACAAAACTGTTACATTTTGTAACCTTGCGGACGGGCGTTCTGCACACGCGCCCCAAAACTAAAAACACTACATGTTCACTCCACGACTATCTGATGTCGACTCTTCCATGTTTATCCCATGGCTAACTAATGCCGACTGCCTTAAAACAAAAACGCTATCTCCAGGATAGGATTATCTTAGGGGTATGGGGTGCATAGGCGAGGTCATTCTAAAGTCACGCTCGTATATATAATAATTTCCAGACTTAAAATCAACAAATAAATGTCGTGACTATCATAATATGATAAGAATTTCTAAACTGAATTTTGACTTAAATAGATAAACAGAGTTAAAATATGAATATTGAAACTATAATTTAGAAGAGTTTATAAAAAGTTATTTATCTGTTATTGTGCTTACCCTCGCCTTGTCACAATTGGCCAAGCGTTACATGTACTCGTACTATCGACCAATCGCATTCACTCTATTTTTTTCATATTTCCTCACTCAATTGTTCGCACTATTGTTTGCGTATAAAAATGGCGGAGGCATTGTCAATCATCAGAAGGGCGCTAGTCAGTTGTCGGCACAGCCCACTACAGCTCCAACTCGCGATTAGCGTGTGTCATTGCACAATTACACATGGCACACGGGCACACGGCTCGGCAGACCTTGGCTCCATGGCTCTGTTGTATTTTATTCTAATATGTTCCGCGAAATTCACCGGCATACGACACCAAAGCACGCGACTCCAATGAGCTAATGATGAAATACGAATTAGGTTAATTTAACCATTAAAATGTAACTATTTCAATATACATTCAATATAATGTAGACTATATTTAATTGCAATCTCATAAATTCAAATTGTATTTTAAATACTTTTAACGGGACTTCAGGGTCAATTTCACGTTGGCCTTGTGTGGATATTTATACTGTATATAATCGACAGTGACAAGCAAGGGTGAAAATGTTTAGTATAGTCGGATGGGTTATCGTTTTGTACCTACCTATCATAAGTCAGCTGCATACTCCAATAGTTTAGAAGAAAATCACTAGAGTTGCAAGTTGCAATAATTCGGAAAGAAATAATTATTCTAATCTATCGTGAAGAATGGACGGCATGGGTAATTTTTTTACAATTAAATACTGATTTCGATATACATATATTTTTTATTTCATTGCTCGCGTTCAGCCGGGTTAGCGCTAAATTAGCAAACTAATTGAACGATCTAGTTGATCTAGCGCTAGAAGAAATAGCTAGCGAGAAATTTCGCTAAGACATCTAGCGGAATGGTAGGGAATTACACAAGTCATATTTTTTGATTTTGTTGTGTTTAGATAGGTTTTAATTTCGAGATTAAAGGTGCATTCACAAATTAAAATTAGATTTATGGTTTTTGTTTAGATTTAAGTAAGTCATTCATAAATGCAAGTTTAATTTAACTCTAATTTGCATTATTGGTTATATTTCAGCAATTAAATTTTGACAGTTCTATGTTCTTCTCGCATTTGTTTAAAACGCTGATTCTACCAAGTGAATACTAAATAAAGATGGGTGTATATATCTATATCGTTTCAGACTCGTTCTCATTGGTGAAGTTTGTGACGTCAAACTAAATCAGAAACCTAAAGTTTGGACCTTGCAATGTTTGTCTTTATGGATTTAGAGACACTAAATTCTGAATTGTGAACGGAGTCATTACATAATATGCGGCCAGTCTTTAAATCTAAAGTATAAACCATAAATCTAAACCTAGTTTTCATTTGTGAATGTACCTTAAGCGCTCGTTTTACAGAACACAGTAATAAAGTGTCAAAATACAAGGAATAAGGAAACATCCTCTAAAAGTTTAAGTAATAATATTAGATTTATTTAAAATTGAAGTCTTTGAGTTTTCGGTACTAGACAGGTAGAACTGTCAGTTAATATTCATGTCATCTGATGTGTTCTACATTAATTTGCGTTCGCTCGCTAGGTTCAACAAAATAAATACCGTCCATTGGGAGCCTATGTCATTCAACATATCTTTCATTTACATACAAACGCACGTATTTTCTAATTGGCGTGTCATTATACATTTAAACAAGTTATTTAGTTCACTTTCGTTATTTTCTGCATTCATTTACTTAAAAATGGATTCCGAATTTCAAAAAGGCGATAGCAGAAGGCTTGAAAGTAGTAAGAATTTGGAATAGTGGTGCAATAGATGTTAAAGGCATTAAACTTCAATATTTTTAAAAATTTGATTGTTCATATCACATAGTTTAAAGGTCTAGATTAGACCTTGAATGACACTTGTTCCAATCTGTTACTAAGGGCCCCATTCTACTTTTCAACGTAGTATACCATCATCTAAAGCATTAATTTATTTATAGACAACCCTATAACCTATGGTTTTACTTTAAAACTTCATTTTTGATTCAAAATATCTGCCAGTTTTTGTGCCTAATCAAAATTTATCAGAATAAATTAGCAAAATTTTGTATAACATCTCCGCATAATTAGCGTTAATGACTGACAGCATCTAAGTACTTGTTGTCTAACTTGCCACAAACCATATAACTCACGCCTTTGGTTCATAAATATCTATTTTAAACAAATACTGCAAAAAGTTACATCCACGCCACGAAAATAATCTGTTCACTACCCAAATATTTCCAATTATAGTGTTATATTAATATAATTAATGTGTATCCAAATTGTCTACTATCTAATCCATAATTTGTCTCTGTTGTACTATTTTGATAAACAAACCAATTGTCCTTTAGAATCCTCTATTTAGGTTATGTATTCTTGTGTGTGACAATCAATTCAGTGATGATGATGTGTGGTGCCTTTGAGCGCAACCACACAGCGGAACCGCCAGTGTCCTTCGCTTCCTGCCGTCACGAGGCCCTGCTGTCCCTCCGAAGCCTAATGGCTTTAATCTACCGCATCACTGCGCCAGGTAATCGCCCCGGCTAATTTTATAGTTAAATTGCCTAAACGGTCAGAGATGTCATCTGGATTCGAGGTTGTCAAAATGTTGCACGACCAAAACAAATAAAATTAATCTAGTAGTTGGTCGTCAAATAAGGTTAACCATACTGGTTTTTTTTTATTTTTTTTCAAGTAACTGACTGAGTTTCTTTATATGGACTCAATTCTCCACATCCCACTCACACGTAAAAACAATACAGACAACGATCGATTATAAACATTATCAATGCTGTAATTTGCTTTAAACAGATGAAAAATTTAGTAATTAACAAAAATAAGCTACATTGATTTGATATGTCTTCCGTTTTCCATTTGTCTTCTTCTGTTCTTCTTCTCCATATAACTGATACCCGTTGTCGGATGTGGAATTTTCTTTTCTCAAGGTTAATTTTCAATCCATTCCATCCACGTCTTTCTGTTATTTGCCATCTTTTTCATTACTACTATTTTTTTACCTCTTTTATTTCCGAGTTTTGCTATTCTTCTTTCCCATGTTTTCCCTAGGCTTCCTCTTCCCCTTTTTCTGTTTACTTCCAGCTTCTACTATTATTTTAAATACGCTTTTCTGATCTATCATCATTATGTGTCTGTATCAGCATTGTTGTTTCTGTTCCATCTTGGTTACTATAGCAACGTATATTGTTCTTAATGTGTCATCCGCCCTGTTTTCATTTCTTTCCCTGTCCCAATTTGAGATCTTCCTTCCTGATTAGATTTTCGTTTTTACTTTCCTCTTATCAGTGTTAATCTCCATTTCCATCTTTTCTTTTTCTTCTGGCCAGATTTGTACTTGTTCATTTATTTATTTAAAAAATATCAAAACATGACAGAATCTTCCTGAATTATTATGATGTGTTATTGTTATTAACGTAATTGGGCCGATATGAAGTATGTCACCTCGATTTAGAAACTTCAGCGTTCAGCCACCTCCGTTATTTGCATATCGGCCCTGTGGCGTTATAATTTTTTGTAATAACATAAAGCTCTTCACGATACTGTGTCTTTCTTCGTAACGGCCGGGGTCCGTTATAATAACGGCCGACGGCCGTTATAGACCCCTTTTCACTTTTGTTTTTCATTCGTGCGTGGCGGCCGTTACAGGCCCATTAACACTTACTTGTTTAGTTCTGTTAAATCATATTAACAGTATGGTATTACGAAAAAATAAAAAATGCAATGTTCTTTCATGAATAAAACTAAAAAAAACAAATTTATAACATTCTAGACATACATAATAATGTCTTATTCTGAATATACTAAGCAGGATCTCTTGACATATGTTATGTAATTATTATTATTCTAATATCTACTGATGATATATTTATTTTCCCATATGGTACTTATAAATAATGAATGAACGTACAATGTGTGTACATTACCAACCATATATCTTGTTTGCTATGCATATGTATATGTATACTGACATATACCATTAAATATTCATATTTATATTTTTCAGTTTGAACTCCCGAATTTATTTACGTACTACTCCGTATTACAATTACTTATTAATTTTGAAAATTTATTTATTAAATTAAACATAGAACCAGATATTATCATATAAACAAGTAATAGAATACAATTAATATTTTGATTATGCAGTTCATGATAGAATTATTGAGAAAGACACATGATTTGTTTCCAATTATATTTTACCTTTCTTTCCTTCCATTTCTTAAAAGCTCCCAATCAATCTTCATTTGGAATGCTTTTAAAATAATCATGAATTACAGCATCAAACTCTTTTGTGAACGAAAACCTTCTGAATTAATTTGTCCAAAAGTCCAAAAAATAGCCACATTTCTTTGATTCTTTTAACTGAGCACTCAGTTCTGCTTGAGCAATATAGTGATATTGAAAATTGTGCAAATTCTATTTGCGCTACTTAATTGCACAAGAAGTGAGCATTTTACCTCACCCTTTACCGATACTGATCAACTTTTGAGGGGAAACAGTAGTGTCATCAACTGAGCAATTAATTATTGATAGTTATAGATTATATTCGTTTTTTCATATGAAATCACCAAAGAAACATGATTGAAACAAAGAACGGTATTTTAAAACACCTTGTAAATAGTATTTTATAATAATGATTTACTTAAAAATGAAATATTACTTTCATATTCAGGCATATGTCTTATAAGAATGATTTATCTACTTAAAAATGAAATGTCACTTTCATATTCAGGCATATTTAATACTTGTTGACACTGTGTAAAAATTAACTCATTTTATTAAACCCAAAATGCATAAGTGAGTACTCAGACAAAAAGAATACAGCAATTGCCACATCAGGTACAAAATTTTGTTTTCCACGGCCTACCTGACTAATTTTCTTAATATCAATCGCAATAAAATTTATTTGTAAATTTATAGCTTTGATTCATAAATTCAATGAAAAATGTACCATACAAGCAGTGGAGCCAACGCTAATTCGTGCATAGAACACGTGAACGTGAAAATTATATGAATTCACTATATTTTTTGAGTCTATCTAGAGTCATTGGTAACGGCCCAGAGCAAGGAAATGCAAAATAAAGACAAAATCGGTTTTGCATCCAATTGAACTAGTTTTCTCCAGTACTTCAGCTCCTAATTCACCCCAGTTAAAACCACGGTTAATAAAATTCTTGCCGCTACTGAAAAGTAAAGGATGTTGCATTAAGCGTCGATGGGAGCCAATACGGAGACAAGCGGAGTGATTGATTACTGGCGGGTTATCAGTGTAACGGTTTCTTATGACTAAATCTTACTTAAATAGTGGCATATATTTAATAATAAAGTGTAGCTACTTTTAGTTACAAAAAAGAATATTTTATTGTTTAACAGATGTTCGTATTCAAATAGTTTAGAGATCACAATTTGGTGATAGATATTTTAGAGGTAAATTAAATTATTTACTAACATCATATTTTCTGGTAACCGTAAATAAATAAACATTATTTTTGTATTGAAATAATTTGGTGACCAGAATTTAGTGTTTCGTCTCTTTATTATAGTTATACTTATACGACTGCAAATACACGGAAGACGGTGCGAACTTGTCTCTTGTAGTTAAACTAAATACGTAGTGCGCAAGCGCAAGAGAACGGGATGAGACCCAAATAAATGTGCGAGAACGAGAACGAGATCGAAATTACAGATCCGAAAACGAGACGAGATCGATATTTTATGTCTCGTCTCGTCTCGCCTCGCGTGCATCACTAATCTCAATAATTATGGCGTTATAAATAGCAGAATAATTTGAATTTTGATCAGGAATTTAATTTATACTTGTTTTTGGTCACTGGAGTGAGTATCAATGCCTTCCTTTCCGCAGTCTTTGTTCCGTATTTTAATAAATACCTGCAATTATAGCTGTTTGTATGCATTCTAGTCTCATTGTTTGTGTGGCTAGTAATAAAATTTCAGTAACGACGCAGTAACTCTCCATTCTTTGTCGCCGGTCATCGTTGCTTAAATTTCCGGTAAAACTCGTTGTTTAGGAATGTTCCACTCCAGCACTAACGCTTCGCTTGCGACACCCACAACTGCAGATATCGTTACTCTTACAAACTCTTGTCTTTGTGTGGTCACATTGTTTGTTTACATCATTTATTTTAAGTTTTATTTTTATTTCGGCAGATAATTTATGTTAATGCGTCATACGTGTCAGATATTATTAGAAAAATTTGTAGAAATAAGTTATTTTAAATGTCCAAATATGAGCAAAGAAAAAACAACATAAACTCAAGAAAATAAATATGTATGTTATTACGGGTTTTTATCCATTACTAAATTACAGGTTTCGGTAATGAACGACCATACATTTAGATCGCGGAATGGGATACAGAAAATTAGCTTTGAAGGGAAAATACTTGGAAGAAGAGAAAGAGGGCGAAGAAAATTTGGAATGTTAACGCAAATTAAGGACGGACAAAAATTACGAGAGGCTGAAGAAGGACGTGCAGGACAAATTAGCTTGGAGACAACATCTCCGTTGAGACCTGTTGAAGGACAGATTTTACATAACGATGATGATGGATGGAATCAAACAGAAATAGTTAGAGACATAAAAATATATCATTGTTACCGAAATCTGCGTAGATCAGTTCACTTAACAATGAGAAAAATGGTCTGATAATACATTACACCTGATAGCTGTCATTTTTCATTTGTCAATTACCTAAAAAGTGTGTTTTTCTGTATTTCTGCTGTCTTAGTTTGCAGTCATAGAAAAAGTATAGTATGTTTTATAAACTGTTTACACTCATTTCAAAAAAAACTCATGACTAAAACGACGTTTATAAAACTTCTTACATAATATAATTAAGGTAAAAGTGACTAAAAATTGATAACTTCAATAGGGTTTTCCACGATTCTTTAATTTTTTTATAAGTTATTTTTTATTTTGCGTAAAAATTTATAAAAATGCAGAAGAATTTGACGTCACAACTCCAGCTAGACCTTGGATAGTCCCAGAAAGTGCGAAAGCTTGTTAAACTATGAGATAGAAACAGTTGTGTGAAGTAAATTGAGCTACAGAAATGAAGCGCGGGAAAATATTAAAATAACCACACATAACTTGCATTGACTTGCTTCCACGTGTTATCCACGTCAACTGAGCGGTTACTGATTCAACACAGTTTTCTTTTACAGCACGTCTATTAATCTCTCAATGTCAACAAAAATAATTCCCGGTAAAAGCCAGGCATGCGCGCAAATACCATCAAATTAGACAGTTCGTTGTGTGACCTCGTTAGGGTTCTGACGTCACTTGGTGACCATTTTAAACAGAAGTATTTCCAACTTAAAAATCCATTTATAAATACTTATCACAATTTTTATTTTATATTAATATACATATACTTTATGTTAAAATTTATATACAATACTTATTTCTTCAAAACCCAGTGCCTTAGAAAACCCAATTACGGGCTCTAGGCGAGTACGAGTAATAGAAAATAGAACCCTCTGAATCCTGTAATGATACTTTCCGGACTTGTTACGTATACTCGTAAGTATTATTTTTCAGAAAACCGATTGAGTGCTTTTATTATTTTCTGGTTCTAATAAAGTCGTCCAAAAATTGACGTAAATTCGGTAACTTGTTCATTTTTTCCACATGTATCAAAAACTTAATATTAATATAAAATTTAGCCAAAAAAATGTAAAACAGAATTTTTATTTTAAAAAGACACTATTTTCAAGATTTATTGTAAAAATAGTAAAACTATTATTTCTATAAACAATAAAATATGCTTATTCATTGAAAAATCACTATCGATCTTTTCGACGCTTATTTATAGGTATGTAGGCGGGAGGCAAAAACGGTAATATACGTATTTCCTTTACCATATTAAATTAACATATACTGAAATAAATACTATAATATTTCTTACCAATATTACATACAAAATATACCCGTTACGTAATTATGTAACATATCTATATATTTGATCAACGTATTTAGTTTCCCAATGTATTTTTGTAATCAGATATCTTACTTGAAATTTGTCTAAATTTTCTTTTAACTTGTCAACAAAATTATCTTGTCCATTAGATAATTACATACTACACTAACCTACAAATATTGATCATATGTGACATACATTTAATAAATACTTAACTCTATTATAAAAAAAAAAACAAATTACGTATTAAGCATAAGCATACACAACATTCCAACAAACAATCTACGCAGAAATGGAAAATAAAATGTTTGAAAATCTGGAATATGACAGTGAATTAATTTATGTAATTAATACGAGGAATAAATACTGAGAAACGTGTAAAATCAGTCATTAACACCGCTTCACACGAGCCGCTATCTAAGGTTCTACGGATCGCGTTATAGACGGCTGTAAAGCAATAAACAGATAAATCTTCTAATTTCAGTTGAAAGAAATCTTTGTCAGATGCCGCAGGTGTAATACTCATTTGAATAATGAGAAGACACGGAATTTTTGTATAAAATGTAGTTCACCTATAATATTTTTACCTCCCGTCATACCGTAGGTAAGGGAGGTAATGTTATCGGTCCAAAAATTCGATGGTGAGTTTTCAATGAATAAGCACGAATTGGGGTCCCTACAACACGTTTTTACTATTTTTACGATGATATGATGATTTTCTCGTCCATGATAACTCTTATAACAAACTTCAAAATAGTTCTATTGTCCGTATTTAAGCTTTCTGCATTCATATAAAGAGTTCAGTTTTTAATGAAAAATTATATTAAAATATAATCCAAAACGTTGCAATTTTATATCAAGGGGAACAACATATTAGATTTTGGCTAAAATTAATAAACCAGAAGTGATAGTTTACTTGTAGCTCTGAACAGATTTTCGTAAAAAATATATTATGATATATTCCAAAACTTTATAAATTTGGTATTTAAGATTTTTATATTAATGAGAACGACATGTTAGATTTTTTCTAAAATTTTAAACCGGACGTGATACTTTACTTCAAGCTCTGAACAGATTTTCGTGAAAAATATTATAGGATATATTCCAAAACTTGTCAAATTTAGTATTTAAAACTTTTATATAAAGGGAAGGAACATATTAGATTTTGGATACAATTGATAAACCGGAAATGATATTTTATTTGAAACTCAGAACAGATTTTTGTGAAAAATATATTATGATATATTCCAAAACTTGTCAAATTTAGTATTTAAGACTTTTATATAAAGGGAAGCAACATATTAGATTTTAGCTAAAATTGATAAACCGGAAGTGATACTTTATTTGAAGTTCTGAACAGATATTAATGAGACCGACATACTAGATGTTTTCAAATTTAGAAACAATATTTATGCAGGGTGTTTCAAGATCATCAATTTTTAGCAGAATTAATGACAGATATAAACAACTTCGTCAGTAGGCGATGTAAAATTGCAGGTATGGTGTCACACAAAATTAATAAAATTTTAAAAATATATATTTCAAAAACTAAACACATTTGGAAAGTGTAACAAATGCTAAAATTTATCATTTTATTAAATCTTTCAGAAAAAAATAAATTTAAAAATGAGTACCGGACCCCTTTTTACATACTATGTGCAGAAATAGAAAAATATACCTGTTAAATTGTAAAGGTCTATTCTTCACCTGTCTTTTTTCTGGCTTCAAAGGCAGTTGCTTGTAGTTCAGTTGAGAGACTATTCCACTAGACATAATGTAGGAAGGTCTTGGGTTCAAGTCCATAAATTTTTGTTAAAAACCTTCTTTCTAATTATTATAAAATTTACGAAGTATTGCCTAATTACCAGATAGGTAGCACGGATTTAGAGGGCGCACAATTTTCTCATTGCATTATAGTTTTTGAGGAGCTTTGATTTAGTCCGCAGCCTAGGGCGCACGGCGACCTATAACCAGACCCTGGGTAGTACAAAACAAGACAGTATAAATATACGCTGAAATATTCAGAACGGCGCACACATTAATAATTAGTACAAGACACAATTATATATTTATTTGTTTTGAGATTCATGTTATTTATTTTGCAATGTACCGTTTTATACTATCCCATAACTAGTGTTTGTTTATAGTGACTTTTTGTTTCTATTAAGAAAGTAAGATATATTAAATGAATACCTGTCATAAATAATCTTTATGTACAAGGAAAAGTAGTATACAGTAAATAATAAGCCTATAACTAGCTTATTTATTGAATTTTTTTCCCGTGTCTTACAAATGTTATAATTTACATCTGTTTCAACTTTCTTAGATGTTTGTAAGTATTCAGTAGTCTGTTAACTATTCTTCGGCATTTAAAATGTAATTTCATATTTGTTGAAATGCGTTACCTACCTTAAAAGGAATTTCAGTGAAATCAATAATAATATATTGAGCTATTCATACACTGCATCTATTGCTTTCGTTGTATTATGAATAAATTAATTATCTATGAACTTTATATAGTATTTAAAATGATATATAGACTTCAATATTATGTTAACATTTAGGATAATTTCTCTATCACTGATCTTATTAACATTTAAATCTATTTTTTATTAATCGAACATGGTTATAAATTTCAAAAGACAGTCAATTTAAACTATCAATAACAAGCAGTATTATAATATTAGAAAAATATGATCTTTTTTAAGAAAATGAAAAACATTAAAATCAGAATAAATATTTCATTTTCCAATGGGGTCCTCTTCCATAGTAATAAGTATAAAAACTATAAAGAAATGATCAATTTTAAAAAAAAAATTATTTCAATTTTTAATATCGTTAAACTCTACATCAAACATCTACTGATCTACTCTAGTCCAAATTATTTCTACTGTGAAGCCATCTAGAATTGCTTAATCTAAATCCGGCATTCATTTTCAAGTGATTGTGTAAATAAATGCAAAAAATAACGAAACAACGAAAGTAAATCAAAGAATATTTGTATAAATTTATGATACCAAGCCAGGTATTAACAACTACTTGCGTTTGTATGAAAGTAATAGAAATATTGATTGAGTTAGGTATAGGTTGCCAATGGCAATCACAACTATTGTTTTTACCTCGGTTTTTACCTTCCGTCACCTTTAGGTAAGGATGATATTGTCTTAGGTCAAAAAATTCGATGATGAGTTTTTAATGAATAAGAACGTTTTAGGGTCCCTAGAATACGATTTTACCATTTTTACGCTAATGTCTGTATGTATGGATGGATGTATGTATGTATATATGTGTGTATGTGACGATTCTTTCGGATCGCATAACTTCAATACCACCTTTCCAAAAATTATAATCTTTTCGTATTCCTCTTCTTTACATCCAAATGAAGAGTTGATTAGATTTTATATTTAATGTTATAAATATTAAAAAATATTTTATTCTCTATACGATTTGATCACATTTTATATTTTATATTCAATAGATATAGAGTTAAAAAATTATAAAGAAATTAAATTTCATAAAACAGCCAGCTTTGCTATAAACGTGGAAACCTCTACTATATTATGAAAATTCTGATTGACAGATATCAATGTCATGAGCAATTGACATAGTATATTTGTGTTATAATTTTACTGGAAATATAGAAACTTCTTGTATGGAATTTGTACAAAATACATAGAACTGAGGTAATGCACTGGAAATGGAGGTAATGTACTGGAAATATTGAATCTTTTGCAAGAAACTTTCTATGTGGAATTTGTACAAAGTACATAGAACTGACGGAAGATAATGAGCTGGCCACATCAGATTTGTTAAAAATATTTTATTAAATTCATTATTATCCACGCATTTTATATTTCCAATTCTTGACATATTGACAAAAAAAACTATTTTAAACTAATTTATATAATTTTATAAATGTTGTGACAAATCAATTTATGTGATTCTAATTATTGAACGTCACTCTTTGAGAACAAAATGAGCTTACCATCTACGTCTTAATCGTAGAATATTACTGTGTTTTCTAGAATTGAGTTGAAGTTTCATAAAACAAAATACTGGATGACCTTATTTGTATTGTAACGCGAGAGTACCTACATTGGTCCGCGAGCCCCCGGTTAGCGAACCGACGCCTATGAATAGAAGCATTCTAGAAGGACGAGGAGCCTAGATAGTTGATCAATAACAGTGCAGCGCGCGATAGGCGGGCGACATGAGGCGGGCGGTTAGGTAAACAAGGGGAGATAAGCGTATTGTTATATAGTTCGAGACATCAGGAGAATGTTCCAGAAGGTGTTACGAGCTAATATATAAGCGACGTACGTGTGTGCGAAGAGAGACATTCACATAGAGTGTTAGTCCGTCAGAAGGACATTTACATAGACAGTAAGAAGTAACGTGTTAGTGAGTTTGAGAAGAACAGCATCAGTATCGTGGTGAGCGTATGCAGTTTTGTGTCGAGTGGTACGAGTATAGTCGGGAAGTTACTGGTATACTGAGATAGCTGTGAAAGTGAATACTCGGTAGTATTGGGAAGCTAGCTATACGAGGGCAGTAACGGCGAGTGGAAGTTAGACAGTTAGTAACATAAATAGACAGACAGTGAGGTGATAGGTGTGAATTCTGTCCGAGCAGTTGAATATATAGACGATGTTGTCAGTTGAGTATACAGAGTGTCCCATTTAAGGTACGAAGGCATTGGGATCTCGAGAACCGTAAGAGCTACGAGGTTGGTTAAATTAGACAAAAGTTGCCCCATTAGGAGACCATTTTAATGGTATTTTGTTATTTGCGAAAAAATGCATAGGTCACTAGATCTAGGCGAAAATGTAAATTTTGCAGTTTTTTATTTTTGCAAATAACTTCGAAGTGTGAAATTATACTGGATTTTGGTTTGCACATCTTTAGGGCACTTTTTTATGTTCTTTCGACTGGCGATGCTCAATTTTTTTTATCAATGTTGGTTTTCGAGGATTGATGTCAAAGTTTTAATTTTTATATGGACGCCATATTGGAAAGTTACGCCATTGAAAAGAGAATTTTTTTAACTTTACAATGATATAAAATAGTAAAAATTTATTTTTATAATTAACAGGGAAATTAACAAAAAATGTTATTAATACTAAAATTTACAGTACAGTATTTAAATATTAGATGTGGAGGACAATGGATAGGGACCAACAGCGAAATCAAGTGGCCTCTTAGATCTCCAGATTTAACACCTTTAGATTTTTTTTATGGGGATACTTCAAAAATAAACTTTTTATTCGGGAATATCAGAATGAAAATGAATTAAGAAATGCCACAGTAAGAATTCTAAATCAAATTAGGCCAAGAATGCTGAGAAAAGTTATAGAAGAAACAGAACGAAGGGCGCAGAAGTGCGTAGAACGAAATGGTGGGTTAATAGAAAATTTATTGTAAAGAATTTTAAATTATTTTTGTATTTCTAACATTATTTGTTTATTAAATAGATATTTTCTTATACAGCAGCCTTCGATTTACTTTTTTCAATTAAATTTTAGTATTAATAACATTTTTTGTTAATTTCTCTGTTAATTATAAAAATAAATTATTATTATTTTATATCATTGTAAAGCTAAAAAAAATTCTGTTTTCCATGGCGTAACTTTCCAATATGGCGTCCATATAAAAATTAAAACTTTGACATAAACCCTCGAAAACCAACATTGATAAAAAAAATTGTGCATCGCCAGTCGAAAGAACATAAAAAAGTGCCCTAAAGATGTGCAAACCAAAATCCAGTATAATTTCACACTTCGAAGTTATTTGCAAAAATAAAAAACTGCAAAATTTACATTTTCGCCTAGATCTAGTGACCTATGCATTTTTTCGCAAATAACAAAATACCATTAAAATGGTCTCCTAATGGGGCAACTTTTGTCTAATTTAACCAACCTCGTAGCTCTTACGGTTCTCGAGATCCCAATGCATTCGTACCTTAAATGGGACACTCTGTATAGACGCTGTGGAGGTCGGTAGTGTAATAAGACGAGGGTAAGCGCAATAACAGATAAATAACTTTTTATAAACTCATCTAAATTATAGTTTCGATGAACATATTTTAACTCTGTTTATCTGTTTAAGTTATAAATGTCAAAATTCAGTTTAGAAATTCTTTTCGTATTATGATAGTCACGACATTTATTTGTTGATAATTAAGTCTAGAAATTATTATGTATACGTGCGTGACTTTGAATGCCCTATGCACCCCGTACCCCTAAGATAATCCTGTCCTGAAGATAGCGTTTTGTTTTTAAAGATAGTCGGATTAGATACTCGGGAGAGTTAACATTTAAGAGTCGAGTTTACAGAGCCATGGGGTTCGTCGCGTCGGGCAGACGTGTTTTGTTTTTGAACATGTAGTGTTTTAGTTTTGGGGCGACGCCCGCCCGCTGGGTTACAGAATGTAACTTATTAGTATTTGCTCAGTTGTGTATGTTAGGCTTAGTGTTAATTAATAATCATGTAATTAAGGTTTAGTTATATTAAATCACAAGTAGTGTCCATGTCCGTAAATAACGTAGTGTTCATCAGTATAAAGTGAACTGTATGTGTGTTCTCCTTCTCAAGAAGCCTTCGGCTCGAAGTGTTGGACGCCAACCTTCGGAGGCATCCACCAGTAAGTGAAAAGTGTATCATCGTTGGGAGTAATTAGTAGCAGAAGAAGCAGTAAACAGTAAATAGTAGTAGCATCATTCTACTCGGCACCCCCCTCGTGTTACAGTAGGTCGGAGAGTTGAATGTGAAGTCACATAAATAGTGGAAATAAATAATCAGTAATATTGTGTAAATAAATAGTCCCGTTAATTGTTTTAATAAATAAATAGTTTTAGTGTTTAACTAGTTAATTATATTCGTAATCTTAAAATAGTATTTAAAAATTTGTTTAATATTAGTAATTGTTATTATTATTATCTTTTTAATATTTATTTATAACTTAATAAACATTTATATTAATTAATAATAATTGTTTAATATTTACACTTCACCCAAATAAATAAAAACGTTACAGTATAATATGTATTTATAATTTATTATTAATTTAAAAGATGCTAATAATTCTAAACCTCAAAAACTTTTCGTAAAAATGCAAAAGAATGTAGCACCAGCATTTTTAAAAATTTACTAATAAAGAGAAAAGTTTTCCAACAAAGAAATCACAATTATATTATTTTTAACTCTTATAGCAAACTATGTCAATAAAAAACAAAATTTACTGCTTAAAATCCGTTATTTAGTTCATCCTAACCTCACATAACTAAGCCAACAATTTACGTAGGTAGTCGTTAAAGAAACAAACAAGACCAATTTTCAGAGCCTGCTGTGCCGAAATCTCTCCTGCTTGCATCATAACTAAACGGCGAGTGGTGCATTGGCAGTTGAGATTGTGCATTCGTACCGAATTCGTGGTCGGAACAACGTAATTCTGGTGTTATCGGGAAGGCCATGGAACTGGAGGTATAAACAAGAAAGAATCGAGCAGCCAACTCAGAAAGAGTAGGCATCGTAAAGTAGATCGGTGATACTAATTAAAAGAAGAAGGTGAGAAAAGGTTTAGAGTTAATTGATTTCTGCAGTTTCTAGAAAAAAATTGGGACCAGTCTGTCTGTTGCCCTGCTTTTCAGAGATGGTTTAAATTTAAATTCTGTTGAACAATGAATTGGAACCTTAACTAATTTCGGAATTTAAACTGTAAAATTGAACCTGTTCTGTTCAAGTTATCAAAGAATGAATATGTAGCTATTGTGTAATTTATACTTGTTCATTGATTTTTACTTTTTGTGATAATCTGACGTCTGTCGAAATTTTTAAAACCAAGAGAAAAAACAGTCCAGACAAAATGGGATTAATTACTGATAGAATATAGAATCGAGTTTCAATAATTTCTACAGCTATGCCTGAACTCTTTATATATGCCCTGGCCGCATAAAAAGTTTGAACATTCTGTGTAACGTGGCAAAAAAATTGCGGAAGAATTTTTAGAGACGAGATGGCCTCTTTCTAGCATAAATCGTGCTGATAGAAACTGGATGAATTTTCAGATAATCTGAAAATTCTTCCGCAATTTTTTTGCCGTGCCAATTTTTTACCTCCCTCTACCCTAGGAAAGTGAGGTATAGGGATTGTACTAAAAATCGCATATCGAGATTTTGGTAAATGACCACGTTTTAAGGTCCCTAGAATCCAATTTTAACATTTTCACGATGATGTCCGGTGTATGTGTGGATCCTCCACTCAAACTCAAATACTAACATAAAAAATTTCGAACTTTTTCTGTTATGGAAAGAGCCCATTAGATTTTGGTGTGAATCGGATAACCGGAAATGGCACTTTACAAGAAGTTCAAAATAGTTTTTCTTCGAAAAATACCTTTAAATGTTATTTTTTCGAGATTAATGTTAAGTAAAAATTCAAGATTATTAAATTTTCTACAGATTTACATTAATACGTTTTCCATATATTTTATGGATAAATTTCTAAAATTATCTATAATTTAAATCCCGGAGCCTACGCTTTAAACAAACAAAACTCCTTGGTTGCGCAGTTATTCAAATGTATGTAACTGACAGATAAATGTCACTGTCAGAACTAATCATTTTAAATTAATAACAGTAACGTTTTAAAAATAAAGGAAACAGAGCAATAGGAAAGGAAATCAATACAGTTTCCAGCATATGTAAATATGTAGGTATGTATTTAGATTATTAAAAATTAACGATTCGCAAAAAAGTTTAAGTTAATTCTCATTTTAGTGATTTCTATTTTATCCCGGTATTTAAAATTTAATCTTCATTTTTATCAAAAAAGGTAGTTACTTGGATTGGATTAGATTAGACTATATTTTAAGAAATAAACAGCCAAAATTATAGAAAAATTCGCTAATTCAAAAATAAGGATTAGCTTAATCTTTTTTGTGACTCGGCCTGTAAATGGCGGGAGGTATTGTTTTGACCACACCAGATTTTTTCTTGATAACAAGTTGCAATGCTCATTAAGTCAGATTTACTTAAGTAAGGTACCACTATTAGAAGAAATCTCGGAAGAATTAATTAAAACTTAGATCAAATTTATGACAATATTACAAGTAAGTCGAAGTCGAAATGTCACTAATAGTTACATTTGTTTCAATAATAATAATAATAATAATAATAATAATAATAATAATAATAATAATAATAATAATAATAATAATAATAATAATAATAATAATAATAATAATAATAATAATAATAATAATAATAATAATAATAATAATAATAATAATAATAATAATAATAATGATAATAATAATAATAATAATAAAAATAACTTACTTTGGTTTAAACGGATTATAAAATTAGCAGCATTGCTATTCACTTGTTTTTTTATATAAATATTTGAAGTTTACTAGGAATACTGTTTAACCCTATGTTCTCCGGAGTTATGGAGTTTCAAACAGAATTCGTTAAATTAAACCAAAAAACAATAACTGTGAAATTTAACTGGAATCAAAATGTACTCAAAACACTCACTATGTACTCAAAAACAAGCGTCCATAGATGCAAATGAGACGGTATTTATGTAAAGCATTTACGAAAATTATAAAGATGAGATAAGATCATAAAAATGAAAAGTCTTACGAGCTTCAAAATTAGAATCAAACTGTAACATTTTATGCATTATGTAATTGAAATTACTATTTGCAAAAAAAAATTTTTAGTAATTTTCTATTTACTGAACTAATTACTAAAATATATCTTACTTTTTACCAATAATCAATTTACTTTCAATATTCATCAACCGCATCAAGATTAATTAAGTCTTCAATCATTAACCTTTCATTTCTTCAAAAACTTCTACGTTTAGCAAAAAAAACATCATCAGTAATAAGTAAAATGTCATAGGCGGCGCAATAAATCACTAGTGATCTCTAAATAAAATTCCCTCTGACATATCACGTGCAGATAGACTCGGTTCAGGCATTTAGTAATGCCGGTGTCGGTGCCTCCTTTACCGCACTACACCGCCGCCACTGGTATAGCTGTAGGGGGTTCACCTTTGACAGAGGAAATATTGGCGGGTCGAGAGTTATAGCCTTTTTCTCTTTTTGTATGAATAAAATGGATTTATAAGTGTTAAAGTGATATCATTAAATTATTTAAGTTTTTTTAAAGAGAATAAAGTTATCATAATGTGGTCCTGCACTCTTATTTTTTTTATTATATTAAATAAAAGTTCTTTTAATTTTGAAGTAATTCGTAGTATTAAAAAGTCTTAATTGTTTTAGTTTAACTGTATTTGATTTATAATATCAACGTCACGACGACAACTATTGCTATATCTTTCTCTCGCACAAGCTCTATAGTCGGCAGCGAGAGAAAGGTAGCACTAATGTGACGTAACAGTGACACTGACAACAAGCGTCAAATATCTTGCAAAGTAATGATTAAAAAAATGTTTTTTTCTACTCCCACTTGAAAAAGTTATCATTTCTTCACAATCTGCAGAATGGATATGTAGGCAATACTAGTTAACTGAACGGATATAATTTCATATCCATTCTAGGATATGTATGTATTTCGAACTTTTTCTGTAATGGAAAGAGCCCATTAGATTTTGGTGTAAATCGAATAACCGGAAATGGCACTTTACTAGAAGCTCAAAATGGTTTTTCTTCGAAAAATACCTACGCTTTAAACAAACAATGCTCCTTGGTTGCGCAGTTATTCAAATGTATGTAACTGACAGATAAATGTCACTGTCAAATAACTAATCATTTCAAATTAATAATAGTAACGTTTTAAAAAGAAAAAAGTAAATAGAACAATAGGAAAGGAAATCAATACAGTTTCCAGCATATGTAAATATGTAAGTATGTATTTAGATTAATAAAAATGAACGATTCGCAAAAAATTGTAAGTTAATTCTCATTTTTGGATTAGTGAATTCAATTCTATCCTGATATTTAAAATTTAATCTTCATTTTATTATCAAAAAAGGTAGTTACTTGGATTAGATTAGACTATATTTTAAGAAATAAACTGCCAAAAATAGAGAGAGTCGCTAATCCAAAAATAAGGATTAGCTTAATCTTTTTTGTGACTCGGGCGGTACATGGCGGGAGGTATTGTTTTGGCCACACTAGATTTTTAAAGTAAGTTTTGATCGTTGTTTTTATTTTATTACCGCCACGCCTCCTGATCGGTAAGTAATCACAATCACTTACCGATCAGTAATTTGTAAATAAAATCTACTGCCTTGAAAAACCTAAACATTTAAAAAAAACGATTGTGCAAAAAAATATGAAGAAATTAAGTTTCATCTTGAAAACTTGCTGCACCACAGAAGCGGGATTTGATTACGGATCTTTCGGTACACGAACCGGCAATGTTACCACTGCGCTACCTCGTTCAGTTTTTATGCCCCATTGGCCTATTACTACACAAATATACAGAAATAGTTAACAACCACCTGTTTTGTGTAAATATTCCATTTTCACGGGTCACCGCTTTACAAAATTGCTGAAAACACGTGAGACCTGACCCATTCGTTTCCCATACGAAATTATGAACGTAGAGTACCAATTTCCGGCCTAGGAAGCTAATTTTGTGAAAGGAAACTATCAGAATCAACAGTTCAACTTACAACTAATAATTAAATACTTAACTTACTAAGGGTAAATGAGAATCATATGAAGTTATTGTTTAGGTGTAATGAGCTAAGTAACCTGTTGATTTTAATGAATTATTCCACTTCCGGCTTAACAATTTTAGGGGATTTCAACCGGAAAAATACTTAAGGAAGTAATAAATGTTACCAGTTACTTTTTGTCTAAACTTGAAATACGTTAAAGGGGTGAATCAAAATTATATATATATATATATATATATATATATATATATATTTTGTGACAGATCAATTTATAAAGGATCTAGACCAAGATCAAAATCTTTACAATTAATATGTTCTAGATAAGATCATAGGTCAATTTCTGCGATCATATCTTTTTTATCAAATCAGATCAGGAATTTGGGATCTGTTTTTCTTAGATCATAAAAAAGAATATACTTAGCTGTATGCCTTCCACAAGAAAGTTAGATACATAGATACTTAGTTTTATGAATGCTGAATTAACGAATAAAGTATAAACAGAAACAAAAATAATAATTTTAAACATTAGAATTCTTGAAATGTTATAAATTAAGACAGGCCATATTCGAGGCCATATCAAATGAGCAGACAATCATTATATGCCATTGAAATTTTGAGTGAGTTAAATAAATTACAACCCACTAGTATTTAATTTGTTCTTGGATTTTCTGGTTTCAAATTTTTGTGTGTTTTCTCATTTGACTTAGCTTAAACTATTTACATATAAAAAAAAATTGGTCTTCTCCAATTTTATCATACATTTTATATTTCTTAGATCTAGGTTAAATTATGTAATAGTAAAATAAATATAACAGAATGATTAAATATATGACAAACAATTATTTATTCATACTATAGGTTAGATACACACACACACGAGTATCTACAACGGTACCTATTCTAAAAAAATTGATGCACATTACCTTCCGACAATTCTATGTATTTTGTACAAATTCCACACAGAAAGTTTCTTGCAAAAGATTCCATATTTCCAGTAAATTACCTTCAGTCAATTCTATATACTTTATTTCTTGTAAGAGATTCTATATATTTCCAGTAAATTATAACACAAACATACTCTCAATTGCATTTGACACTGACATTTGTCATTTGTCATTGTTATTATAGCATAGCTGGCTGCTTTATGAAATTTAATTTCTTTATAATTTTTTAACTCTATATCCATTTAATATGAAGTATAAAATGTAATCAAATCGTATAGAAAATAGAATATTCTTTAATTTATAATAACATTAAATGTAAAAAAATGATATTTAACAATGTTTTTTCAAGAAAAACTGTTAAAATCTTCAAATTCGGGTACTTCTGGTCGACCAATTATAACCAAAATCTAATCAGCTCTTCATATGGCTGTAAAGAAAAGGAATAAGAAAAAATTATAATTTTTAGAAAGGTAGTATTAGAGTAATGCGATCCGAAAGAATCGTCACACACACACACATATACATCCATCATATATATATATATATATATATATATATATATATATATATATATATATATATATATATATATATATATATAGACATCATTGGAAAAATGGTAAAATCTTATTCTAGGAACCTAAAACGTGCTTATTCATTAAAACTTATCATCGAATTTTTTGACCAAAGACAATAGCTTCCTTACCTAAAGGTGACGGAAGGTAAAAATAAATGTTACCAAAATTGTATCCCACATAAAATACGCTAGATAAAAACAGGTCAAGGATTTACATTTTATTATATTTATAAAAAAATTGCTAGAAGTTGTCTACTACTCTTTATAAAATTTTAAAAATTTGTTGCTATAAAATTAGTTTAAAATTAAAAATAAATATATTTCGTTATAATATCTTTAAAATCTATAATATGTACCCAAAATTCTAACCCATATATAGAAAACAATATGTTTATTATTAGTTCAAGGCTACAGAACAAGAAATAAATCCTCTCTCTGGAAATTTCAATGCGCCGTCGGGAAACTAACATACACTTACATCAATTTTCTTGACAATAAAATTATCCGTAATATTTAACGGTCACTTTTTCCTGGAAATACATCCATAACTGTCAATTCTTGATCACTTTATTTATTTATAATTATCACTTGCAATATTTCCCGATAAATGAAACATATTTCACTTGCAAAAATTACATCATGGTGATTAAGAATAAAGGTATTTCCTTCGCAAAAACGAAAGAATTTGTATTGCACAGGAAGATTTTACTGTGATTGTTTAGTGATTAATATTCCATGCGGATTGGTTTTACTGTTAAAAATACCAGACTAGTTCGAAGAAATGAGGAAAGCGGACTGGACTGAATGAATGCAAAAGGCAGATAATGTTTCTAAATGTACTAAGATTTATAGTCGAATATCTTACAAAAAAACGCAAGTAGTAGTATTGTATCTGGGGTTTGAATATCGACTAAATCATGGATATTTGCCAATTTTTCAAGAGGTATTTTTATAAACGTTTATAGTACCAACAGCGAAAGCAACTGCAAAAAATTAGTAAGTACTGTTCTTCACAAATCGCTGAATGGAATTTCAATCCACCCCTATATGTTGCTATCGCTGATTAAGACTATAAACATTCAATAAAAAAGAACATAAATCTTGAAAAATGAATAATTAAAATACAAACATGAAATTCATTACATGCTTATCAAATTATGGTACTTATTCTATAACATCAGGAAATTTTCGATTTTTTTCTCTTGACAGTTCAAAAATATTATGTATCACTTTTCTGTATTACCTATCTAACTACAATCAACAGGGACTTAAAAAATATACATACACGGTGGTAACTCGATCACCTGAACAGGGATTTAACATGTAAAATCAGGTTTTCATAATTTCTTGCTTCCCTCAATATTTTAGGTAATAAAAAAACTTCCAATAAAAGTTGTAGAGCATAAAATTCTACATCTAAATCAATAAGCAAAATTAATTTTATTTTATTTGTAACGACAGAAATTAATTTTGAAAATGTCGAAAATAGCCATAACCATTAAATTAACAAATGACTAACGGTTTATATGTCAAGTTGGGATAGTTTATTTGTAATATTATTTGTATATAATTTCTGTGCAAATGAACAATTATTATCAATTAATAGAAAATTGTTCACTGAAACAGTAATTACAGATAATATCTGATAAAATAAATTAACCTTATTTGACAAGTAAACCGTTAGATATTTTCTGGTCTATTCTGTAACTCAGTGATTTTTTTTTAATAAGTAGTTAAAAAAATTAACCAATCAAGTATGTTGTTAAATTGGATTTTTAGTTGTCAAATCAATATGTATTAGATAAAAATTCGATTGTCTCAATTCCACGGCTATCACTATTTTCAGGTGATTTTCAATATTTTCATAATTAATTTCTGCCGTTACAAAGCATGCAAAATTAATTTTGGTTATCGATTCAATGTATAATTTTATGTTCTATAACTTTTATTTGTAGCTTTTTTTGCCAAAAATAATTAAGGAAACAGGAAATTACGAAAGTTTGATTTTACATGTTAAATCCATATATTCGGGGAGTTCGAGTCACCACCATGTATATATCATTATCCTAAAAATACTTTTAGAAAATTTCATAATTTTTCTTACACGACATCTGCAATATTTTCTATAAGTAGGTAATTCAACAATCTAAAGCTGCCCTTAAAAATTACATAATATTGTACAATACGTATTATTTAACAACATTATAGATATTAGATTTATTCATAAAAAATAAAAAAACTATAAAAATTAATATTTTCTTGCCAAGATTATTATTTTTAAAACTAAATTGAGATGGAAGTTATTCAGTCTCAACCTAACAGGACCAGTGTGGTTTCATTACTGAGAATAATTGCTCACACTTCAAAAACAACAAAATAGTATGTCGTCTGAACAATGTCTAATATAGGTTATGTATTTAATACTGTGCGACCGCAGACATTTTCAAAATATTTTATGTGCTTGAAAAGATACACTAAACATTTAGATAAGAAAAAATGAAGTGAAGCACTGCATAATTCAGTTTAGTTTATAGAATTGCGAGTTGAATTGTATAGAGACAACATCGATATTTATTATTGAACAATATTAATGCAATTTAATACTTAAAAATACAAGAGCCGCTTAAGCTGACCTAACCTAACCAGAAAATCAAAAACTCAATTACAATAAAGAAAATGTGATTAAAATAAATACAATAACGAAAATATATAATGGGGTCTCATGGCTGCGTGCCTGAGAGTCTGGTCGCGAATCTGAGGAACCGAGTTCGATCCCGACCGACACCAAATATTTCAAATTTTAAATGGCACTAAATTGACCCATGTGGTGCACTCTCCACGCCAGAAATGAGTGCCCGTGAGGTGACGCCTGGTAAACGCCCGCACGGTACAAATATGTCATCATTACCGATATCTACATACAAAGCAGATTGGCACACCCAGCAATGGGTAATATGCCGTGATTTATTTATTTAAATATATAATCATACAAAAAAATTATTATAATAATTGTTATATATTGTAAAAATATTTAAATGTTTGAGTTGCCTATTGTGTTGCGCTGGTCTCAATTATTTTTCTATTGTTAAATATTTGTTTTTGTTTCGTTAGGCCGATCGGCCCTAAAAGGCAACGGGTCATCAGACTTAGCCCGGTAAATTTAAAGCCAATCTGCCCTTCATCAATACTCCCAATTTAGCATTTGATAAACACTCTCCAGAATACGAATAGATGTATTATTCAGAAATTATTTTATGTGAATATACTCAGCAATGGAAAAAATTCAAGATATTTTTATTTACATTTCAAATAAAATAGGTACACGTGTACTGATGTGTTTAGGAAAAGTATGTACATTATACACTCGATTATACACAGAGCTGGGCAATACTTGCAAGAAAAGTACTTTATTAGGCTCGCAAGTACTTTGAGTACTTCAAGTACTGTACTTGAAGTACTTTCTATTTATAGTACTTTGTACTTGACAAAGTAAATCTATTCACATGTACTTGGTACTTAATACTTGGAAAAATACTTGAAGTACTTTAAATGTACTTGAAGTACTTTAAATGTACTTGCAGTACTTTAAATGTACTTGAAGTATTTTAAATGTACTTGAAGTATTTTAAATGTACTTGAAGTATTTTAAATGTACTTGAAGTATTTTAAATGTACTTGAATTACTTTACGGGGTCTCGTGGCCGCGTGCGTGAGTGTCAGGTCGAGAATTTGGGGAATCGGGTTCGATCCCGACCGACGCCAATTATTTCCAAGTTTAAATGCCACAAAATTGACCCCTGTGGTGCACTCTCCACGCCAGAAATAAGTGCCCGAGAGGTGACGCCTGGTAAGCGCCCGAACGGTGCAAATATATCATCTTTACCGATATCTGCTTACAAAGCAGATTGGCACACCCAGCAATGGGTAATAAGCCGTGATGATATATTTATTTTATTTTTATTTTATTTGAATTACTTTCAATGTACTTGAATTACTTTGTTTGTCTGTCAGTGTTTCTTTTGCAGAGGTGTGGTGTTATGTGAATTTCATTAATAAATATATTTTCAGCGATAATATGAAAGTAAAGATATATTTGCAAATTTTTTCGCATTCTAACATTTCGGTACAGCTTCTCGCATCGCTTGACGATCACATGACGTCAATTTTACGTCATGAGATCGCTAGGTGATACGGCAGTCCCAGCGAGGAACTCTTGTTGTAAATAACCAAATAAATATCGCATATTGAAATTTTTGTCAACAATCACCTTTTAAGGTCCATATAATCAGAAAAATATCAATTATCTGAAAAAGTACTTGCACCCAAATTTACAAGTACTTTTTTAAATACTTGGTACTTTCAAGTACTTTAGAAACTAAAAAAGTACTTGTACTTCAAGTACTTTTAAAAACATCAAGATACTTGGTACTTGTACTTCAAGTACTACTTTCCGGTACTTTGCCCAGCTCTGATTATACATAAGTATCAATTACATATATTTTCTCATTATTGCATATTTAGTTTGTACTTCTATATCAAACAGAACACGAATTATATTTTTTATTTATTTCATTACCCAGATATACGAACATAGTACAAAAGCTACAAAAATCTGGGAAAGATCCACATTCTATAGCCTATACGTAGTGAATTTAAACTTATATAAGATACCTAGGTGTTAATGTTCTTAATTCAATATTACTGTTCTACTTCTTAGTTTCAATGAGATTAAAATGCATGTAATTTATCTTTCGAAAGGAACCAAGATAAGCGATTTAAGTCGAAGCAAATTTGAGCCACTGGCCGTAAAAGATTGGTGTTAATTAAAGAAACAGTTTCTCCTACACAAGAAAGATAAACGAATAAACCTAATATTTGATCTCGTATTTGATTTGTGTTCGTCACGCGATGGGTAATTAATAACAAATCAGGTTCTTCGATATATCAGAGATATAAACCAGAAAGAAAAATCATTCGGTTTGGTAGCCAGAATAAATTAGAACAAGAACTATAGGTAGTTATCCGATTTAGTATGAATTGGTACACAAATAAAATTGAACATTAAAATTAAAAAGAAATAATGGCAAACCTCATTGCAAACAAACAAACTAAGTCAATCGGTCAAATCTAAACTTGTGTAAGTCCTAATTCCATTCCTTTTCCTTGGCACTCAAATTTATGAAATTTTGATCAAACTTCACGCAATTATGAAATAATTAAAATATATCTACAACGCTCTAATGAATATTATATAAGTATTTGTAACATTTTAATAACAAAATTGTAAAAGTTGTCAAGTGTCATTTTCAATAATCAATCACAACTAACTTCATTAAATTTAGACACCTATTAATTCTGACAACCGAAAAATAACCTAATTCAAAAGTTATTTTAACATACCTGTCTACAATTTGTAAATTTGGTAATAAATTTATCAAAAAAATTATGATCCTGTCAAAAGGTCTTTATTATTTTACACACATTTTTACCTTTCGTCACCTTTCGGTAAGGAAGGTATTGTCTTTGGTCAAAAAATTCGATGATGAGTTTTTAATAAATAAGCACGTTTTAGGGTCCCTAGAATACGATTTGACTATTTTTACAATAATGTTTGTATGTATGTATGTATGTATGTTTCTTTCGGATCGCATAATTTCAGTACCAATTATAATTTTTTCGTATTTCTCTTCTTTACATCCAAATGAAGAGCTGATTAGATTTTGGTTATAATTGGTCGACCAAAAGTACCCTAATTTGAAGATTTTGGCAGTTTTTCTTGAAAAAACGCTATTGAATATCATTTTTTAATAATATTATAAATATTAAAGAATATTTTATTCTCTATACGATTTGATTACATTTTATACTTTATATTGAATAGATATATAGAGTTAAAAAATTATAAAGAAATTAAATTTCATAAAACAGCCAGCTTTGGTATATACTTGGAAACATCTACTATATTAATAAATTCTGATTGACAGATGCCAGTGTCAAGTGCAATTGACATAGTATGTTTGTGTTATAATTTTACTGGAAATATAGAAACTTTCTGTATGGAATTTGTACAAAATACATAGATCTGACTTACGGTAATGTACTGGAAATACGGAATCTTTTGCAAGAAACTTTCTGTGTGGAAATTGTACAAAATACATAGAACTGACGGAAGGTAACGTGCTGGCCACATCAGATTTTTTATATTATGGAACTGCATAGATACTTTTAATTTTGAAAATATTACGTACCTATATCAATTTCTCGAATATTTTAAATAGATATTTTTTAAAATTTTAATAGAAATATATACGTTTTTAATGGTTTACCAAGTATATATAACCATTAATATAAAATTCTGGATAAACTGCAATTTAGCCATAGTATTTTGCAGAATTTCATATTGAATATGAATATTGCATAAATTTGTCCCTCTATTCTATGAATATGTTATTCTTATTATATTGAGTAATGCCATATGTTAATGGTTAACGGCCCTATTCTGTAACTGAGTGGTTAACTTTTGGATTTTTAGTTGTCAAATCAATATCTATTGGATAAAATTTTAATCAGTTCTTAAAAATTAACTACTGAGTTACAATATAGGCCCGTAAGCGAGCCCGTAAGTCTGCCAAGTCAAGTTCGAATTTGAATTATTTCTGTCAAATTTTATTTATTTTACAAAAGAAGAATTCATCTAAGTAAGACGTTTAAATTAGCTCATATTGTGAATGGGAAAGAATTTTCGAGATTTTTAAAATACATTATTTGCATGGTACCGGAAAAACTTTTCGAGTTTTAGTGATTCTAGTAAATCTATTACTCATCTATTACAGAATACATATTTCCTATAAATTAATACGACGGTCATGCTAGAATTATGGAGAATAAGATATATGGTTCATATTTTTTAGAATTTTATTTTAAATATTGTCAAAATAGTCCCCTGGAACAATATCACCATGATTTCCTTCCACTAAAGTCTAAAAATAGTCAAAAGTCGCATATTACCAAATCAGATGAATATAATCCAATTCTGGTTAATTCCAAATTTTCACTCAAAACGATAGGTACTTAGTTGAATTTCAAATGACAGATCAGATAAATAACTGTGTTTAAAACGATAATGTAAATTTTGTTTTTCACGACCTACTTCATTTTCTTATTCCCAATAGTTCTAACTTGCGCAAATATGATCAAAAATTATGAAAGAAACTCAAAACTAATGAAACATTATTTTTCGTTCTCTAGGCGTACCTGCTGTAACTTCTCTGATACGTAACATATCAATAAGTTAAAACGTTTATGATGTAGGTAGTTACTTATATTTTTAAAGGTTGTTTATAGTCCAAAACTTTTCTAGGCTGGATTGCAGTTTATCCAGAATAGTAGAAATTGCATTTTTTTATTGGAATGTCTTATTTTAGCTAAAATATAATAAGGAAACATAAAATTGGAGCGCGGAAACAAGTATTTATATATTTTTTTTGGAATTTTTTTTTTTAAATCCTGGCAAAAACAATACCTAACGCACAGTAACGTTTTAATTTTTTTTAAATCCTGGCAAAAACAATACCTAACGCACACGTATTTTTTAAGAAATTTTAAAAATATCCTGACAGAAACAATACCTAACGCACACCAGGCACACACATTCGACATCGCTCGGTCCACTATCTTCATGTTAGTTTACAATAGTTTGACAGATGAACGCAAAATTATAACTATAAAATGTTATAAAACGTAGGGTAAGAAGGGAAATAAGACATAATTTTGCAAATATACATTAATTGAAACAGTATTATTCGTATGAAAGCGTAAGTACCTACTTAAACACGGAAATATATGTAGTTCATCTAAACTAATTTTTTTCAGAAAAAATGCCAAAATCTCTATAAATATAGCTTTCCGCACCCAATTTTTTGCGGTATTTGGTGTTTTTAATGGTTTACCAAGTATATATAACCATTAATGTAAAATTCTTGAATTCTGAATAAACTGCAATTTAGCCCTTTTCTACCCTTTATTTCCGGTACCTAATATTTCCCGCTGATAATTAAACTTTTATAATTTATTGTCATCGCTTTGGAATACTTCTTCCAAACAGGTAATTTTCCAGGTAATAATTAAATTGTCACCCCTATTTTGTAAGGAAGGTTATGTTTTTGCAACACTACTATAGCAAATAACCAATAATAATTGCGAACACTGAATAAAACATGAGAATGACAAGCATATCCTAGAAAATACCTTTTAGGTTCCTAAATTTCCCTAAACAATATCGGAATATCCAGTAAATAATACCTAGAACTCTTACAACATTGTAAAGTACTTCTTTTCACACGTCATACTCCTTGTTACCTTAAAGTATCCTACTGATTTTGCCGCCAAAAGTGTAAAAGCAAAAGCGTTGCGCTCACCTGCATTTGAAGCCAAGTGTCAACAAACGTCCCACCGTTGTTCTGGTAGCAGTCCCCAGGATGTGCAGGTACTATCTGGTCATCGCCTGGGGTTCGCAGCAAGCAGCACACGCCCGTATCCATGCCGCGGGCGCAGCCACGGCACCGTGCACCAGGTCACTCACAGTCACGGGTCACGAGCACGGCACGGCACCAAGTCACAGACCACGAGGACACGGCAACCAACGGCACTCAGCAACACGACACTGATAACCTGCGCGCACACTCGCTCGGCTGTCAGCCAGTACTGACCGAGAGCAGGATGGATGGAATTGGAAAAGAGAGAGGGCATGCCAAGAGGAGGAGTGATGGGTAGTGGACTGGCTCAAAGTGGGGGAAAAGAAAGGGGTGAACACTAAACTCGAACTAGAAGGAAGATGATATTGGATCATCACACCTTTTACCCATTGTTGAGTGTGATATGTTATGCTTTGTGTAACATCTGGGAGAGGTTTAACTTTCTTTGGCTTGTGCTAGATTTTAAACCATTCTCAATCAAAATCTTTGGTGTCCAATCTTTTTAATCTGGGTTGCATCGCCTAGCGCATTGGTATAGAATATAATACATTTTAATTATAATTAGAATTTAACCAATATTACCATGACAAACAAAAAAAAAATGTTGTCCCGATTATTTTAAATTAAGTAATTTTATCGTTTAAGCAGCAGTAGAATAAATTTAATGATTGAATTAAAAAAATGTTTGTCTTGTAAACAGTTATATTTGATAATTTTTTGCGAACACAATAACGGTAGCTAGAGAGAACGAGAGTTGCGCGCACACTGGCTTGCCATCTCTCAGCGGCAACTTGGGCGCTAGAATGGAGAACAGTCTTAATCGACAGGTCTGAATTCCTTAGCGGTATAGTTGGAATAAGGAATCTATGAAACTGACTTATGCAGGGTTTACAACCTTTTATGGACGGATGGGCTTCTATGCGATCATATTTATCATCATACTTATTTTTTTATAAATTTTGTAAATTGAAACTATATAATAAATAAGACAATAAAACAAAATTTTAGTTTATTAACTGGGAAAAAATATGTACATATAAAAAAACAAGATATAATAAAATAGAGATGTAGTACAGAAAGTACATGTACAGTGTGGTGCAGTCAGATTTAAAAACAAATATTTACATGTAACAAAAAAACAACACATTACAATAAAATAGAGATTTAGTTCAGAGTACATGTACAGTACGGTGCCGTCAGATTTAGAAAAAATATCCAAACATACCTACTAAGTGTTTCTTAGAACAATGTACTTAAGTACATAAACATCGACATAAGTTTTAAGATAGTTGTTTTGCCGCCCGCTAAATCTTTCACTGATTAACAGGTATAACAATCTTATATGCAGATTTTGATATTTAATGTTATATTTATGTTTTTACCGGAGGATATTTTTGGTAAACGGACTTTTCAAAACCACAAACCAGTCACTTATATTTGTGCAAGTTATGCCTCCCATAGAAAAAGTTCTTTAACTACATATATATAAAGTATTAAGACATTATATTTAATATTAGAAGTTTGCGATTAAACTATATATTAAAGAATTATTTTGAAAAGTCTTGTCTAAAGTTTATTATGAAAATTGAAAAACTGTTTACATCGAGAATCACCTATGTTGCAAGTCTATTCGGGTAGGTATATATATATATATATATATATATATATATATATATATATATATATATATATATATATATATATATATATATATATATATATATATTAATAACATTATACGAGTATTAATGAAAATAATATACCTACCTACCTCAAATCCTAATCCTATGAAGCATAGGGTAAGATTATTTGTGGTAACTTTTTTATTCAGATTCACTATAACTTACATTCTTTTAAATAAATTAAAAATCTTATAACTTTTAGCCCATTTAACGTCGTTCGAAATATATTTTCAGTTATACCTATGAGAAATTGATGCTGTTAATACTCAACAGTTTTCTATCGGAAAACATTAATCGAATTTTGGATCAAAGAGATCACTCGGTTTCTCATTTTCAAAACGCAGTTTATTATTGTTTCTTAGTCTCTAATTTTTTCATATGTAAGAACTAGTAAAATTCTCATCATTGATATATCAAAAATTATTTTTAAAGATTTATTACCTGCTTATTTTATGAATTGAGGGCATTACGCTCCATCTCACGGGCTCTCAAATCTATCATGAAGAAAGCATCACACGGGTCACTTTTGTTCTATTTGAAAATTAGATATTATTTTCAAGTTCCAGGTTTGATGTCGATCAAAATTGAAACCGTGCCTTATATATCACAAACGGTCACCCACTAATGCACACACTAATGCACACACAATCATACCAATAATAATAATAAATAAATAAAATAAATAAATAAATATATCATCACGGCATATTACCCATTGCTAGGTGTGCCCATCTGCTTGGTACACAGATTTCGGTAATGATAATGACATATTTGTACCGTGCGGGCGTTAACCAGACGTCACCTCACGGGCACTCATTGCTGGCGTGGAGAGTGGGTCAATTTTGTGCCATTTAAAATTCGAAATATTTGGCGTCGGTTGGGATCGAACCCGGTTCACCAGATTCGCGACCTAACACTCAGGCACGCGGCCACGAGACCCCATAATAATAATAATCATAATAATAATAATAATAATAATAATAATAATATTAATTATTATTTATTTATTTTTGATATTGTATGATTAATAAAAGTTTTGCTAACCAAAGGTTAAGGTAAATAAAGTCAAATCTTTAGGTTATTTTATGCAAAATAGTTTTTGGGATTTTAAAATGTAAATTCCTCTAGGGTAAAATTTTAGAATTTGGAAAAAGCAGTAAAATATATACTTTACTTACCAATAATTTGAGACTTTTTTCTCGTACAATTTTAAGTACCTATAAATTCATCAAAATGACTAAAATATCTCAAATTAATGTAGGTATTATTTATTTTAAAAAAAATAGATTATCAGAGAAGGCAAAGGAAAACAAGTTTGTGAACAAGACATTTAAAGTAGAGGTATAATACAAATCATAAATTACGAGTATGTTAATAGGAATATTACAATGATGTCTAATGTTTACAATCAAATATGAACTTTTCCTCTATTAAAATTTATCTTTATTGCGAGCGGATTATAAATAAATAATAAAGTGCAAATATTTATTTTTAAATCAAATCTTAAAATAGATGTGACATATCATCTATTAAAGTATAACGTTGTTACAACTGATGAATCACTTTGACATCAGTCATTACTTGCTTATAGTAAAGGAAATGACAATTTGCGGTCAAAATTATCTTCAAACAAACGAAAATCGAGCAAATATTTAAAAATGTATTTCCGGACACTAAAAACCATAAAACAATCAATCTTTAACCTTCACCTCATAATATTTCAATTGTTTCAACTTATATTAACCATTCAAGTGTGTCTAACAACAGTATTAGATACATACAAATACAAATTATATTGATTTGTAATAATCAGAGATAGTTATATTTATTCAGTAGCTTATGGCATTGAAATATGATGAATGTTATAATTATTTTCATTTGTTTTTGCCTGAAGCAAACATATAATTTTTTTATTAGAACCAACAAATGTTAACGAGAAATTAATTATTTTTTGAACGTGAGTATTTGTAGAATTTAAATTATAGCAATTTTTTGTAATAATACAGTTGGAAAAAATAATTAAATTTAATTATTATTAATCTCTACAATTTAAATAACTAATATATTATACGTCAATTATACATACCTACCCACGTATAAAAATAATACACATGTACGTTTATCATTACAATATATATAAGTATGTCAAAATTACTTCGAACTCATTTCTGTGACTGAGCATGCTAATCTGCTTATCATAAATTTCGATTTCTCATACTGCACTCTAATATTTGCAGGGATACTTCGAGAGAGAGTACAGAATATAGTCCGTGACACCAAAGAAAACTGGTACGGTAATGGAAAGTACCTTAAGTATACAGGCTGTCTCATTTTCGATGTTTTTTTAAGGTATCTCGAGTAATATTAATGATAGAGCGAAACCGTTTGCACATTGCAGAGCCAACTTTTCGTAAAAAATTTAATAGTCACCACAGGAATTTTCGATCTTCTTTTGTTTCTGAGCTACAGGCAAAAACTCGTTTTTCGCTCATTTTGAAAATATCTCATATCTTATTTATTATGATAGTTAGAGAAAAAATGTTTTTACAAACATTTTACCGTTTTTTAAATAGGATAAAATGGCGTAGTTAGATTTTTTGAAAACTTAATAATTCTCGATATATAACACAAACTTTTGATTTTTTAAATGGAAACCTATATATTATTTATTATGATTGTTAGAGAAAAAATGTTTTCACAAAAATTTTACCGTTTTTTAATAGAATAAAATGGCGTAATTAGATTTTTTGAAAACTTAATAATTCTCGAGATATAACACAAACTTATGATTTTTTAAATGGGAATCTATATTGAAAATATTCTCCTCTTTTTGCTTATTTTATAAGCTTTTCAATGATATATAACAAGTCTTTATTCTTTCGAGTCACGGACTTTATGTGATCCAAGAGCCGATTTATAATAAAACTAAACCTCAATACTGTGTGATAAGGAAATAAAAAAGTTAGGTATTAATTCTTAAAATATTCGAGTTTTGAATGTCCTTAACATCTACGTCACACATTTACTCTACTCTAAATTCTTACTATTTTCAAGCATTCTGATTATTATTCTCATTATTATTATTATTATTATTATTATTATTATTATTATTATCATTATTATTATTATTATTATTATTATTATTATTATTATTATTATTATTATTATTATTATTATTATTATTATTATTATTATTATTATTATTATTATTATTATTATTATTATTATTATTATTATCAATTTTAATTTGCTTAACATTTGATTTTGGCTAAATGAAATACATATTGGGAAATTCGGACACCTTCGAAATTAGTTCTAGCCTGATGAGTCTTGGCAAAAGTACATGGTGTCTAATTTTCGATGTTTTTTTAAGGTATCTCGGGTAATATTAATGATAAAGTAAAACCATTTGCACATTCCAGGGTTAACTTTTCCAGAAATGTTTAATAGTCACCACAGGAATTTTCGATCTTCTTTTGTTTCTGAGCTACAGGCAAAAACTCGTTTTTCGCTTATTTTGAAAATATCTCATATCTTATTTGTTATGATAGTTAGAGAAAAAATGTTTTTACAAAAATTTTACCGTTTTTTAAATAGGAGAAAATGGCATAATTAGATTTTTTGAAAATTTAATAATTCTCGAGATATAACACAAACTTATGATTTTTTAAATAGGAACCTATGTTGAAAATAGTCTCATTTTTTTGCTTATTTTATAAGTTTTTCAATGATATATAACAAATCTACATTCTTTTGTTTTAAACATAAAAAACGAATTATTAATTTATTGGGGTGAAAATATTGGAAATTATTAAGAAATAAATGAAAAAATCTATTCCAGATCATCATTTGCATATTTCTAACGGTTTTTGTTTCAGTTTTACTCACTTTTTCTATTTATTTACTTCAAAAGCATATTAAACCATTCTGATCGGATTGTGTCAAAGCCAACTGTAACGTTGATAAATAGTAATTTAACTGACCCGAAAATAATTGGTTAAGAATAATTTTGAGAACAGAATTAATAGATATTGAATCAAAATAAACAAATGATGATTTGTAATAAATTTTTTCATTTGTTTCTTGATAATTTCCAATATTTTTACCTCAATAAATTAATAATTCGTCTTTTATTAATGTTTACAACAAAAGAATGTAGACTGGTTATATATCATTGAAAAGCTTATAAAATCAGAAAAAAGAGGAGAATATTTTCAATATAGATTCCCATTTAAAAAATCATAAGTTTGTGTTATATCTCGAGAATTATTAAGTTTTCAAAAAATCTAATTACGCCATTTTATTCTATTAAAAAACGGTAAAATTTTTGTGAAAACATTTTTTCTCTAACAATCATAATAAATAATATATGGTATATTTTCAAAATTAGCGAAAAACGAGTCTTTGCCTTTAGCTCAGAAACAAAAGAAGATCGAAAATTCCTGTGGTGACTATTAAACTTTTCTCGAAAAGTTGACCCTGCAATGTGCAAACGGTTTCGCTCTATCATTGATATTACCCGAGATACCTTAAAAAAACATCGAAAATGAGACATCCTGTACACTATAAGTTGAGACAAACTATAACTTCTTAAACAAAAATACTTACGCAGCTTTTTTTTGAATACCTAGTCGTAGATAAACTGTACCTAGTATTCTACAGCTCAACAGTCTTAGGTGACAGTCCTTGCTGGTGTGACTTTCATTGTTTTAGCTCTGTCAATCGTTTACGGATTATTTTAAAGAAAAATACTTCAAATAAAAGATGCGTAGAATTATTTTTTGTATAACTGTTATTTGAAGTATTTTTCTCTAAAATAATCCATAAACGATTGACAGAGCTAAAACAATGTAATTACAGCAGCGAGGACTGTCACGTTAGACTGGTTGGGCTTTACTTTACTTGTGTGCATTGACTATAACTCATTCGAATGAATGGGGTCATCCACCATAACAGAAAATAATAAAGTACATACTTTATTTAAAATATTATTCAATAAATGACGATTAAGATAAGAAGACTTAGCGTAGGAAAAGGGTATGCGGACGAAAAAGGTTTGCGGACAAAAAGTGACAACCTTCAGAAAAGTGACTTTTCGTACAGGTAGACAGAAAAAGTTTTTTTAATAATTACTTATCGAGATATTTGAAATTTGTTGTCTGTCACTGTTGCGTCACACCATTACTATCATTATCTCGTAGCCTACTAGAGTCTGCGAGTAAAAGAGCAATAGGAGTCACCGCGACGTCATATTGGTATTAAAAATCAAATGTAGTTAAACTAAAAACAATTATAACTTTTTAATATTGCGATTTGTTTCAAAATTAAACGAACTTTCATTTAAAATATTTAAAAAATAAGAGCGGAAGACCCGATTACAATCCTGTAGCAAGCTTCAATCTCCTTTGTTTTAACCATCATTACACGCTTGTTGAATAAAATTCTTTTTCTGCATAAATTAGTTAGTAACTAATTAATATATTAACCGGATTTATTACTAAATGTTAATTGCGTAAATAACAGGTAGCACAGATAATTTCTTTAAATGTCTTCTGTTATATTTTTTCACAGTTTAATTGATTTTATTAACAACATACCATTACAACAGTTATTTTTCTGACGCGAGTAGAAACGGCAATAACAATAATTTCCGATATTTCTAAGAAAACTTATTATAATTAAAGAATACGTATAGGAGTAATAATTAGCTATCGCATTTTTATTATCTGTTCATACCATATTAGCTGTACAGACGTCAGACATCCATAAATAAATTAAAAAACAGAAAATATTTTTATTATGTTTCAAAACATTCGCTGTAAAAGTGACAACCAAAATGAACTCAACGCAATTTCACGCTTACTTAAAAATAACAAAATAATTATAACGAAAAATTTGGTTAACATAATTCGGCTCCAAGTGCAATTCGTTTTACTGCTTTCACATCAAGTCTAAAGTGAATTAGTCATAGCCATACGGGATGTGTAGATAATACAAATTGTATTTTTACTATATAACCAAGTTACAGTGTCGTTCTTTCTGTAGAATGATGAAAACATACACAAATATTACAAACTATTTGTTCAATTAAAACATTTCATAAAAATTGACATTTCACACTATTTCCTTTTAAATCAATCAATCTCCATTTTCCGATGTTTTTGTCCATTTAATTTTTTATTAAGAAATTTTTGTAGCCTACTGCAAACCCCCCTTTAATTAAATTTTTTTCGCTTCGTATTTTTGATTCGCTTAAATGTCATTGCTAACTCTGGTGAAAAACTAAAGATAAGGAAACAGTATGTTTCTTTATTTTTCTTCATCCAATCATTGTGTGACCTATCCGTCTGAACATCTCCTTTAAATCTTTCAGGTTCGTTTTGTCCAATAACGCTTCCATTCGCATACTTTATATGGAATAGTTATAATACATTTTTACCATGTTCATCGAATCATTTTTTATCAGAACTACGCATTTCACACCTTTTCCTTTTAAATCAATCAATTTTCGTTTTCAGATGTTTTTCTCCACTTTATTTCATTTTAAGAAATTTTTATTAGCCTACTACACTTTCTGATCCGTTCATATTCCCAGTGCGATCCGATTATAATGAGCCTGTTTCACATTTTTCAAATAGTGTTTTAAATGAAAATTTATGGAATATTTTTCATATTAATAATTATTTTTTTATTTTCGTAAATAATTACATACGAATATTGGCGCCAAAAATAGTCATGAAAAACAACCCCCACTCCTGTGTCGTAGAAGCATATACATTAAGTCATTCACAGCCAATAGAGAAACAGTTTTTCCACCACCTACATTTATTTTTGTTATTTAGATAAATAAACGTAAACGATAGTTTGTCACACGTTAATAACAAACTTCTAATTTGACATTTGACGCTGACATTTTCCATTATAAATGACTTATATTGACTAATACAGAATACAGTCAAGTCGCACAGTTTACCGAAAATCGAATTTATATCAGAAAACGAGTGTTTTACTGTTGCCGAAATAAGGTGTGTTAAAGAGTTAATGTAAAATAAAATGTAAAAACCCAACCATCAGCTCTTCGACCTATTGCTTCCAGCCACAAGTTTCTTTTCTTCGCATCTTTTGGCATATTTATGAATTCAATAGTAGGTTTGATCCTAGCGCATTTTTGCAAGAAGGCCCAATACGATATTGTAAATTACTTATTTTATATTGAATTTTGTATTATTTAACACGAACCAAACTCAAAAATTTGATACTTGTTTGACAACTTTAACAATATATTTATCATAACACTTGTCCGTACAGTACAAATATGTCATCATCATTCCCGATATCTGCGTACAAAGCAGGTTGGCACACCCAGCAATGGGTAATATGCCGTGATGATATATTTATTTATTTTATTTATAACACTTGTAACAAAGCACAAAGAATTGACACTATAAGGGACAAATTGGAGCCGATGAAGATATATGTGTTGTGACGTCACTTTCTGTTTCAGATCACGTGACTTTTTCAAAATATTATCCTAATTAATTGTAAAATATCTAATGGATATTTAAATAATATCTTTTTAAATTTAATACTTAGAAGGCATATAAAAATTCTCGCAACAGTCCTATTTGCCTCTACCTAACCTAAATCTTCGATTTCCAAGAAAAAACTATGCTTTGCACAGCAGAAAGTCGTAAAATATTTTTTTACTAAAATCAGATCATTTCAAATGACCCAAATACAAATCACCGTATTATGGTCTCTTTAATTCTAATTTTAACAATATTACGATAATATTTGTGGTGAATATGTGAATGTCATTGTGTTAATGTAGGATGAAAACTAATTCAAATACTATCAATCAAAATTTTGGATAGTGGAATTTCTAATCAATACTACTTACAAAGGAAATATTCAAGACAATCAACAAAACGAAAGTGGTATTTTATTTGAAGCTCTAAATTGTTTTTCTTACTTTAAAAATAATTCATTTTTACTTGAACCTGCAGAATACTGTCCTCAGTCATCACAACAAAATTGAATAAAACAAATATCCAATCAACAGAAGGAATAGTTAAAAGTGACGCTCTAACTTTTCTTAACATATCAGTAATATTATATGTATAAGTATAACCGAATCTAAGGCACAAAATTCACGTCAACAAATGTAAAATAGCTTGAAGTTGACCTCGGCTCGAGTTCTTCTGACGTGAGTTTTGTACGTTAGGATAGGTTAAAACATCTTCAAAAGTAAAAGCACTACTTTAACTATTTTTCCTATTAATTATACGTCAAAATAATTTCAAATGACCCTCTTGTACCTTGCGTACCCAGCGGGGTGGTTTTAAGTGTCAAATCTCCCTTTCTCTATGAAAAAAAATATTTAAATGGCGTAAAGAAGAAGATATATAATTTTTTAGTTATCTTTATCACATTTTTATTTTATTTTTACCCGCCTTGTAATTATTCTGGGTACGCCTATGACCACTCTTAACTATTTTTGCTGTTAAACGGACATGGAAATAAATAGAATTCAAAATGATTTTATTTAACTCTAAGGTGAGGTGAGTAATGATGATGACATATTTGTACCGTGCGGGCGTTTACCAGGCGTCACCTCACGGGCATCATTTCCGAAATCTATATACAAAGCAGATTGACACACCCAGCAATGGGTAATACGCCGTGATGATACATTTATTTATTTATTTATTTATTTATTTTAGGTGACGGTAAGCATAGCTTTTTGCAACATTTTTAAAAATATTAAATTAAAATAATGAGGTTCATTATTTAAATATGAACATAATTTCTTGGTTACCCATTTAATACATTAAAATATATGTAATTGACAAATAAATATCTCTGTAAAAAAAACTAATAAATTTGAATTAAGAATAAAAGACAGATATAAAAATTAATCATACCTACCTACCTCGTATATTTGCCATGATTATTAACTATGAATTTACGGACGGAAAATAAAAATTGAAAAGGCGGAAGGTAATATGCTAGTTACAGTTACATTAAATTTTTATAATATTAAGGTCAAATAGGTAGTTTCAAGTTTACAGTAGATAAAATAATATTAAATAAGGTGGCGTTGTATTTTATTTTGTACCACAAATGCCACACATAAATCAAGATCGTATTTTCATTTTATTATTAAACTGACTAATATAATTTTCTATTAATGTAAAATTTAAAAATTAATGAACATACAATAAAAATCTGTCGTAATTTTCTACCAAAACTGATTTTTCCACCCTCAACCCTTTGTTTTTCTTTCTCCCTCTATATGTATCATCAAAACTTCTTTCTTTCCATCAATAACCTTCTCTGATTGGCCGCTTTCTCGCAGCCAATGAGCTTCTTCCGTTCATCGTTGCTAGGATACGGATTGCTTGTGTTGTGTGTGGTCTGTAGTTCGCGACCTGGTAACGGAGGCGCTAGTTGTAGGGTACTCACACATCTACACACAATGGCAAAGAAATTGCGTTTATTGCATAAGTATGTGTGTGATTGCGTGCATAATTATTATAATTACTCCCAGCAAGTGAATTAATTACAGGTAATGTTTTAATTCAAGGATTGATGAATGAATGACATTGACGCCGTGTTACTCGAAAAGTTTTTTAATGGAACTAGGTCGCTGATTTAAATAAAGACAAATTATACCTGTCTAATTATTACATTTCAAACTTTTATTATTCTTTATACCTATATAATTAGACATATCATTGTACATTCAAGTACAGAGATACGAGTATCATTAAAAAATAAAAATAGGTTTTTTCTGCTAAATTATTTAATTGGAGTAACGATGATCGACTGGGAAAATGATGCAGGAAAAGAAGAAAAATTCTCGGAAATGCAGTCAAGATAATATGTTTATTTGATTATGCCGACGTTTCGATCATACTGTACTATACCCTGAGGATGATCATAGTATGATCGAAACGTCGGCATAATCAAATATACATATTATCTTGACTGCATTTCCGAGAAGTTTTCTTCTTTTCCTGCATTCTAAAATCAGTTCTTATTTTCCCCAACCCAAAAAAAAAACCACAGGGTTTTTTAAATCCATAAATAACCTAATTAAACCCAGATTAGCTATTTATATGAGGTCTCGTGGCCGCGTGCCTGAGTGTCTGATCGCGAATCTGGGGAACCGGGTTAGATTCCGACCGACGCCAAATATTTCGAATTTTAAATGGCACCAAATTGACCCCCTCCACGCCGGCAATGAGTGCCCGTATGGTACAAATATGTCATCATCATTACCGATATGTGCGTACAAAGCAGATTGGCACACCCAACAATGGGTAATATGCCGTGATGATATATTTTTATTTTATATTAGCTATTTATGTTTTTAGATGCAAAATGATGGTGTTTTTCGCACTAGACCTGAAGATGCCATGTACCATGTGCGAAAAACACGATTTTTCCACAAATTGCATACTAGGTTATTTCTAATTCCGTTTAAATTCAACAAGAAGTAAATAATGAATTATCATAAATTAGAAGTTAACTGTTGCTTTTTGCACTAATGGGAAAAAGAATGTCATTGTGAATGTTATATTTAATTTGTATGTATTTAATATAATAATATATATAATATAAAAAATATATAATAACTTTATAATACCTATACCTATATAATAACGAATATCTAATAAAGCCCATTTATACCCAAAGATCAAAGAAGCCCAATAAAACCCAAAAAAAACACTTGTAAATGAAAGCCGAAACAAAGAAGATAGTATAAAACACTCGTTACAGAAGGCTATTCAAGCACTCGTTCGTTCGCTGCTAAGCACTCGTGTCCGAATTTCAAACTCGTGTTTGAATGTTTGAATATAGGTACTATTCTAAAATTTCAATACCTACCTATTACATTATACGTAATACAAAAAAAATCTGATGTGGACACCACACGACTCCCTTGTACACAAAACCAACATGAAGTATAGACCCAATTGTAAAATTGCACGTATTTGACATAATTTGACAATAACATTATTTTTTTTGTTATTTATTAGAAAAACCAAAAAGTATATATATATATATATATATATATATATATATATATATATATATATATATATATATATTTAATTTATATATCTCGCTTATACAAAGGGCTAATTTGATAATACTTGATGTGCTAGACACAGAATTTAATTCTCTAAAACTCTTATTTGAAGCATTTATTTCTAAAATCAAAATAAAACCATTTTTTTTTTCAAGAAATACTGGTAACAACTTCAGGTAATATATCACTTCCGGTTAGCCTATTTTAACCAAAATCTACTATGTTATTCCCACTGACATAAAATTATATACCAAATTTGAAAAGTTTAGGATTATATTTTAAAATACTTTTTCATTAAAATCTATTATAGGCTTCAAGTAAAGTATCACTTCTGGAAATTATGTAATATCCAAAAAGGGAAGTACAAAACAAAATATTATAGCAGTCCCAAATAGACAATTTCAACTTTCTACGGCTTACCGTTTTTGAGTTATGTGGGATACGTACATACGAACAGACATCACGACGAAATTAGTCAAAATGGATTCAGGGATGGTCAAAATGGATATTTCCATTGAAATCTGAAAACCGTAATTTTTCGCGATTACATTTCTTCCTCCACTATGTACAAGGAAGTAAAAATGTAATATGTAATATCAATGGATAAATCACATATTTTTTAAACCATTTTAAACAAAAAGTCCCAATGAACTAATGCTCAAAACCGAAGCTCGTCTTCCACAGGAGTATACCAACTTCTTGAGCATAGTTCTGGAGGTGTTACTCTGTATAATTTAGAAATAGTTACAGATATAATTTTCAAACTCGGTATCGGTATATTTGTCACATCATATGTATGTACAAGAATATTTTTTTGTAAATTTTTCAGATTTTTCACAACACTCCTTGTTTGGTTATAGAGTTACAGAGAACTGCTGGGAGTAAAAACAATGTAAGCTTTTTATTCTTATGGTTTTATATATATATATATATATATATATATATATATATATATATATATATATATATATATATATATATATTTTGCTGTGACTTAGGTGTATTCAAAGACTTACTCAAGATTTAATCTAATATTAAATATCTTATAATACTGATAACTTGTTCTTTTTAAATTACGTAGATATACCTACAGGTATGTAGGTATGTATTTTATATTTAGCCGCGCATACTAAAAATTTGAGAAATATTTAAAAAAATACCTAATAATATAACAACATATTTGTGAAAATATCAAATAATCTACTGCCTTAGAAATTTAGAATTAAATTTAGATCGCGTATGTCGATACTGTATTAAGTTTTTTAAAAGTTATACTTATAACAGTGATCCACCATTGAATCCACTCTGTTACGTGTTTATATTTTTCTATCTTTTTTATAACTATACTCTTACTCTTCCTCATTGTTAAGTGCTATTATGATCTTTCGAATGCACCTGATTCAGCGTTTATTGTTACATCAACATCTAGCTTGCTGTGGTGGCATAAACTAAATAAACAAGCGAAGAACCAGTCGGACGGACATTCACTACAATAGATATTATTTTAGAGGATGGCGTTGCATAATGTTGCGTCTGTTTCTCTCAATAGAAAGTGAGTTTTTTGAAAAGTCCAAGCCGTGTTATGAAATATCGACTACAGTTTCAGTTATGGGAAATAACAGTTGGAGAAAGATTAAATGTTGGATTTGGTATTAGCATTAGCTTAGCTGTTTGTTCCCTTCACATTCAAAAAGGAGATTGCCGTTTCTTTATTTCGCAGTTATGCATTATGTTTACAAACAAGTGTAATTTATTGTTGGTACTTTCAGTATTTATGGCTGTTTGCACCATAGCAATTTAGATTTTAAATATAACCTTCACATTAAACAAATTTTTAGTTGCTTAGCCATTATTTCATTTTATATTTTTAAAGCCTACTTTACTTTTGTCTGAACCAAATTAATAATAATGATATTATATTTAAAGTAATGCTATGTGTTCGCTCAAGTGGTAAAGTTATATTATGAAAACGAACACAACTTTAATTTTAATTTAAAGTGTTAAAGCAAAGATAAAGTTTATTATGAAAATAGACCTAAAAGCGTTAAGTTCGAATAAAAATGATTTTTTCTACAGCCATTTGCGCTCTCTTTTGCCTACACAGATTGTCACTTTGCCGCTCATGCGCGACAAAGTAAAAAAATGCTCGCTATCCAAATTTCTAACTATACAATGTTGAGAAATGTCACTTGTCTACATTTTTAATAGAAACGTTTAGTCATGAACTAATGGCACTGTAGTTACACATTTACCACCTTCACAAGTCAGTCTGACATATAACTGCTCTGTCGGTATATTACATAAACAAACAAAATGCCACACTGCTGTGAAAATAAAATAAGGCATTCATTTTCAAAAACGAAAATATAAAATGCATAAATTAGATGGAAGCAATAGCTCAAGAAGGATGGAAAATAACGGTAATTAAAATTAAATATAAAATAAATTGTGTGAACAGTTGTGCTGCCACCTGCAAAAGTTTGGCGTGAACGCTGCCAATGGACACCCACTTTTTCACTGAACTAGTTTAATGTACTTGAAACTAATATATATACAGGGTGATTCACCGGTCTGTCCTCTCTCTATAACTCTTTTATTTTAAGTCAGATAGAAAAACTCTTCGAATATAATTTATATGATATATTATTGTCTATCTACGTACTATATGCATTTGTATACAGGGTGCTCCGTTTATGCGCAACAATATGTAACTTTATATTTCTTAATGGAACATCCTATATTTATTTATTTATTTTGATAGTAAATTAGATTCCCTTTAAAAAAGTATTAAATAATTAGGGGTTTAAAATTATAATTTAAGAAGTTATTTACGTTCATAAAAAATAGTAGTTCAGAGTGGAAAAACCCATAATATAATACAAAATTTTGATCCTTTTTTATTAATATTTATTTTAAACATTACACTAATTCCAAAGAAGCTATTAAAATATAATGACAGATTAAATAATGCAAAATTATAATAAATGCTCGAAAACTTGTCCTTCAATTTCAATAGATTTTTCTATTATAAATATTACATTAACCATCTCATCTTTACTAAAATTTGAATTATACATTTTCACATCAACATCAACAATGATAAACTAAGAGTATTTTTATATTTTGCGTTCATAATGAAGTCATTACGATACGTAATTTTTTGTTTTAGACGGTTGGTACTAGATGATGTTTCTTTAACCCATTTTTACCTAATTTTAGTTAACTGACAATTCATTTTAATAATATAATGTCGAAATTATTATTATTATTTTTTATTTAGGGAAGATTATTTACATGAAAATGTACAAATGGTTACAAATATAATCACAAATTGAGTAAGTAAATGTTATTGTAGAAGGCGCAAAATATAAAAAATAGTATAAAATACTCATTTTGTAAGACTTTCTTTCGCACTTTTCAATTAGAAAACTCGCTAACGCTCGTTTTCTAAATTTTGACGCGTGCGAAAAAAACATGTCTTATAAAACACGTTCTTTAATATACTATTGTACAACTTGTTTGTTTAAATTCGAAACAATTGATCAAATTATCCATAGCTTACTTTGTTAATAATAACATGATAGAAACATCATTCAACGAATAAAGATAAATAACTTCTTAATTTATAATTTTAGACCCCTTATTACTTAATACTTTTTTAAAGGGAATCTAATTTACTATCAAAATAAATAAATAAATATAGGATGTTCCATTAAGAAATATAAAGTTACATATTGTTGCGCATAAACGGAGCACCCTGTATACAAATGCATATAGTACGTAGATAGACAATAATATATCATATAAATTATATTCGAAGAGTTTTTCTATCTGACTTAAAATAAAAGAGTTATAAAGAGAGGACAGACCGATGAATCACCCTGTATATAATTTTTCAAATCGTACAAACGTGACTCCTACCTGACGCACAAAGTCTTTGAGAGTCCGTGAGATATTTTTTTAGCGTCTATTGCGCTTTACACTACCGATGTATTACCATTACTGCAAATAAAAGCAGATTAACATCCCGAGAAATGTGTAATATATCATATTATAAGTAATTATTATTATTACATATATAATGTCAGAATAATTATTGACAACGAAACAATGTAATAGTGTTTCAGTGTAATAGATTATTAATCTTTTGTAATATGTAATTAACTATTACGAGTAAATGTATTAATTTCGTATGTTAATAAAATTGGCAGTTTAAAATAGGCTATAGATTTCAGACAATAAATAAAATTTTATGTACCTGCCCAAATTGGAGGTGTGTAAATAAAGTGATGAGACTGATTTTTTAATAATTTTTTTGTTCAATTAAAATTCCACATTGTTTCCTTCAAAGTAATTGCCTTGGGAAGCCACACAGTGATGGAGGCGATTTTTGCACTTTTCATATAGCAGTGCTGGAACTGGGATACTGAAATTGCCTTCAGCTGGTCGGTTACAGCAGTTTTAATGTCTTCTGGTGTCCCAAAATGGCCTCCTTTGAGGTGATTTTTCAATGTTGGAAAGAGAGAGGTCACAGGGAGTCAGGTCAGGTAAATAGGGGGCTCAGGGAACCACAAGAATGTTTTTTTTTTTTTTTGTTGAGGAATGAGAAATTCTAAACTCCACTTCATTGGTCAGAACTTTATGGACAGTCGTGTGGTTCAAAATCAGCTAGTCTGCGATCAATCTGACAGTTAACCGACGGCCAGACCTCACCACAAGGTCTCGGATTCGTTTCACATTTTCGACATTGGGCCTTCTCATCTCGACCTTCGTAAAATGCCAGGAACCACTTGAACACTTTGGCTCTTGACAAGTTTCAAACAGAAATTGTTCGCACATTGTTACTCGTAATTTCGCTTTAATGACACAGCCAAAAAAATCAATCTATAAAAAAAGCACTACCAGTCCACCTATAGACACGAGCAACTCGCCACTCACACTGTGGATACATAAGATGTTGAAGTGCACCCCCTGTGAAGGGAAGACGCACAGTGTTGCCAGTTCTTGTGATCTGCTGCCAGTCTCATTACTTTATTTACATACCTCGAACATACATACATTAATTTAGAAATATATCATCACAACATTTTAATTTTACTCATCCTCAGCAATGAATGTCAATACTTTAAACAGATTATGGTAGTGACGAATATTTTTATCATAGTGTAAACAATATGATAATAACTATGGCAACTGGCAACCAGTTACCTGTTTCATGCTCTTGCCCTCGCATTTTATTAATTTCAATACCATCACCCCTCGCATAACCCAATAAAAAAGGAATACAGAAAACAAACAATATCACACTACCATGGGCGTAACTAGAAAATATTTCTAGGGGGGGGGGCAGGCCCTTTGTGTTCGAAATGCAAAGTAAATAGGAATTCCCATTTTGTCGTATGTACGCATTAAAAAATTTGTTTTGACAATCACTGTTCTAGAATATTCCAAAAAATTATTGAATATCCCTTTAAATTCTAGAATATTCCGGAAAATTCTAAAATATTCTATAAATTTTTGGCAATTTTAAATAACAACAGCTCAGTTTAGTTTTAAATAGCGACACAAACAGATAGAACTTTCCGAAACATTCTAGAACGTCAAAGAACTTTATGGAAAAGAAAATTCTAAAACGTTCTGGAACTTTATGGAAAATTCCAGAACTCTCTCGAAATTCTGAACTTTCTGAAACATTCTAGAACTCTCTGGAACTTTATGAAAAACCTTCTTAAACTTTTATGTACATTTTAGATTATTTTGGAACATGTAAGAAACTTTTCCAACTCTCCGGAATATTTAAATAAATAAATAAATATATCATCACGGCATATTATCCATTGCTGAGTGTGCCAATCTGCTTTGTTCGCATATATCGGTAATGATGATGATATATTTGTACCGTGCGGCCTTTACCAGGCGTCACCTCACGGGCACTCATTGCTGGTGTGGAGAGTGCATCACAGGGGTCAATTTTGTGCTATTTAAAATTCGAAATATTTGGCGTCGGTCGGGATCGAACTCGGTTCCCCAGATTTTGCGACCAGACAGTCAGGCACGCGACCACGAGACCCCACTTAAGTATAATATTTAAGTATACCTACAATGTTGATTGTTTTAAATTTTCTACGTGAAAACTCCAAGGCATCACTGATTACTTTAGCTAGTGATTAAATACAGTGAATTTAAGAATAAAGGGTCGAATTCAGCACTCTTCTTTAACTAATGAAGTTTATCTAAAAATAACAAAATAAAGAGAGACTTATACGGTTATACATTAATAAGAAAAAGATCCAAGCTATTGTAATAAGACGAGAGTAAGCGCAATAACAGATAAATAACTTTTTATAAACTTTTCTAAATTATAGTTTCAATATTCATATTTTAACTCTGTTTATCTATTTAAGTCAAAATTCAGTTTAGAAATCCATATTGTATTATGATAGTCACGACATTTATTTGTTGATAATTAAGTCTGGAAATTATTAAGTATACGTGCGTGACTTTGGATGCCCTACCCTATGCACCCCGTACTCCTAAGATAATCCTGTCCTGAAGATAGCGGTTTGTTTTTAAAGATAGTTGAATTTAGATACTCGTGAAGTAAGCATGTAAGAGTCGAAATTAGTTTATAGCGTCGAGCAGACGTGTCTTGTTTTTGGACATGTAGTGTCTTTTAGTTTTGGGGCGACGCCTGCCAGCTGGGTTACAAAATGTAACATATTAGTAATGGCTTAGTTATGTTTAGTTTAATCCATAATTAATAATAAGCTATAATAATCATGTAAATAAAGTATAAGTTATTAAATAACAAGTTGTGTCCATGTCCGTAAATCCGTAGTGTTCATCAGTGTAAAGTGTAAGTGTATGTGTGTTCTCCCTTATCACGAATTCCTTCTCTTGAGTCCTTCTGCACGAAGTCCTTCTCACCAAGCCGTGGACGCCAATCATCCGAGGTGTCCACCAGTCAGTCAGTGTATCATCGTTGGAGTAAGAAACAGTAAGAAAAAAGAGTAATCATCAGTATCAGTAGTAAACAATAAGATGCAGTAATAGCAGAAGCGAAGGAGACCCCCCCTCGTGTTACACTATTTCTAATATATTTTCCTAGGGGGGGGGGGGCATGGCCATTTTGGGGAAGGTCGGGTCCCCTCTGGACCCCCCTAGTTACGCCTATGCACACTACACATATCGTATATCTACGATAGAAAATTGTGGAGGTGAGATATTTCTACCTATCAAACTACATCTGTAAAAGTAAAATTTATTAACAAGATTAGAGTTTTATTAGGGTACTATACCATAGTCAAATTTTAACTATCTTAAATACGAAGACGAAAATATGCATAAATTAATGAGTATTAGTGAAAAAAATTTGTTTCAATATTGATTAGGTCGCAAACTACGAGTTCAAGAGATTAAAGTTGATGACTAATTAGGTATGACGCGTTAGGTTAGAATTTGATTTGTCACATTATTTTAAAAACGAGATTCGCGCGTCTGCTGCGGTCACCTTTGAAAGATTATGAACTGTCACGTTGTTGTATAACCTAATAAAAAAAAATACAATTTTATGTTTCATGAATTTGTTTAATTATAATATCTAGTACTATTAACAATTATAATGTATTTATAATTAAATCAATTTGTAATTAATAATATTAATTAATCAAAACAAACAAACACTAGCACCATCCGCCGTCATACTTTGTGTCATAATATTGTCAAACTATTTCAATGTTCTATAATTTATTAAGAAAAAAATGCTTATTATTTATGTTATTTATGCTTAATAATAATTTCTTCGTGAATATAAGGTATAAGTTTTTATATAAAAATACATCAGCTATGCAAACTTGAAAAAAACCTGTTCTCTCTAGAACTAACAATTTGTCGACCACTGGAAGTACCAGCTACGTCACGCAAGAAATTCTTAACTTTAAAAATTCATATCTCGCTTATTACGTAAAATTTTTAAGTCGCGTTTGCACTAAAATTCTTATTTCATTCTGTTGTTACAGAATTTTTTTTTTTTAATTAATATAGGAAACTTTTATATCTAATATTTGAGCAAAGATTTCCAAGGTGTACAAATAATACGAGTATGTACTTTTTCTGAATTATAATGTTGCAAGGAGTACAAATTGGCGATTTTTAAAAATACTTAAAAGTTGTTCTTTTATTTTTCTAAACATGCCTTAACCTAACGACCTAACTTAAATAACAATTTTTTCTACTCCCATTTGAAAAAGTTATCATTTCTTCACAATCTGCAGAATGGATATGTAGGCAATACTAGTTAACTGAATGGATATAATTTCATATCCATTCTAGTATGGCTTATGAAATCCACGAATCACAAATCTCGGAGTTCTGTAACCCAGGCAACTGTCTATTCATTTATTACAAGATTAAGAAGAAGAACGATACAAATGTCATATTTGGCATTTCAATGTTGTCATTTAGATGGAAATATTTTCGGTATAAAAAAGATTTGAATAATTTAATAACAATTAACTGAATTATATTATGAATTAATTGTAAGTATTGAAAAAGAACGCATAAAAAATGGAAATCAGAACGATATGAAATATCGCATTGCCAAGTCAAGGTTATCCTTTAGATTTGGCAATAAAAAATCGTAAGTAGTATGTAAAAGTATTGTATACTTATAAAATAAAATATTATTTTAATAACAAATGTCATTAAGAAAGCCTAGGAAAACAAGTACATAAAATAATATTAATTAATAATATTCAATAACATTTCAAATTTCTATAGTTCACAATTTCCTTCTTTTCGTTAGTCGTAGAAAAAGTATGCTGTACAACTCGAGTGGAATGTCCATATCGCCTTCGGATGATTGAACACTCCGCCTACGGCGTCGTGCTCAAACTTCATCCTCATGCGATATGGACATCATATCCACTCTTGTTGTACAAACTACTATTGTAATTCTACACAACTCAGAAGTCCGACGTTCATTTTGCTATTCTATTTTTCATTGAATAAAATTTAAAGTAAACCTTGCTCACTGATTAACGTAATGAACAACTATTTTACTGCCCAAATTAATTAAAATATACGTTTGAAATATATTCTGCCCTTCAGCTCATCTAACGCAGAGCAGGTGTATTCCATCAATTCAATAACCCCGAATATCTTTCAAACATTCAATTACTTTTCTGTAGCTTCTATGCGTCCATCGCTAAATAATACATCAATAACGGAATATTTATTGCTAATTAATGTCCGGAGGCAGTGGCGTAGGCGGCGAGTTGTCACTGGGACGCAGAGTAATAATCCGGCGTGAAATGTTGGTGCGTTTGTCTTGTCTGGCCCCGGGCAGTGGCGGCTCGTCAAGATGGGAGATGATTTATGGAGCAAAACGGGAATGGGATGCTACATTGTTAGGTTTTAATTATTAGAAGTTAGATTTTTTTAATTGATATTTTAGACTCAATCTTAATAACCAGAACTAATATGTTATATATTACAAAGAGTTTGTTGATTGGACTAAAGTAATAGATTCAAAATAGTAAATTTATGTAAACAATACAAAAGATTTACCAAGATTTCACATACCTAATCATAATCAAATATTTGTGATAGAAAAATATATCAAAATTCAGATTTATAAAATAAAATAGCATGTTATATTATACAGATTAATAAAATATTATGAAGTACGGTAGGTAGGTACATTTTAATATGATATGCTATAAAACTTAAATTGAAAACTGTTTCACTTACAGCCGCCTTTACTTAACAACTGCATTTACTTTACGGCCCCTATAGCTACTCGTTTGTTTAAATAGCAAATAAATTTAATGTTGCACTACAGTGCAGGACAGCTTCATAAATTTCAATCGGAGTATTGGAAAAATCGTAAATTCGTTATCGTTAATTTGTTGCTCAACAATGTAGTTACTTTATTTTCACTTTTAGGTTATGAAATGCAAACAGTAAAAAGATAATTTTGTGAGTTATCCAGGTGATAGTAAAGCACATAATAACGCAAAATGATAGTTTTTTGTCCACAGAACGCAAAAGACTTTTTCTACTCCTGCTCTGTAAAATAAAATTTTCTGGTTTGTTTTTCATGCTGATTCTTTGCAGCACTAATTCTGTAAAACTTTGCAGCATGCTTCGGTATCCCAGCAATGAATTTTACTTATGTATGTTGTACACAATACTTATTGTTGACATAGAAATAAGTACATCACAAATATGAAAATTGATAATAAATGTCAAATTATTTAAAAAAATATTACTCTTTATCTCCTTACTCTTACATTTTAATACAAACGATTGCAGTCTTCGCTTCACTCAGGCTGTAACATTCGTTTTCGTTCGACAAAGAAACACTTTCAGCACTTGTATAGTAATAACTATTACATTCAAGATGTAAACAAAGTCTTTTACATTAAAAGCAATTAAAATAATTTTATTTGAATTTAATGCAGCAATTGAACAATTATTCGTAATTACCCCACTTATATACATGACATTAGAAATATTTCTGTCACGGTGACATTAGATGTGACGATCCCAGAGACAACATTGAGTTTACATGCAGTTTTCAAACCGTTTTCAAAACGTTTTTAGTTTTGAAAACGCCATGTATACAGTGTCAAAACGGTTTTGAGTTATCTCGAACCAAAACTAAAATGCATGGGCTTGACTTGAAAACTAGTTTCAAAACTACTCATGTAAACACTTAAAATTCAATTTCGATATTGCGCATGCGTACATAGCATAATGTTTTCGTCGCTTGTGTTACTTGATGTTACTAATGTACTAATAAACTGACAGTTGTGTAGTTTTAGTGCGTAGTGGTACGAAGAAGAAAAACTAAATGGAATAATAACAAAACGAAAAATTTGGAGTGAAGAAGATCTGTCACTTACATCAGCCAAATGCGCATGCTCCGAAACTGTTTTCAAATCAATCTGTAAACCTGTTTTGAAAATTGCATGTAAACTGAAACCATTTTCAAAACTGCATGTAAACGTAGTATATCTAAAGAGAGATTGGAAACTCAATGCTTTTGTATCGTCATAAAGTTCGCTATCTATCAACATATGCAACTAACTAAACAACGGTAACTAGATCTCTAAAATTTTATCCGTGTGAGTATTTAATTTTTTTTTCTTCAAGCGTATTATAATATTCATATTATGCTACTGTACACACTCTACATAAGATATTCATTGTCTTACTGTAATAATATTTATTATTGTATAAAATGTAATTAAGTTCATAAGATACCTTACGAGTTATCTGTATGTTTTGTTTTAAACATATAAAAATTCAAATAATGTGGGACCAAAAATTATGTATGGCATGTCAGCTTTTAAATTTTTTAGACGTTCAAATTTTCCATTATATATCGTCATTTCTAGGACAGTGCTCTTCTCTGAAGAAATATGCAAGGAACTATTTTCCCCATGCTCCGTTAACCCCTCACAAACAAGCACTTTGTTACAAGGCCACCCATACGCCTGTCTCTGAACGATCCTCCTTGAATGTCACATTAATTAAACCTAACCGTCAAAAATTTTTCTTTACATTTTTATTAATTTTGAGAGATAGTTTTTGAAAAAACATTGTTTAATACTCGATGCTTTTTGCATTTTCAAATGATTCATTTTCAAATACAAAAGTGATATTTCTCAATCTAGAATCAAAAATAACTTTTTTAAGCCGAGGTTCATACACAACATTTTTTAAGCAAATTAAACCATGTTAGAAAAATCTGACGGCATAAATAGAGTCTGTCTTCAAATAAATTACAATCGCTCTTGTTTTGTTTTATTGATTTACTATTCTGTCATTTAATTAATTCTACTTATATTTTCATTCCCACATAATTATTTTACGGACTCCATAGAAGTACCTCTGTACATAATTACACTTAAATTATGATGTTAAACGCGCACAAATGATTGACATTTCTTTAATGAAATACAATTTACTATAGTTTGTTTAGCAGTGATTGTTCTTAGACAAGTAATAAATAACCCAATTATCATAATGTAGTAGTAGCCGCGTTAGGAACAACACTACTATTAATTCTGTACAATAAATTCACCAGCCTTTACAATTATTTACATTCATTGCATTTGTCGATCACTTAGCTCGATTTATTCCAATCCAATTCATATCTTATAAATATTTAAACAGTAAAATATCCGCATTTGTCGTCCCACTGAACTTGAATCGCCAAATTTGGCAACCTGTTCCTGCTCTAAGGTCGATAAATCAAAATCATAATATTGGGATGTAATTTGATTTTTTACCGGTATAAGTTAGTAATTACAGTGGGTAATAATTCGTTGTACTGTTATGTAGTTTGGAGCAGGGAAAATGCTTCATTTTAGAAGATTAGAATGTCAACTAGTTGTTAAAGAATGAATTATGAGTGCTTTAGAAAGCGTGAACTTTATTTACGATGATGTGTTAAATGCTTTTGATAAATGTTTATTTTCTGGAATTAGCTTGTTTTCTGGAATAAAGTGTGGTTATATTGCCATAACTGTTTAGTGTTTAGTGAGTGCTAAATTTATTTCCATATTTCAGTTACTTGCTTTAAACTATAGATAACATTTAACACTCATTACTAAAGACATCATTTGAATAGTATATTTGGAATAGGTATTGAAAATTTAAAAAATGTATGTGAGTAGTTTAATTTATAAACGATCTATGTGCCACACTTCATATTTTATATGCCATATGCCTAATGGTAACCATTGACCTCTATACACAAAATGGACCGGCGGCTTGAATAATTTGCGTGTATCCACCCAGTGGCGTATTCAGCGGGGGGCTTAGGGGGCTTAAGCCCCCCCCCCTTTAAAGTCCAGTGAATTGAATATATAATGTATTTAAATTAATCATTTTCTACATTTTTTACATTAAAATATTTGAAAAAGAAGTACAATGCCGATAGATAGACTTAATGGATTAGCTCATGTACCACCTAGAATGATTCTTTATCTCCAGATTCGTACAATAATATTCACATGAACTGTGCACAGTTTATAATTATTTAAATAAAAATACAACACTACAAAATTCAATGAACGTATATCTCGATTGGTCCTACAACTTCGGTACGCAGCCAATCGCAGCTTAGCTTGTGTTGCACTTGACGAATTTATAGACGCGTGAGGGACTATCCACAACATACGGAATTTTAACTTACACGTAATATTTTATTTTCTAATAATTTTCTTACTCTACCTTTTCAAGGGTTTTAAACAGTTGCAATCTATTAGTGAATAAACGAACTATCAAATCCTTAACAAGAGCTGCTTAATTTCTTTTACAATTTTTTTTTCAGTAAAAATCACACTTCCATAAGAAACCTATACTAGGGAATTCAAACTATGAACTCGCGCCAAAAGCGAATTCTAACCTTACTTTTCTGGTCTATTCTTTGAAAATATAATTTACATATTATGCAACTAGGCGGAGGCGGTGAACAGTATACCTACACGTATAAATAATAGGTACATGGCAGCCCCCCCCCCCCCTTACCATGAGTCCTGGATACGCCACTGTATCCACCGAGAATCCACCCGCCTGACTGGTGGGTTATCTATCTCTCTCTAAACTTTCGTGTATAGTTGGACCAAGCAGATTTGATCACATTTTATTCTTTTATTTAATGCGAAAATGTATTTAAGCATAAATCGAATGAGAGTAAAACTGAAAAACATTTTACTAAATTCTAGTAACATTATCTGAATTAAATTATTTGAAATATAATTGACATGTTCTTTCAACGAATGATTTAACATATGAAAATCACACTGCAAAAAAAGGAAGGGCATTATTATCTAATTTTTGGGAAATTAAAAAAAAACAAGTTTATAGCAATAATGTTCTTCTGTTGTATGGCTATATTTCAAAGTTAAATAATATTGAGACTATGATCCTTATTGCATTGGAAGTTTGTACAAATTTTTATCTCTCGCTAAGAGAGGTATTGGATTCATGCTAAAAATCGCATACCCAGATTTTAGTGAATAAGCACGTTTTAAGGTCCCTAGAATCCGATTATAACATTTTTACGATGATGTCCGTATGTGTGTCTGCGTGTGTGTGTGTGTGTGTGTGTGTGTGTGTGTGTGTGTGTGGATGTGTGTGTGTGTGTGTGTGTGTGTGGATTTTGGATCCACGATTTGTCAAATACTATAAGACTTAAGACATTTATAACTACGGATTCCTCAATCTAACAATAATGGGAAGAGTTGATTAAGTTTTGGTAACAATAACAATTGGACAACCGGAAGTAGTAGTTACAAGAAAAAAATCGTCTAAATATTATTTACCGAAAATTTATGTAAATACTTATATTAAAGAATGTTAAATTCTTTATTCGATAAATATAAATTCATTATTATATCTTCTATAGATTTAGAGATAGTGAAATGCATATAAAATAATTTGTTGTAAAAATTTTCAGATCAAACTACTTCAAGGCAAGAAATTCAAATGTTTGTAATTGACAAATAAATGTCACTGTCAAAAATATTTGTATGCCACTGTCAAAAATATTTATACATCATTATGAAGATTATGAAAATAAAAAAAAAGTCAACAACGCAAAAGAATATACGTAAAAAAGAATATAAAAGGAATTTGCCGAAAAATGACAAATATAAAGAAAAAGAAAAGGAAAGTAGAAAAAGAAAATTTCAGGATATTGAATATAAAGAAAATGTATGTATTATACATAATTTATAATAAAATATCCCATAGATTTTGCAAATATATGTGAGAATTATTTTGTAGAGACATGAATATATGTATTTGTAATTAAAAATATTTTTCGTTTTATGCGTACAACCAGGTATATATCTGGCGAGAGGTTATGTGTTGGCCACATCAGATTTTTTTATCTTCTTTAATGTACATATATGACGCATACCTGAACTCATTTAAAATGCGACATTTCCCCTATTTGAAGTGTGGTCTTAATATGTATTTTGATATTTAAAAAAATTGTTAAATTATCTATTACGGAAAAAAAGTCATAACTTTTTATATTTTATAAAAGAATAAGGAGATCGAAAGTAAGAATTTTAACTATAATAGAATAATAAGGTCGTAGGGTCTAATTATATCTTTATTTACAATTTTAATTTTACTATATACAATACAATTAAAATATAATGATATATTTCAAAAAATTTCTCACTTTTGGCACCTCGATTTAACTTCAAACTGACTACAAAGTTACCAAGCACGATGCACAAATGGAAATGAGAAATAAAGCCTCGCCAAGCTTCTTAACAGGGTGTAATTTCTTCATGTTCATTGTTAATTCGTCGAACTGGTACTAGCTGACGCATGCCTACTTCTCATTGTTAGAAAGAGATAGCTAACCCACCATGACAGTTGAGTGAATACAGCTCGTGCCGTTGTAAAGAGATAGGAGTCGCCGGTCCATTTTGTATATAAAGGTCAATGATGGTAACTGACATATTTTAGGTTATGAAAACATTATATCGGCAAAAACAAAAATGAGAGAAAGAAATGTTCTAAGTGCCTATAACTACATATTTAAAAGAAAATTATATTGGTAATTTACATTATTTATAATCATTTAAAATATGTTTCATTTTATAAATTTAATTTACTTCTATTTACAGATTGCATGGGCTCTGAACAAAGTTGTCGTGGAGAAAATTGGAATTAATTTTCAAGTTTTAAGTTTCACGTTGGTCAGAATCGAATCTGGGTGATCCGAATCACAACCGGTCACCTAACGCACCCAGCTACGGTAGAAAGAATATAAAAAAATCAGGTAGGCCCTGGAAATCAGAATATGCACTATAATTTGAAACAGTTGTTTTTTGACAACCTAACGTAACCAGCCACTAGAATGGGGTATTATAGCGATTTTTAAATATTTCTTCTGATAATATAAGACTATTGGTGAAAATGCGATATTAAAATTTGAATTAGTAAGCTAGATATAAATTTTCGAATGCCTGAAATTATTAGTGAAGTCACATTTGGAATTAATGGAGACTTATGATTTTAGTATTTTACTGTTACCATCTACTGAGTTCTGAAGTAACTTTTTAGACAAAGACGACACCAGTGCGAACTCGACTTGTAAGCTGAAAATCGGAATCCTATACTTTCAACTTTTGTTATTCCCGTTCGATTTGACGTCATCACTTTCGGAGTCTATTCTAAACGCCGTTTATGTGAAAATTATAACTTCTTCGTTTGTAAATAATTTACAAAAAATACTTTAGTCTAACGGTAATCTAGCGCACAGAACTCAATTTGACGAAATTTGGGTATATGTATAATGTAATGTAAATAGGTATGTTCGGATGGTTACATGTATTTCGCGATAAAATGATCATTGGTTTTTACCTTCCGTCATCATTAGGTAAGGAAGATTGTCTTTGGTAAAAATTTGGATGGTGAGTTTTTGATGAATAAACACGTTTTATAGAGTCCTTGGAATAAGATTTTACTATTTAAAAACGTACGCGTATAATGCTCACTATATTGGTACTAAAAATATTTAGGGAGTGCGATTTAGGGCGGCCTCAAAATTGAATTGCACTTAGGGCCTCTCAAGTGCTAAATTCGCGACTGGAAAAGAGCTATTTTCATCATTCTTAAATTATATAAAATCTCTTTCCTTTCCCTGATGTAAGTCTTCAATGTTGTTCCTTCGTTTGGAATTCGAGTGAATATACAGAGCACACCACACATAAATGCCAATTTCCCTGCGGCGACGCTCAAGATATCAAGGATTTTATGATCGCAATTTCAATCTCGTTTGCGCGGGATTTATCGACTATCTCCTGCAGATTATATTTTACTGCGCGCAAGATTTCTTCTGACTCTCTGTATGATATATGCTTGTTTTCACAACCGTATAACACATCAAATTTAAATTCTTCAAAGGATTGGATTCCATACGGGAATCGTTATAAACGAGATTTTTATTATTCAATATGGAAGAGAGCAGTTTATAGCCATAAATGTACAGCGATATACAAGTAAATATATGTTATAGGTCCTTAGTGAACAGTTATAATTTGATAAGCTAACTAACTAACAACTTAAAGAAAAATGTTAGATATAATATGGTTTGAAATATAATCCATTAACAAAGACACTAGTTATAAAGTTTTAATAATTAAGTATTGATTTCATTAAATTATTTATAAGTAATCATGGATACATTTCCCATCGTAAAAAAAACTCAGTTGAATAGTACGTTAACAATTAAATATCAATTAATAAACTTGTTCTATTTTGCGTCTTTAACAAAGCTATTACAGCATCCAAAAGAGTTCGTTTATAGCTAATTCGAGTGCTGTAATAGATTAGTACATTTTTTTTTAAGTTGGTGGCTAGGAGTGTCAAAAATATCAAATGTCAAATCTCGCTAAATAAACGAACGTAAAATGATTGTTTAGAATATTATTTTTATGTAAATATGAATTTAAAAGTAGTAATAATAAGAAGAGAATAAATAGAGTAGTAAACATATAAAGAAATAGATAATATCGTAGATATTTGATGTTACAAAAATAAGGTTACGTTGTTGAAAGTCAAACGTCACAACTGACACAAAATTTCCTAAATTTTGAAACTATGATTTTTAATTTAAAAAGCCCATAAAAGGCGTAAAATAGACAAAATAGTATAAAGAACTCATTTTATAACTATATAACTATATCGAAGGGTTGGGCAACTCCAATGCGCGTCATTGCCCAAACTTCCTTCTCACAAAATAAAATGACATTCGTTCTTTACTATACTATTTCTATCGAAGTCAAATAATACGGCTATTTGAATTGTATGTTTTGTTTTTCACGGCACTCTTTAAAAAGCTTAATGACAATTATTTTATTTTACGTTCTTCTCATGACAAAAAACCTATGTCAATTAAACTCATTAGATATTAAATGCAGTTTTTAATTCTAATCATTTTTATTTCTATACTTTTGTTCTAAAATTAATAGGGCACTATTTACAGCCATATGAAAATTTATCATTGTATTTCCTATTGTTCGTAAAAAAAGTAGACGCCTATAAATACTCATATATTTAAAGTTACTATCGTTGTATGGTATTTAATAAAAAAAAGGTAATTTAAAACTGTTGTTATGAACGATAAACAAATATAATTTTTAAGATAATAACGTTTAGCCATGAAATGAAAAATAATAAAAAAACATAGGAATATATATGTAGAAAAATAATTAATTGATGGATTGTCAAATATAGAGTTTAAATAAAAATAATTAATAATAGAAGTAAATCTGTGTATTTTATAATTATAAACTTAACAGGTTATGGGCCCAGTACATTATTTGTTGTAATTCAATTTTAAAAAATGGCGTATCTTCCAAATATCGAGAAGCTCGTAGGAAGAGAAAATTATTCCACATGGAAAATTGCAATGAGGGCTTATTTAGAATTGGATGACTTATGGGAAGTAATAGAAGGTCCCATTCCCAAAGAAGGTGCTGAAAAGAAAAAGGATAGGACAGCAAAATCTAAAATTATACTATGTGTGGATCCTATTAATTATTCACATTTAAATAGCGCCAAAACTGCTAAAGAAGCATGGTTTAATTTAGAAAAAGCTTTTGAAGATAGTGGATTAACTAGAAGAGTAGGTCTTTTAAGAACATTAGTATCCACTAAATTAAACAATTGTAAAAATGTTGATGAATACGTTAACAAAATTATTACAACAGCACATAAATTAAATAATATTGGTTTTAAAATAGAAGACGAATGGGTTGGAACATTACTTCTAGCGGGATTACCCGAAGAATATAAACCGATGATAATGGGTATAGAGAGTTCGGGAATAGAAATAAGTGGTGATGCGATCAAAGTAAAGTTACTGCAAGATATAAAAGAAAATGTTTCACAAACAGAAGGTGAAACCGCTTTAATAAACAAGAAAAAAGATTTTTCAAAGAAAGTACCTACACGTTGTTTTATTTGTAACAAAATAGGACATATTGCAACGAATTGTACATATAGAGACGCAAATACACGTTGCTTTATTTGTAAGAAAACTGGACATAGAAAGATTCCTCATCAACAAATGCTAGAACCAAGAATACAAATTACTCAAAACAAAACGCGTTCCAAGCTTTTAACAAAACGGAATCAGATGAATCTGATATTTGGTTTTTAGATTCTTGCGCATCAACTCATATTACAAACAACAAAAAATGGATGAAAGAAAATACGAAGGAAACAAACATGGTGATAACCGTAGCAGATGGTTCAGAGTTAAAAGCAGAATCCAAAGGTGAAGTCCCAATGCAAGTGACAGTAAATGGAATTGAAAAAGAAGTAAAAGTACAAGATGTCTTATATGTTCCCCAAATGAAAGCAAATTTATTGTCAGTGCCAAAAATAGTCAGTAATGGCTATAAAGTTTTATTTGATAAATATGGTGGAAGAATAATAGAAGAATCAAATGGAAATATTGTAGCGACTGCTTCGATAGAAAACGGTGTATACAAAATCAATACAAGAAGAATGAAAAAAGAAAGAGTATGCATCGCATATCAAGATAGTTTTTTATGGCATCGTCGGCTGGGTCATCTTTGTAGAAAAGGAATGAAATATTTGAGACATATGGCAAATTGTTTAGAAAAAATGAAAATTGAAGATGGACCATGTAAAGTATGTATAGAAGGAAAGCATGCAAGGTTACCTTTTCATAAAAGCGAAACAAAGTCAAATGATATACTTGAACTTGTACACACGGATATTTGTGGACCCATGGAAACTCAATCCATCGGAGGAGCTAGATATTTATTAATTTTTATTGATGATTTTTCAAGGAAAGTATTTGCATATTATTTAAAACAAAAATCAGAAGTTAAGAACACTTTCTTGAAATTTAAAGCTTTAGTTGAAAGACAAACTGGTAAGCAAATTAAAGCAATACGGTCTGATAACGGTTGTTGCTCAAATTTTGACTGAATCAGGTATACAACATCAGTTATCAGCACCATACTCCCCCCAACAAAATGGTGTAGCAGAGAGAGCGATGAGAACGCTAATTGAGAAGGCAAGAAGTATGCTCATTGATTCAAAATTATCAAAAGATTTTTGGGCAGAAGCTTTATCAACTGCAGTTTATATAAAAAATAGGAGTCCAACAATTTCAGTAAAAGGAAAAACACCAGAAGAAGTATGGAGCGGCAAGAAACCTAATTTAAGTTATTTAAGAATTTTTGGATGCGAAGCAATGGTATATATTCCCAAACAGAAACGAAAAAAATGGGACTCAAAGTCTGAAAAACTTCTATTCATGGGATATTGGAAAACATTAAAGCATATAGATTAATAAATCCCATTACAAAAAGGATAACAATAAGCAGAGATGTACATTTTTTTGAAGAAATGGAAAATATTAAAGAAGATGACAGCAATAATTCAAGAAAAGAAATAGAAAATATTAAAGAAGATGACTGCAAAAATTCAAAAAATACACATGTAATTTTAACTAGCAAGAAGGATTGTGATAATATAGAAGAAGAAAATACTTCAAAAGAAAAGAATAAAGAAACCCCAGAAGAACAAATTGAAAAAGAAAAAGGAATAAATTTAAGAAGATCTACAAGAATTAAAAAACAAAGAAAAATAACTAATTTTTCAGAAGCTCAAAGCATCGAACCCCAAACCGTAAAAGAAGCTTTATCTGGCGCAAATTCATCTGAATGGAAACAAGCGATAATTGAAGAACTAAAATCTTTTGAACAAAACAAAACTTATGATTTAGTTACTTCTGTACCTGATAGAAAATTACTACAAACAAGATGGATTTTTAAAATCAAGAAAAATGAAATAGATGGCAGCCATCGATTTAAAGCTAGACTTGTTGTCAAAGGATATGCTCAAGAAGAAGGAATTGATTATCAAGAAATTTATTCTCCAGTAGTAAAGTATACCTCACTAAGATATATTTTCTCTTTTGCAGCTAAAGAAAATTTGAAAATAGAACAGATGGACGTAAAAACAGCGTACCTTCAAGGAAAACTACATGAAGAAATATACGTATTACCACCAGAAGAGTTTTATAAAGAAAATAATACATCTAAAATATGGAAATTGAATAAAGGAATGTACGGATTAAAACAAGGCGGACGTTGCTGGAATCAAAGTTTTAATCGAGAAATGGAAGACTTAAAATTTACTAGATCAAAGGCAGATCCATGTATTTACACGAGAAAAGAGAATACGAAAATATTAATTGTGGCAGTTTATGTGGATGATCTACTGATTTTTTACAATGACGAAAATATGAAAGATAAAATAAAGAAGGAGATAATGGAAAAATTTGACATGAGAGATCTAGGAAAAACAAAAAGTGTACTAGGTATAAGAATAACAAGAGATCAATCGGCAATATATTTAGATCAATCTATTTATATACAAAAAATTTTGGAGAAGTTTGGAATGGAGAACTGCAAATCCGTAAGTACTCCAATGGATGTCAATGTAAAACTAACCACGAACTGTGAGTGTCATAAAAATACAGAAAATATGAAATCTACATGGCCGTATCAAGAAGCGGTTGGAAGTTTATTATATGTGTCTCAAATAACTAGGCCAGATATTTCCTTTGCAGTGGGAACAGTCAGCAGATTCAACAAAGATCCTAAATTATGTCACTGGACAGCGGTCAAAAGAATATTCAGATATTTAAAGAAGACTCAAGATTATAAATTAAAATTTGATGGAAAAGAAAATAAGTATTTAGAAGGCTATAGTGACGCAGATTGGGCAAATTTGGAAAATAGACATTCTGTCACTGGCTCGTGTTTTAAAATAAATGGAGGTTTAATATCGTGGTTCAGTAAAAAGCAAAGTACAGTTGCATTATCTACAACTGAATCCGAGTATATGGCACTATCTTTTACTATACAAGAAGCATTGTGGTTGAGAAAATTAATAGAAGAAATTGATCCTGAAATTGTAAGAAAACCGATAAAAATTTATTGCGATAATATGGGAGCAATACAATTATCAAAGAATGAAATAATTAGCCAAAAATCTAAACATATAGATATAAAATTTCATTTCATAAAAGAACATATAGAAAAAGGACACGTCGAAGTTATCTACAAAAGCACAGAAGAAATGCTGGCAGATGTATTAACCAAAGCTGTACCAAAAGAAAGACATGGATATTTCACAGAAGAATATGGATTAAAATAATAATAAAAATTATATATGTTTTGTTCAAGAGGGAGTGTTGTTATGAACGATAAACAAATATAATTTTTAAGATAATAACGTTTAGCCATGAAATGAAAAATAATAAAAAAACATAGGAATATATATGTAGAAAAATAATTAATTGATGGATTGTCAAATATAGAGTTTAAATAAAAATAATTAATAATAGAAGTAAATCTGTGTATTTTATAATTATAAACTTAACAAAAACAACAATTACATATTTTATAGTGATTACCGAAATCTGTGAATAAAAACAAAACGGCAAACAGCAATAACGCTGTATGGATGGATGGAAAATTTATTTATTATATTTATTTTTACAAAATTGCAATTGCATCGACAAATTTTCTTTTAGAATGAAAAAATAAATGTATTTTATTTTAAAAATTTGTTTCTTTTTAATAATGCTTTTCTCAAAATTTTATCTTCTTCATCTACGTTTTTGCATAAAACAAAAATATAGACTTGACGTAAACCATGAAATAATAATTTGAATTGAATGTCAACGCCACTGGATAAACATCAGTGCAGAGGGCAGTATAGTAGAAAATTACATGTCTGTAACTCTACGACATACGTCATTGCTATATTTAGTGTGTTAGAAACTAATGGCAGTATTTACGTATATCTGTCACACCTGACAAATTAAATAGACATACATCAAATAATCTGTATCTTTCTAAAAAAAAAAAAGCTACTGCTATAAAGTGCTGTGTATTCTTTCTTCGAATAAATGACCTTGAATAGTCATGTTTGTAGAATAATAATAATAATAATAATAATAATAATAATAATAATAATAATAATAATAATAATAATAATAATAATAATAATAATAATAATAATAATAGTAATAATAATAATAATATTAATAATAATAATATAATAGTAGTAGATTGGTAGGTAATCTTATAAGCAGTTGCGTAAAACTATACGAGTATACTATGCTGCCACCTTTGATTATTTCACTATTTAGCCGTACTACGATTCACATTAAACAGTTTCTCACTGAAACGACTGAATTTTTATGAGAAATGTTTAACAATTAAACATAAATTTATAATCAAAGTAAATTTTTCAGGCTATTGTGTGCTATTATGCAGCTAGTACTACACGTATATATGCAGTACTCGTATAAATGTATTTCTGAAATGGCGCTACCTTTTTGTGAATAAAACTGTGCTACAAAAATTTATTCTAGCGTTGGCGCGATCTTTCTACGAATATTATTTAATCATTGAATATTTTACTAGTTGTTATTTTATAATTATGTGTCATAGAAAATCGTAAAATTCATTTCACAGCAATATCAATTCAAATCAGTATCAATTCATTTATTTTATTTACCGTCAGTGTAATATTGGGACCCGCAGAATCCGTTTATGGCGCTGTAAGCGCACCTGTCATGGCAACCAGTAGGACATGTCAGAATTGTTTACATTTTCAATTAACGCTTTCTGTCCCAAAATATTATTAACAGTTTAAATCAACACAGTTTTTAAGTTTATTCAGTCGAATCGACCATTAAAACACATAGTTGAGCGGCAATGAGTCATAAATTCGTGATTAATTACTATTTGTGGCGTAATTATATTTACGACAATTTTAACTTCTGCATGAGTAAATATTAGTAAAATCAAAGAAAATATTGTAACGTGGAACTCCCGCCGCTGTCGCCACCGCCGTCGCAGCCGCGCGGCTTTTGCCGCAGCAATGAGCAAGTGTCTATTTATAGCGATGACGCAATCGCGCTAGCAGCCGGGCTATGGAAACAAACAAGCCGAAGCCGCGACGTGTTTAATTACTTCCGGTCACCTGAACCTTTTGTGTTCATTGTTATTATACGGTCGAACATTCTAGAGCTCTCTGGAAGTTAATGGCAGCTGTATAAAAGGGACGCAGCTATGCTCAGGAGTTAGTTAATTACATAGTTAGTTACATAGAGAGACATATAGAGACATTCACATAGAGTGTTAATGAAGCACAGCAGTATCGTGTTGAGCGTATGCAGTATAGTGTCGAGTGGAGGACTCGAGAAGTTACTGGTTAACTGAGATATCTGTGAATGTGAATACTCGGTAGTGTTGACGAGTATTGGGAAGCTATAGTGTACAAGAACAGTAACGGCGAGTCGGGAAATTACTGGTACCGGGATAACTGTGGAAGTGAATACTCTGTAGTATTGAAGAGTATTGGGAAGCTAACGTATACGGGGACAGTAACGGCAAGTGGAAGTGGATACTCGGCAGTGGTGTTGAAGAATTGTAACATACGGACAGTCGGTGATATTGAGTCTGTGGAAGAGAGAGAGTTACATAAATAGACAGACAGTGAGGTGAAAAGTGTGACTTCTGTCCAAGCAGTTGAATATAGAGACACTGTTGAGTCAGTTGAGTATATAGACGCTGTAGAGGTCGGTAGGCGGACTGTTGAATGTGATATAAATATATAGTGACATTAACGGCAAGTGGAAGTGGATACTCGGCAGTGGTTTTGAAGAATTGTGGCAGACGGACAGTCGCTGATACTGAGTCTGTGGAAGAGAAAGAGTTACATAAATAGACAGACTGTGAGGTGAAAAGTGTGATTTCTGTCCAAGCAGTTGAATATAGAGACACTGTTGAGTCTGTTGAGTATATAGACGCTGTGGAGCTCGGTAGGCGGACAGTTGAACGTGATATAAATATATAGTGACATAAATATAGTGATATAAATATCGTATAAACAGTCTACAAGAGTCTGCAACAGACCGGCAGTCTAAGATTGGAACGCGCAGTGAAATAAATAATTAGTAATAGCGTGGAAATTAATAGTAGTGTTACTTGGTTAAATAAATAAATAATGTTAGTGTTATCTAGTTATAGTTTTAGTCTTAATTAGTTTTTAATAATTAGTATTAGTAACCGTCATTATTTAATACCTTTTTAATATTTAGTTATAGTAATAAATCTTTATTTTAATTAGTAATTATTGTCTCATATTTACACTTCACCCAAATAAACATAAATAAATAAAAACATTACAATATAAACTACTTAAAAATATACCTGCAAAATTGTATTATAATTATTCTTTGTGAAATGCAAGGACCAGTAAAATTTATTTATCAAATTAGAGCTTTTCGATATATTTAAATTTCTGTTCCATACGTTCAATCGATCAAGTTTTTCTTCTTTTCCAAAAATTATGGAATTTGTCTAAAAAATTTGTTGCACTCGTACAGTCGTACACCCTTTAATATAGCAATTTTTGATTTACATTATATTAATTTTCTTTAATTCGCTTATTTTTCAAAAGAAATTACACAATCAAAGCGTAAAAACTTATTTTTCTATTAAACGAAAGGATGGTTCTTGACGTTTACATATTTGACAAGTACTAATGCCCGCCATTAATTTAGTTCCCTAAAATTCCGCCTGTGTCGCATTCTATTCTGCGTGTCCCAATACAAATGTAATGTATTTTTTTAACATCAATAAAATTTAGTTTACTACTAGAACGTGTTATTTTTCATGATTTTATCTAAAATTAAAATAGGTATCCATTTAATAAAATTTGTCTTTGGTGATATCGTAAATGTAAATGGGAAATATATGATGACATGTTCGTAATGTTGTTATTTATTAATAATATTTAATGTCTAGTGTCGTCGTTTATGATAAGAAAGGAAATCTTAAATCTGCTTATATGGCAGTTATTTGTAGGTAAATAAGAATAGCAGATATTAGTCATGTCATACATTTTTTGCATGTGTGAATAACTATTAGCAAATGTGTGGGTTTATTTATGGGCATATATCTTCGTGCTGTTTAGGATTTCTTTGCATTAATATCATATTACCATGTACATATTTATTGCCAATATTACACGTGAGAAATTCGACGACTCTTTAATATTGTATTGCCATAAATTAATATATAAGCAGTACGTTACTTCTACAAAATAGAAAACAAGCATCGTTCGATTAGTATGGAAAACAGGGAAGCCTTCAACAATATTACAATTTGCAGTTATAATAATTTAAAATTTAACACATTTAGAAAACAATTTAAATTTTGAAAGCAGTTGTCAGCTAATATATCAAAAGTATTATAAGACAAAAATCTAGGAATTTTAGTAATTTGTATAGCAGTTTTATATTGATATCAACAAATCGATCAAATTAATTGACTGGTATACAAGTAATCGTTATTTTAGTTATTGACAAAAAAGCTATCATCTATTAAAATTGTCATTGTCACAGTTCTCTATAAAAAGAATTTCATTCTTAATTTTATTCAGCAGTCATCGGTCAACGTACACACCTCGAGCCAGAGACCCTCGGAAAATAAAGTATGACTAGTTGACGTTTAAATTATTTAATAGATGTGGTTTCTTTTGAAAACATTTCCCTATATTTGATTTGAAAGGAAACTGACCCTTATGTATTCCGTTACAGAAAATTAGAATTGTACTCAATACCAGGAGGCATTTAAAATGATCTTAGCAACAGGATTCAGGGATGTATTTAAAAAATTTAATACCGCAAATTCTAGTTCGTTCGTCTTAGGTATAAGCAACCCTCGAGTCGGAATTACTGTTAGCGGAAATTAAAAATAATCCTATTTCATAGAATTGCCAAACTAAATAGTTTAAAGATCAAAATATTTTGTTATAATGAATAATGTGAAAAATATTTTAAACGCACCCCTATTTTGATACAATTCTATTCTTCTCTAGGGTCTCAAAAGAAACCACATCTATAAAATATTTAAACGTCAACTTTTATTCGCTAGTCATACCATACACTGTTAACCTCAGGCGTTATTGTCCTTTATAACAGCCTTAGGGGTGTATTCTGTAAGGAAACTGTTAATTTTAAACAGTATGTTAAAAATAAACTTGCTGTTAATATATGTTTTCTATTCTGTAACTATCAATTCTGTTAAAATTTTAACACCCGTGTTAAAATTATGTGTTAAAACTGTATACATATGAGCCCCTGTATTTTAACGTCATTCAAATCGATGCCTTTAAAATTTTAACATACGTTTATACAATAAAATTATCACAGCATTTGAATATGTTGCACTTCTAATTAATGAAAATGTAATAGAAAACGAAAGAAAATTACCATGGATGAATACAAAAAATATCTAGGTGATATTTAATAAAATATACAACTGTTTTACGAAGTATTTTATTTAATAACGGTCACATGTTCCATCGTATGTGTATCACAGCGTGATGCCAGTAGGTATATTTAATTATCATAATTCTAGAAAGATACACAACTGAACCTTTGTATAGTACACCGAGAGCACGATTTAGATGTATCGTAGAACATAGTACTTTATTATAATGTAGGTATTAAATGCAATTAAAATTTCTTATTCCTGCCTTTTTCGTCAAACCAACGAAACAACATTGTGGATTGTCAATTCTGTTCTGAGGATGAAGAAGAAATTTTACATATCTAATGATGACTTAATAATTTGTAATTTCAATGTAATTCATTTTTAATATGGAACCTAAAAATGAGACATGATTATGCAGCAGATTTTTATTTATTTTCCGAAGCAATATTTCCATTCGTTTTTCTAAAATTTCAAAGTGACAGATTCGTTTTCTAAAATTTCAAAGTGACACATAAACTGACAGTTGTTTACTATTTTTATCATGTTTATTTATTTGTGTTATGGTTACTAACTACATGACTTTAGTAAAGACGTGCCTTTTTTCTGTCTTGTTGATCACTTCTTTCTAGTATTTAACAGACATGTTAAAATTTATGATTTTAACAGCAGTGTCAAATTTTCGCTTAGAGAATACCAAAAATGAATTTATTGTTAACAGTCATGTTAAAATATAATTTTTTAAAGGCATGTTAAAATTAACATTTTTTTACAGAATACACCCCTTAATACGTTAATTACTAGTTGTTATACCGCATCAGACAAAAACCACGTGCGTTTTTATGGAAATGAAAGCTATTTTGAATGACATAGGTGCAGCAACATCATGCCAGTGGCAATCAGAACTTGGATTAATATACATAGTTTTTATCAATTATTTTATAAAATGGGCCCCTGCACTCTGATTTTTATATTATATTAAGTGAAAGTTCTTTTAATATTGAAGCAATTCGTTATATTAAAAAGTCTTAATTGTTTTTAGTTTAACTGCATTTGATTTTTAATGTCAACTTGACGTTACGGCGACACGTACAGCTACTAGATAATACATAGCTGACTCGTCCGCCATATTGGTGCGAAAATGAACGCAGTAAATTATGAAATAAAAGTACATTTCTTATAAGTTTATGTAGGAACTATTTTTTATAATTAAATATAACTTCCATATTTGCCATATTATACACAGTTATTTAAAATAATAAAACAAGAAAAAATACGGTTCGTTAAGATCTTTGAGGTTAACGAAATATATATGTATTGCATAAGTACCTGTAAAAATTAAAACCATTTTTTAAATGATTTGCACAATTTGGAGCAGAACAACCCGTCATTATGGATAATTTCTATGATTAATAATACTGTTAAGCTGTTATTGAATAATTTAAGTGGCTGCAAAATGATGGATGAGTGACCTGTAATTTATCTAGTAGCTATAGGAACACCTATTGCTACATCTTTTCTCGCGCAAGCTCTATAGTAGGCAGCGAGAGAAAGGTAGCACAGCACTAATGTGACGTCACAGTGACACTGACAATAAACCTCAAATATCTCGCAAAGTAATTCTTAAAAAATCGTATCAAGTGTACATTTTATTATTTTTTGTTATGGGGTAGGACCGTATATTGTTTATTGTAACACGAGGGGGGTGCAGAAGAGATGACTGCTACTACTATTGACTGGTGGACACCTCGGATGGTTGGCGTCCACGATTCGTGAGGAAGGACTTCGTGCGAAGGAAAGACACACAGACACTTTAACTTTACACTGATGAACACTTGAGATTTACGGACATGGACGTTACTAACATATTTTACTGATTACTGACTAACGGTTTTATTTACAATTAAACTAATACAACTATAACTAAGCCATTACTAATAAGTTACATTCCGTAACCCAGCGGGCGGGCGTCGCCCCAAAACTAAAATACACTACATGTCCAAAAACAAGACACGTCTGCCCGACGCGACGAACCCCATGGCTCTCTAACTCAACTATCTAACAAAACGCTATCTTCAGGACAGGATTATCTTAGGGGTACAGGGTGCATAGGCTAGGGCATTCAAAGTCACGCACGTATACACAATAATTTCTAAACCTAATGAACAACAAACAAATAAATGTCGTGACTATCATAATACGAAAAGAATTTCTAAACTAAATTTTGACTTAAATAGATAAGCAGAGTTAAAATATGAATATTGAAACTATAATTTAGAAAAGTTTATAAAAAGTTATTTATCTATTATTTCTCTTGCCCTCGCCTTGTCACATTATTTTAGAAGCATCTTTTCAATTATTGACCAGGATAGATATTTTAAACATATTTATATACGGTGTATCTGAATTACTTTTAGCTGTATTATCATCCTTTAAATTTGGCCGAAAGCAATTCAGATACAGCCTGTATATTTTTATAATAATTGTTGAAATTAGCGAATTCCAATATTTACTTGAGAACAAAATGAAATTAACATCGACGTCATAGAATATATATTTTTTTTAAATTACTACTTAACGAATAACAATTAAAACTTAGTAGAACTATACATCGTTTACATTTCAGACGAAGTTTCATAAAAATAAATTTAAAGAAAAAAATCCGACAGTTGTATGTAAGATCCTATATTTCTAGGACAATTATAACACAAACATACTATGTCAATTGCACTTGACACTGACATCTTCCAATCAGAATTTTCTTAATATAGTAGCTGTTTCCATAGTTATAGCATAGCTGGCTAATTTATGATATTTAATTTCTTTATAATTTTTTAACTCTATATCCATTTAATATGAAGTATGAAATGCAGTCAAATCGTATAGAGAATAAAATATTCTTTAATATTTATAATAACAGTAAATGTGAAAAAATGATATTTAACATTGTTTTCAAGAAAAACTGTTAAAATCTTCAAATGTGGGTATAGTGATGCACGACGAGGCGAGAGTACTCTCGCATCTCGTCTCGTCTCGTTGCATTATGCGAGACGAGAACGAGAGCGAGATTGCAGTTTAAAATTCGAGGCGAGATCGATATAACAATTGCGAGAAGCAAGAAATCTCGCGAGATTCTCGCGAGAGTCTCGCAATAAAAAGTATTTGTAACTTTATAGCTTTGATTCATAAATTCAATGAAAAATGCACCGTACAAGGAGTGGATTCACGCTAATTCATACATAGAACACGTAAATGTGAAAATTATATGAATTCACTATATTTTTTGAGTCTATCCAGAGTCGATTCTATTAGTATTGCTCCCAGAGCGAGGAAATGCAAAAATAAAGACAAAATCGGTATTGCATCCAATAAAACTAATTTTTCTCCAATATTTCATCCCCTAATTCACCCCAGTTAAAACCACGGTTAATAAAACTATTGTCGCCCCTGAAAACTAAAGGATGTTATATTAAGCGTCGATGGGAGCCAAAAGGGAGAGAAGAGAAGTGATTGGTTGCCGGCGGGTTACCAGTGTAGTGGATTTTATGACTTAATCTTACTTAAATAGTGGCATATGTTTAATGAAAAAGTGTAGGTAGTTTTAGTTACAAAAAATAATTTTTTAATGTTTAATTCGTTTTACTGATGACAGAATGTGTTAACAGATGTTCGTATTAAAATAGTTTAGAGATCACAATTTGATGATAAATTGGATATATTAGAGGTAATAGTATATTATGTTATTAGGAGTAAAAAGCGGTCTTTTTGTGTTGAACCCAGCTATTGCGGCCGAGGCTCTATAGCCGAGGGTAGGCAAGTTGGGTAAAACACAAAAAGGGCGTTCTACTCCGAATGGCATATACTATTTTTTCTTCAAGTGTTTCAAAGAATTTTTTGACATTTTTTTTGAAATTTTTAATTGCAGTGTTTGCAATTTCAGCCAAAGCTGGCTGTGTACACTACAAAACAAAAACGGCACAACTGTCAAATAACAATTTTCAATATAATATGTGTTGCTGTGACAACTGCCGCCGCCAGCGGTGAACTAAAACACTAACATTTTTTTACTAGTACAACAATAACAACATTATTGTACTAGTAAGACAATGAACATCTTCTATAGTGTGTGTACAGGACCATAATATAAATATTATAATACGCTTGATGAAAAATTAAATTATTTACTAACTTATCACATTTTCTAGTGACCGCCGTAAATGAATAAACATTATGTTCGTATTGAAATAATTTAGTGTTTCGTCTCTTTAGTATAATTATATGATTGCAAATACATGGAAGACGGTGCTATTGGTGCGAAATTGTCTCTTGTAGTTAAACAGTTACGTAAATACGTAGTGCGCAAGCGCTTATTTTTATAGCGAGACTCTCGCGAGTCACTCGTGCTAGAACGAAATGAGACCCAAAAAACTGTGCGAGAACGAGAGCGAGATCGAGATTACAGATCCGAAAACGAGACGAGATCGATATTTTCCGGTTGACCAATTATAACCAAAATCTAATCTTCATGGGAATACGAAAGAATTATAATTTTTGGAATTGTAGTATTAGAGTTATCGCAAACGAAATTTTTGTCGCGCACGCACGCGCTCTCACACACACACACACACACACACACACACACACACAAACGCGCGCGCGCACACACACACACACACACACACACACACAAACACACACACACACACACACAAACACACACACACACACACACAAACACACACACACACACGCGCGCACGCACGCACGCACGCATCATCTTGAAAATAATAAAATCTTATTCTAGGGACCCAAAACGTGCTTATTGATTAAAAACTCATCACCGAATTTCTTGACCAAAGACAATACCTTCCTTACCTAAAGGTGACGGAAGGTAAAAATAGTGGCGGACCCTATGTAAAAATAAAAGCCCGTTGTGTAATATATATTTGTAAGTAGATATAGATTATTAGTTTTACTTAGTACATAATTTACTGCTTTCATCAAAACTAAATTTGCTGAAATATATTGACATATCTGCTTTTTCCAAAGAACTACAGACTTATTTATTTAATTTTCATGTAATACTTGACTCCGAACTACTTGGTTACGAATTACGATAGGCACTAGTTTTTAGCTTCTGCACGAAGTTGAAATTATTGAAGTATGATTAAATCTTTTATTTCCTTTTTGGTTAGCTAATTCCAGTTTAGAGTTTTCCATTTAGTGTGTAATCAATGTATCTGTGTGTTTAAGTCAGAGTGATATTTACAACAGTGTACGTAGGGGCTATCAGATGGTTGTGGCTCTGTGGACGAGGCCACTAGGTCAGCGGCGCTCGCGTGCTGGCGTCACGCCACTACATCACGCTTGTCGCGCGCTATCACGACCCAGGGCTTCGATCTCCTCCGCGGACTCCATAGCCTGCAGGCTGAGGCTGCACACTGTAAAGACTAAGGATTACAGGATTTACGGTGGAGCTATTTTCAGATGGGTGACGTAGTAAATGAAGCTGCAATACAATAAACGATTACCTACAAATATAATTTCTACAAGAATATTTATCTGTTCTACGAGAATCTCGCTTATTGAAAATAAAAAAAATTTGATGTGGACACCACACGACTTCCTTGTACGCAAGACCAACATGAAATACTCGTATAGACCCAATTATAAAATTGCCGTAATTTAACATAACATTAATTTTTACCTCCCGCTACCCTTAGTAAGGGAGGTATAGAGATCGTGCTAAAAATCACATATCGAGATTTTAGTAAATGACCACGTTTAAGGCCCCTAGAATCCATTTTCACGATGATGTCTGTGTGTATATGTGTATGTGTGAATCCTCCACTCTAACATAAATACTATCATTCAGAAAATTTTAATATCTTGTAGTTCGAACTTTTCCTATATTGGAAAGAGATCATTAGATTTTGGTGAAAATCGGATAACCGGAAATGGCACTTTACTAGAAGCTCAAAATAGTTTTTCTTCGAAAAATACCTTTAAATGTTATTTTTTCGAGATTAATGTTATTATAAAAATAAAGTCTCGTGGCCGCGTGCCTAAGTGTCTGGTCGCGAATCTGGGGAACCGGGTTCGATCCCGACCGACGCCAAATATTTCGAATTTTAAATGGCACTAAATTGACTCCTGTGTTGCACTCTCCACGCCAGCAATGAGTGCGCGTGAGGTGACGTCTGGTAAACGTCCGCACGGTACAAATATGTCATCACCATTACCGAAATCTGCGTACAAAGCAGATTGGCACACCCAGCCATGATGATATATTTATTTATTTTATTTTATAAAAATTAAAGATTATTAAATTTTCTATATGTTTGCATTAATGCTTTTTCTATATATTTTATGGATAAATTTAAAAATTATCTATAAATTAAATCCCAGGGTCTACGCTTTAAACAAACAAAATGCAGTTATTCAAATGTATGTAACTGACAGATAAATATCACTGTCAAAGAACTAATCATTTCAAAATAATATTAGTAATGTTTTAAAAGGAAAAAAGTAAATAGAACAATAGAAAAGGAATTCAATACAGTTTCCAGCATAAGCAAATATGTAGGTATGTATTTTGATTATTAAAAATAAACGATTCACAAAAATGTTTAAGCTAATCCTCATTTTTGGATTAGTGAATTATATTCTATCCCGGTATTTAAAATTTAATCTTCATTTTATTATAGCGGCGGTGCTCAATGATTAGAGCAACGCCTCATGTCATGAGGGCCCTCGTGGCTCTGAGTTCTAATCCCCCTAAGGCATGGACGTGTGTGAATGTGAACCCACTCTGTAATTGGGATTTAATTCTATTGAGGGGTTTTAAAATAGGTAGTTACTTGGATTAGATTAGAGTATATTCAAAATTTTAAGAAATTAGAGTAAAATTCGCTAAAAATAAGGATTAACTTAATCTTTTTTGTGACTCGGGCTGTAAATGGCGGGAGGTATTGTGATGGCCACACCAGATTTTTTTTATACTGTTTTGTTCTAATCCGTAGCAAGCTTTATTACAAAAACCAAAAAGTATATAATTTTTAAATTTACATATCTCGCTTGTACAAAGGGCAAATTTTATTATATAGGATGTGCTATATTATTCCCATTGACATAAAAGTCTTATTTACCAAATTAACCGCGAAACTAGTAGTGAAAGATTTCCCTTGCTTCAAATTTTAGGCACTTTAAAAGGCACAGATGAAAGAAATATAATTGGTAATAGTACCTGTTGTAATTTGTACAGTGCATATGTTAAGGTTTTATTTTAAATTTGTTTCACCCTGCTGATGTGTTTCGCAGCTAACTTCAATCATTATAGCGAACGTGGAACTATACTTCGTTTCACCTAAGAAAATAATGATGGGAAGATAGGTGCAGTTTGATATTGTTGATTAATTGGATAATATCGGGATATTCCCCAATCAAAAAACAAGATCAAATTGAACCTATCTTCCCATTACTATTTTCTTACGTGAAAAGAAGTATAGTAAATATTTTAAATTTCCAAAACACCAAAATCAGATGTATACGTGGATAAACTTAGTCAGGTTTGTATTTATTATAACAGAAGAAAACTTTATAATGTGTTTCTGAGCCATTTCAATAACAAATAAACTTATAGGTTATGAGCGCCAAACGTCAACGATGACGCCATTTTCTTGTTTGGAAACCTTCGTGACGTCACGCTCAACGGATCTATAGAAAGATCTAGAAAAATGTAGGTACTTATGTATCTCACAAATATTTCATTATCTAGAAACTGTATTATATTGTAACTTGTGTATGAAATCTGCATGATGAAGAATTTGGAAAAAAGAATGCATTAAATTTTGTGTTAAAAATGGTATGTGTAAAAGTGCAGTGAAGTTGGATAAGGCTTTTAGCGAGAAAACTATGTATCACTTTAAGTAGATTGCTGAAGATGTTGATATTTCATACGGCTCATCATAGGCGTAACTAGGGGAGAGGTGGGGGTTCAGGGAGGACCCGGCTTCCTCCAAAGTGGCCATGCCATTTAAATTTGTCTTCTGAAATAGAAATTGTTTGCCTATTTAACCATCTTTGTAGCTCTTATAGTTCTCGAGATAGCAATGATGGCCCATTTAAAATTAACATCCTGTATATTTATATATCTCTTATAATAATTAAAATATAACCTTATAAATACATAACGATGTTATTTACAATCAATATGTAGGTATGGTAGGTATGTAGTATGCAGATGAAAAAAAACAGCATTGCTCAACATATAGAAATAGATGGCTGTTAAATGGCATATCTATTATTCACCATCAGTGTATTTTTCCTGCATTAAAACTTTTAGTCGGCGAATTATCCAACAATTAGGTTCGCAGCAGGCAGCCAGTCACGGCATACGATGATGTCGGATTTCTACTAACTCATTTTCAATTATAAGCGGTTCGGAATAACATGCACATGCCGTAAAAGCATCTGTGATTCAATGGAGGACATGTGTAGTACATCACGAACAAATAAATTATAACACACAAACCTGATGGGAAGGAAAGAATGAGTAAGGATTGAGAAATAACATAATTATATGCAGTGATTGTACTTTACTTAAATACATGAAATCAGATGTTGCTATATTTAGAAAATAGCAAAGATTTCAAATTATGCAACAGTAATTAAAATGCAAAATTGTAAAGTTGAAAGCATAGGGTTTCTACTAAATTGCATATCTGATAATTCAGGTTTGAATAAAGTCGAAGTCATAAGAATCAGATAATTACTTGCAAAATTTCTTGATGGTACCAACAATTCAAAATGTATAAACAGTGATCATTCAAACTAACGCTTTTCTAACATAGGCAAAGAGTTTATTGTGGGAATAATTGCTGGCAATCTGGAGTAAATTTTATTCTCTTATTGAGACCTCCAAAAGGCATGCTAATTTTGCACTCTCTGGCGACCCCGGATTTTGCCGCCATCTTGGATCAAAGGTGCTAAAATAGTATATTAAAGAACGTGTTTTATAAGACATGCTTTTTTCGCACGCGTCAAATTTTAGAAAACGAGCGTTAGCGAGTTTTCTAATTGACAAGTGCGAAAGAAAGTCTTATAAAATGAGTTCTTTATACTATTTTTTATATATTGCGCCTTCTACAATAACATTTACTTACTCAATTTGTGATTATATTTGTAACCATTTGTACATTTTCATGTAAATAATCATCCTTAAATAAAAATAATAATAATAATTTCGACATTATATTATTAAAATGAATTATCAATTAACTAAAAATAAATTAGGTAAAAATGGGTTAAAGAAACGTCATCTAGTACAACCGTCTAAAACAAAAAATTGCGTATCGAAATGAAGGTCATTACGATACGCAATTGCGTATCGTAATGACTTCATTATGAACGCAAAATATAAAAATGAGTTTTTGGTAATTTTCTTGAAAACAGTGGCCCGTATCAAAATTTTATAAGAATACAAAATTAAAGCTCGTAATTTTTTGTACATAAAAGGGTTCGTATATTTTTTACCTATAGGGTAAACATTTTCTAAAATTTAAAACATCTGTAAATCGGCTTAGTTCTCATCGTTTCATCTAAAATTTTGACAGGATTAAAGCTAAAGTATGTTACATACTTAATACGTCTCGAAATTTCAGATGAAAAAATGATATCTAAACCTACTTCCAGCTGTTTAAAATTTTGGAGGAATTTAATGTAAGTTTAAGTTGGTATAGTAACTCGCGAAACTCTTATCGGCAAAAATCATCTAATACATGACCTGAAAGAGAAGTTCATGCTGAACTCAAATTTTCAAACCGCATTATCATATCTTTAACCGGTTCAGAGTTGAGGATAAATTTGGAGGAAAGCGTTGAAAAAATAATTAAAAATCATCAATAATTTACTTCTTTAGATGTTTCGATGGCATGACGAATGTAAACTGTTATAAACAGTAAAACCTATTAGACTAAGTATTAAATACCTAATATTGTTTATTTTTTGAGTAATTTAAATTTCTATTATAAATTGTTATTATTCTGGTTAACTCTTTTTACCTTCAGTCACCTTTTTTTGACCAAAGACAATACCTTCTGTCACCTTTAGGTAAGGACGATAATGTCTTTGGTCAAAAAATTCGGTGGTGAGTTTTTGATGAATACGCACGTTTTAGGGTCCCTAGAATACGATTTTACTATTTTTACGATGATGTCTGTATGTATGTATGTGTGTGTGTGTGTGTGTGCGTGTGTGTGTGTGTGTGTGTGTGTGTGTGTGTGTGTGTATTACGCATGTGAGTTTGTGTGTTTGTGTGTGTAAGACAAAAATTTCGTCTGCGGTAACTCTAATACTACAATTCCAAAAATTATAATTCTTTCGTATTCTTCTTCGTTATATCCATATGAAGAGCTGATTAAATTTTGGTTATAGTTGGTCAACCGGAAGTACCCTCAATTGAAGATTTTAACAGTTTTTCTTGAAAAAATTGATGTTTCATATTTAGTGTTATTATAAATATTAAAGAATATTTTATTCTCTATACGATTTGACTGCATTTTATACTTCATATTAAATGGATAATGAATAAAAAAATTATAAAGAAATTAAAAATCATAAATTAGCTAGCTATGCTATAACTCCTGAAACTGCCCCTATATTAAGAAAATTCTGATTGAAAGGTGTCATAGTGTCAAGTGCAATTGACATGTATTTTTGTGTTATAATTTTACTGGAAATATAGGATCTTTTGCTAGAAACTTTCGGTATAGAATTTGTATAAAATACATACAACTGCCTTTAGGTAATGTACAAGAAATAGAATTTTTTGCAAGGAACTTTCTGTATGACATTTGTACAAAATACATAGAACTGACGGAAGGTAATGTGGCCATACCAGATTTTTTAACATCTCTTTGAGAGTTCATACTAAGTAAAAATGTAAAAACCCTTTTATGTACAAAAAGTTACGAGCTTTAATTTTGTATTCTTGTAAAATTTTGATACGAGCCACTGTTTGGCAAAATCCAGGGTCGCTAGAGTGTGCAAAATTAGTATGTCTTTTTGGGGATCCCACAATAGTCTCTTTTAAACACCCTGCCGACTAACCTAACAATAGTACTCGTACATACATAAAAAATATACGTACTGCGATGACATGGAAAATTTACCTAATTTCAGCCGACATAATTAGATATGTATGATGTATGTGTGAATGAGTGAATGAATGTATGTATAGAACATTTATGAAAAATGTACACTATGTTGAAGAAAAAATAGATCACCCATAAAATTTAATTAACAAATAATTTTTGAGATTATAAGAAAATAGGTATTTACATAAGAGGAAGGAAAATGGTACATTACTGAGGAGTATTATACGGCTCCGACTCGAGTATGCACATTTTACTGTAGAGTAATCTATTAATTTTTTCTGAAACCTTTGATTACAATATAAATTAATTTTAAATTTAATAATTAAATCTAATTTTCTATAAGTAATGCGCTTCTCTCGTTTCTAAGGTGAGTAATAAATTTCGTAAATAAAGGAAAACCAATTACTGTCAGTTCTGCGTTTTTGGGGCGTGCTGTTCTGTTCATTTGCAATATCTTGCGAAGCAAATAATTGCGACGAGGCTCCTTTAGACATCCTGGGGTTAACATAACTAATGAACTATAACTACCTAGAAATAATAATATTCAATAAAATTTTAAATAAAACGTTTACATGTTTTAGTGACTACTTAGGGATATGTAACTTGCACGCCGCATGCGAAAATGGTACTTTCGCTCCGGTTTAAAAATATATATTTCGGTCGATTAAAAAAGCATTCGTAGGTACGAATGTTTCTCAGGAGTGTTTGGACATGTTTGACACATTCCAACCGAGTTTATACAACTCATCATTGGTGATGAAACATGGAGGGGTCACTACATGTCAAAGACGAGACAATAATCCAAACAATGGGAGAAAGATTCTGAAAGTGCTTTAAAGAAAGCGAAAACTGGTTCATTCAGAAAGGTGACGGCGACTGTATTTTGAGATTCCCAGGTTGTGCATGTGCTCATAGGCAAAAAGGCAAAAAAAATTAACGATGCTATTAAGTAAAGCCAAAAGGCCGCAATTGGCAAATAAATAAGCCTCTTTTATCACGATGGCACACAACCCATAATCTCCAGATTTAGCCCCTAGTGACTTTTTCTTGTTCCCAAATTTGAAGAAATGGCTTGTGAAACAAGGGTTCACTTCAAATACAGAAATCGTTGCTGAAACAAAACGATTATTTTGAAGAGTTGAAGAAATCATATTACACTGAAGGAATAAAGAATCAGTTTCCTTGTTCTTATGACATTTAAATCATTGCTGATTGCTGTCAAAAAATCACGATGCATTTGTTCGATTTGATGATCCGTTAATTTAAAAAAGCATTGATGAATGTTTCTGCAACCGGGCATAAGTGTATTGTGTTGAGAATATAATTCATGACTCACGTGACATGTTTTTCGCCAATCAACATTCAGAATCTCCCTAGTTACATGTCTATCACAGCGATGATAAAAAACAAAGAAATTATCACCTTATTTATATTCGTTACTAAAGGATTTGTTTTCTTTATTTGACATTGACAGTTAATTTTGAATATAAAAATGTGCGATAATCATTGGATTGATATCAACAACGATGAAAACTATAAGGCAATTGTCAAATTAACCATGTTGTAATACAATATATTAAAAGTTAGGTTAGCAGCACACACAATGTGTCACAAAAATTCATTATATTCTCTCACTAAATATAAGTTCGTGATATGATTAATAATCGAAGATATTGCTCGTGAAACCGAAGCAGCACATTTTCGAGATTATCATCAATGATAATCATATCACTTGTTATATAACGTATGAAAATATTTCATCATATTTCACAATTACTATAAATTATACTCTGAAAACTCATGAAAATGGCTATTTTTTAGTTTTTATTTATTGTAAAAAACAATACATTAATCAAAATATTATACCGGGTATGGCGCTCCCAAATTATTTTAGAAAAAAATACTTCAAATAAAAGTTGTAGATCATGAATTCTGCATTCGAATCAATAAACAAAGTAATTGTGCATGCTTTGTAACGGCAGAATTTGAAATAAAATCACATCAAAAATAGTGATAGCCAAGGAATTAAAACAAAAAGCATAACAATCAATCATTTGTTTTGTTTTAATTGCTATTAAACTAACATTTTCATATTTAATTGCTAGAGTTACTAAACATACTAAATAATTTTTTTAGTAATTTATAAGTAGAATTTTATGCTCTGTAACTTTTATATAAAGATTTTTTTTCTAAAATAATTTGCGAGGCAACGCGCTAGAAAAAACTGTTTTACCATGTTAAATGCCTATGTAACGGATTTCCAGCGCCACCCGGTATATGATATTGATCAGTTTTGAATGAGCCTCGATTTTTTTCTATCAAAAAATATCTAATTACATTTTTATAATTATATGCAAATATGTAAATTTAAAATAAAAAAACTAATACTATTAGGAGAAATCTGTTTCTTTCTATTCTCAAGATACTTTGATATCAAGATTTTAGGCACCTTAGACAAGAACTAATATTTATATATACAAAATCTTTAATAAATTTCATATAATTTTATTTGATATTAAAACTACAAAGAAAAAGATATTACCACAAAATTTGCCTAGAGAAAAACGTGATTTTCCACCAGGAAAAACACCTCTTTCGTGGTTCTTTAACTTGTGTTTCATTGGTTCACTAACGTACCTACGTATCGCACTGTATATTATCTTTTCTTATTGTTTTTTTAAGTAATTCACAGAATTGCATAGGTATGATCGCTTAGTAACACATTTAAATATCCCCTGTAGCAAAATTGGGATTTACCATAACAAATCCTGATTGGTATCAAATAAAATAATTCTATTACCGTCTTAATAAAAAAGTCAATTTCATTTATACAATACAATAATTTCAAACTATCTCGCATCTCAAGAAATAAAATAAATGTATAGAAATCTTATCTAAATTTATTGTATTATCCTAGTTACCTTTGAAAATAATTTACTACTTCCTTCAATTGTCATGGCTGCTGACGCATCGACCGAGTAATATATCAAATAATTTTTAAATAATATGTAATTTGCACAAATTAATCGCTTGGCCACAGGCATAGATTGTTATTCATTTATTGCGCTATAGATAGTCAATTTTTATAAATGATGCCAGTGTGTTGTCTTATGTCATATGGTAAAAATGACCGATGAGGAAATAAAAATATGGCATTGTTTTTCGACTAAAGTGAGTCATATATGGAATTTTAATTGCTTTGCAATTGTTTGTTTATAGGGAGATAATATTACGTAATATGTTACGAAAAAAAGTTCTTTTTTAACAATCATTCATTTGAATTAAATTAGTTTTTGTTTGTTCACCTCTTACACTCCTTAAGTTTGAGTTACATTACACTATTTTCTTATATTCTCGAAATAGATTTTTCGTTCGATTTTCATCCGAGTTTAATCCGATACTATTAAGAAAATTCGGATTGACGGATGTTAATGTCAAGAGCAATTAACATAGGGCCCTATTCTGTAACTCGGTGGTTTTTTTGTTATATGTCAACATATGGGCCCCATTCTGTAATTCGATGGTTAATTTTTAACCACTAGTTAAAATTTTTATCCAATAGTTATTGATTTAACAACTAAAAATCACTTTTTTTGTTGTATGTCAACATACTTGATTGGTTCAAAAATTGAACCAGTGGTTAAATATTAACCACTGAGATATAGAATAGGCCCCATATTGGTAAAAAAATTAACCATTGTTTAATAATTAACCACTGAGTTACAGAATAGGCCCCATAAAGCGTTTTTTATTCAGATCGGTTATCTCCGATTACATGGTAACCGCATTTTATTCAACATACCGCTTACTTGCGGTTACGTCAAACATGTAATCACGGTATGCCGTAAAAGTAAAAATGGAATCTGTGACATTATTTGTCAACTTATTTTGTATTTGATCAATACGCTTTAAATTAAATGTATCACACTATGAACAAGATAAATGTTCGACAAATGTCATATAATTAATTTGACAGAAAAATCTGTAGTAACCTGGCATTTTTTTATTCACACCGCTTACGTGCGGTTAACTATATAGGTAACCCGGTTACATGAATAAAAATCTGATGTGGCCAGCACATTACCTTCCATCAGTTCTATGTATTTTGTATAAATGTCATACAGAAAGTTCCTTGCAAAAGATTATATTTCTTGTACATTACCTTAAGGCAGTTATATGTATTTTGTACTAATTCCATACAGAAAGTTTCTAACAAAAGATCCTATATTTCCAGTAAAATTATAACATAAACATACTGTCAACTGCACTTGACACTGACACCTTTCAATCAGAATTTTCTTAATGTATCGCAGCTGTTTCCAGAGTTATAGCAAAGCTGACTATTATATATGATAATTAATTTCATTATAATTTTTTAACTCTATATCCATTTAATATGAAGTATAAAATGCATTCAAATCGTATAGAGAATAAATAATTCTTTAATATTTATAATAACATTAAATGTGAAAAAATGATATTTAACATCGTTTTTTCAAGAAAAACTGTTAAAATCTTCAAATGAGGGTACTTCCGGTTGACCAATTATAACCAAAATCTAATCAGCTCTTCACATGGATGTAACGAAGAGGAATACGAAAGAATTATAATTTTTGGAATTGTAGTATTAGAGTTATCGCATTAGAAAATTTTGTCACACACAGACACACACACACACACACACACACACACACACACACACACACACACACACACACACACACACACACACACACATACATACACACACACATACAGACATCATCGTAAAAATAGTAAAATCGTATTCTAGGGACCCTAAAACGTGCTTATTCGTCAAAAACTCACCACCGAATTTTTTGACCAAAGACAATACCTTCCTTACCTAAAGGTGACGGAAGGTAAAAAAACGCCTATAGTAAGTTTGTGTTCTAATTTTGTACAAAATACATAGAACTGAATCATCTCGGATGAAAAAACAGAACAGACCGTATTTTTCTGAAGTAGAATCTAGTATGAAAATCGAACGAAACTCGGATGAAAATGTCTGACTTACATTAGATTAAAAATGACTAGAAATTCTCGAACGAGAATGGAACTAAAATCAAGACAAAAATAATATAATGCACGTATCCCAACGTTGATACCATGATTGAAGGCATTTCTGGAAGGTTTCTTTCCGAAGGGCCTTCAGCTGCTCCGTCGTAGTCCTCTAAATTGAAGGATCGTCTTGATACAGATCCGGACTTCATGGCCAAAATCATAACTGGAGATGAAAATAGGTTGTAATGCTATTGTATTGCGAAACGATGTACGGTGAAAGAGACTAGAAAAATTGTCGTGCCACACCTCGCTTCTAATCTATGAGTTTTTGGCCAAAAAAAGGTGCCTATCTGTCCATATCCGCCTTACTCTCCGGATTTAGCATCATGCGACTTCTGGCTCCTTCAAAGTAAAAACCGTACTAAAAGGAAAACGTTTTGACACCATTCCCGATATTGACAGGGGCACGACGAAGCAGCTGAAGACCCCTCCGAAAGAAACCTTCCAGAAATGCTTCCAATCATAGTATCAACGTTGGGATAAGTGCATCGCTAGCCAAGGAGACTACTTTGAACGAGATTAGTTTGATGTAAGCTTATTACTTTGTTCGTAATAAAATTATACGCCGTATTTTTTGATCACACCTCTTACATGAAGGGTCTCGGTAGAAAACCATGGATGTCACAAAAATGTCAAAATTTATTTAAATTATGTTCAAATTTTAAAATTTTCTTTCTTAAATAGCTTTGCTTGTAAACTTGTAATTGATAAAAGCAAAGTATGGCTTGGGATTGAAATCTTAAGCTTTTCAAATTTTAGGCTTGACTTGATTTTCAAACTTATCCATTCTAATATTTATATTTTACATTTATCATTCTTAAATATTTATTTATTTATTTATTTATTAGCAGCCACTGAACAGGATACCGAAAAGTATCCCAATTACTGAGGGCTGGAAAAATATATACAAAAAACAAAGAAAATATAGTTTCAGACGTAAGTGTACAATAGAAAAATAACAAAATAATATAATAATTTTAAGCCTAAGAAAAATACGCAGGTAAACAGTTTTTAAATTGCATAAGACTACTATTAAATATGTCAATATCAGTGTTGGAAACATGATTACCTATTAAAAATGTGACAAATTCTCGTAAGAGGTGCTTTAAGTTCATAATTGGTTGTTGTTAATGGTAGTTTAAATGTGTATTTTATACTTAGCGATCTAATTTGAGTACGTGGTACAGAAAAATTTATATTTTCCAAACCTGAGATATCATGAATGTGGCCATGGATAAGTTTGTATAGAAATACACAAGATATAATATTGCGTCGACTCTCAAGAGTAAGCATATTAAAATCCTGTATACAGCTGGTATAACTGTGTGTAAGGTAATTGAAGGAAATACAAAATTTACGTGCACAGAATTTAACAAACTTTCTCTGTATTCGTTCAATATTATCACTTTGATTATTGTATATAGGATTCCAAACCACAAGACAATATTCAAGCTTGGAGCGCACAAACGAGTAGTATAAGAATTTGAGTGTCATTAAATTAGTAAAATATAAAGAATTTCTGATAACAAAACTTAACATTTTGTATGAAGATGTAACTAAAAAATTAATATGTAGTGACAAAGTTAGTTTTGGATCAAAAATAACTCCCAGATCCTTACATTACGTGACTCTTACTAGAGGTACATTTTCCATTATAAACATAACAAATAGGATTCTGTTTCGTGGAATATGTCATTACTTTACATTTATTAATATTAAATATAAGTAGGTAATCCTGAAATGAGGTAACACTGGTTGTCTTTTCAACCATGTTATATATTTATTTATATAGCTAAAACACATAGAAAACTTGTATGCGTTTATAATTTGCCTAATCAACAGCTACTAAGAAGTCAAGCAGCAACAGCCCTCCCAAACCCAAAGCATATGTAAACCTCCCATAGCCTTGTCGCGTGAGTCTGCCCGCTCGCACAGCAAGGAAACGCGGTTTCATCAATCTACATTAGGGTTAAAAGCTTTCTAAATGAATTGCGCACGCTATCTGCAAATCAATACAACACCTCGGCCATACGGGGTGAACGTGGAGGTAACCGGTGGCTGGACACAGGTAAACTCTAGCAAAAATACAAAGGATGGGAAGATATAAAAGACAGTCGCGGCGCTTGACTATATACAGATAGGAGCTACTTTTACATACAAAATATTCTCAAAGTAAGAAAGTCATGTTGATTAAAAAAAGAAACTATCATTTGTTAGGAAATAATTTTTAATGTATATCAAAACTATGTTTCACTTTCATATGTTTATGTCTGGCAATTAGATAGGAATAAAATAATCTAAACATACGTGACCGTATGTGTTGTTCTTATGAAAGCCCTATTCATTCAAATAAAGCATAGTAAGCTGAATCCGTCATTCGACTTAGAGGTATCAACAGTGTTAAGAGTGTTGTGCTGTGAGTCGCAGGGATTTTTATCTTAGCAACAGAAGGTGAGTGCTAATTTAGTTGTATTTGTTGAATAACGCGTTAAGTTGTAAATGAATGCGTATTATTTTTATAATAAATATTGTTGTTGTATCTATATTTGCGTACATGCACGATTCTCAACATTACATACATTACTGACAATTGTACTCGATACGAGAACGAACGATACATTGCGATTACGAATGCATTCCACCGATGGGAGCCTCTGAGTTACTCCGAGGGTAAACATGCTACTCCAACGAGAGACCATGCGGGTCTCACGACTGACTGACGACTGGGGTTCATGCGGAACCTCCACCGATGGGAGCCTCTGAGTTACTCCAAGGGTAAACATGCTACTCCAACGAGAGACCATGCGGGTCTCACGACCGACTGACGACTGGGGTTCATGCTGAATCCCCACCGATGGGAGCCTCTGAGTTACTCCGAGGGTAAACATGCTACTCCAACGAGAGACCATGCGGGTCTCACGACTGACTGACGACTGGGGTTCATGCGGAACCTCCACCGATGGGAGCCTCTGAGTTACTCCGAGGGTAAACATGCTACTCCAACGAGAGACCATGCGGGTCTCACGACCGACTGACGACTGGGGTTCATGCTGAATCCCCACCGATGGGAGCCTCTGAGTTACTCCGAGGGTAAACATGCTACTCCAACGAGAGACCATGCGGGTCTCACGACCTAGTACTGACTGGGTAATGCGAACATTGGTTACATGACCGACAAATTATATTTTACAATATATTGTCATCTTGCGACACGTTACGAATTGTGAGAGTATTATGAATGTATGCTTATTATTATTGTTGTTTGTAATTTCAACGAAAAGCGTTGTCCAGCTGGGTTGGCATTCACTGAGCCTGTTGCTCAAGTTAACTCACTGTTTCTAGGTTGAACAGTTGGATTGCATTCACACATCGGTGTGGCGTGACGATTCTGTGACGTCGCAGTTACGTCATCAGAAGAAACTGTCGCCTCAGCATTCGAAGTAAGATACTTTGTTTATGTTATCGTAAGATATTGGAAGCAGAAAAAAATATAGATTGATTACGTGGCTATATAATAAGCATAGTGATAACAGATGTATATTTTTATTTTTACTTCTCTATGCGCTGTTGAAAACATATAATAGATACAAGTTCCAAGTTTCTCTTGAATAAAAACTGCGACTGATACGGTTTATAACAATTTCAGAAGTGGGATACAAAAACAACGTGACTTGCTGCTCTGGCCTTGTCCCACTGTTGAGACATGAGTTCCAGTTCAGAGGATAGTTCTGAAATTGACGATCGTCCACGAAAGCGACGTCAATCCACAAAACGTCGTCGTGAAGGGACATCGACAAAGCCTGATCGTACGAAGAAAACAAAGCGCCGTCAACATACTAAATCGCCAGATTCGGGGAAATCAGATGGCCAACTTTTGCAGTTGGCATCGATTGTTCAAAAATTAGCGGAAACGGTAGGTCGTCAAACACCAGACACAAATAAACCGGCAACTGTAAATTCATTCCGCGGTGATGCCATCGTGCCATTCCAACCGGAAAATCCTAATAGCGATATTATCTGATGGCTCAATAAAATCGACGAATTACGTGAAGTATTCAATTGGTCGGAAGAAGCTACAATCTACCATGCTCTTGGCAAACTTCGGGGATTAGCCGCTACTTGGTACAACGGATTGACATCTGTACGCTACACATGGACCGAGTGGAAGCGACAATTAGTGCAAGCATTTCCATCGAAAAAGGATTATTGCACACGGATCGAAGATATGTTTCGTCGGAAGAAGCAGCCGGATGAATCTTACGCAAAATATTATTATGAGAAGGTGGCTCTTCTTAATGCATGTGAAATAGTTGGAGAAAATTCTGTTTCATGCATTATCGGCGGTATGAATAATGATACGTTTCAAGCAGCCGCTCGAGCCGGGAACCATAAAACCCCGGAATCTTTATATAATTTTCTATGTTCATTTAAAGACGTCAGTACGAGTAAGTCATGGACACAGAATATGGGATATCAAAATCGATTTAAATCATCTTCCGATCCTCGGAAGGCTCGTTTTCACACAAAAGGACGTAATAATTCAATATCGAAACCACAAGCAGTAACATCAAATAAGAACGAACAGGTGACATGTTTTCGATGCAATAAAAATGGTCATTACGCATCCCAATGTCCAAAACTATGTAGACACTGTGGAAAATCAGGTCACTCAGAAGTTCGTTGTCTAAATAAACCGTCTACTTCAAAAACTAATTTGTACGTCAACCGTGAGGAAAATACCCAAAATGAAAAGTTCTTTGTAGATGCGGAAATCAATGGACACTCCGTTCGTGCCTATGTGGATTTCGGAAGTGGATGCGTCATTATTAAGGAGAGTGTTGCTCGACAATTAAACCTGGTAATTGACAACTCTACAGTAACCATTATTAAAGGATTTGGCGGAGGAACCGTAAAGACGTTAGGTCGAACTACTTTCTTACTGAAAGTTGATAAAGCGGAAGTTGAAGTAAAGGCAGAAGTCGTTACAGATGAGATTCAGAATATACCGTTACTTATTGGACAACCATTCACTGAATCACCTAACATCATCGTCATCAAAACCAATAGTAATTTACGTATAATGGATAAATCCAACAAGAATGCGAAGAGTTTCATACTACCACCACCAGATCGAGTTTGTCTTTGGGCCAAATCAGCAACCGTTATCCCACCGAATCACCTTGGACATGTTCCAGTAAGCGTAGATAATGAAAAGTTTGTCGGTGAATTGTTTATTGATTCGAATTTGAAGGGTAATGAGGAATTGGAGAGCTTTATGCCAGCATCAGTGATCCATATTCATCCCGATAAAACAAGCATCCTACCAGTGCTTAACTTATCAGCTAAAGATATGAAATTTCCGAAGAAAACTAAAATGGCCAATGCATGGATTTGTTTACCAGGCACAGATATGAAAGATGCAACTACTACCGAAGTTTTACAACTTAACACATGTGAACTATCAACACTACCTACTGACCAGATCTCATGTGGACCAATCGGAGATGAACATAAACTTAAACTGGTTGCTCTATTAAATAAATATAGGAATTGTTTTGCACAAACTCTGGAGGAATTAGGAACTGCAAAATCTACAGAAATGACTATAAAACTAACCACAGATACACCTGTTACATATCGACCATACCGGATGTCCATTCATGAACGTAACATAGCTCGCGAGATACTGTCAGATCTTCTAAAGAATGACATAATTCGAGAATCAGAGTCACCATATGCTTCACCCATGTTACTTGTTAAGAAGAAGAATGGTGAACATCGTCTTTGCGTGGATTACAGGAAATTAAATGCCCTTACCGTTAAAGATCGTTATCCACTGCCAAGGATCGACGACCAGATGGATCGGTTATACGGGTGCAAATATTTTACTACATTAGATCTATGTGCCGGATATCATCAAGTTCCTATCGCTACTGATAGCAAATATTTGACATCATTTATCACACCGGACGGCCAATACGAGTATAATAGAGTACCTTTCGGATTAGCCAATGCGCCTAGTGTCTTTTCTCGCTTGATGAACCAAGTTTTAGGAACTTTACGTCATGACGCTGTTTGCGTATATCTCGACGACGTATTAATTCCTAGTAAAACAATTGAAGAAGGGATAACCTTACTAGAAGATGTTTTGAAAGCGTTCCAAGATGAAGGTTTAACGTTGAAATTGAGCAAGTGTATGTTTCTACAAACATCTGTCACATATTTAGGATTCGAGATAGATGAAAACGGTATTCGCCCTGGAGAAAACAAACTTCGAGCAGTTCAAGAATTTCCCGAACCAACGGATGTACACACTGTTAGACAGTTCCTTGGACTTACGTCTTATTTCCGTCAATTTATCAAAGACTTCGCCATGATTGCACGTCCATTAACAGCGTTAACTAGAAAAGACTGTGATTGGGTTTGGAACGAAAAACAGAAAGAAGCTTTCGAAAAATTAAAAGAAAAATTATTAACCAGACCTGTTCTTGCACTTTACAACGTAAATGCGAAGACAGAATTACATACGGACGCGAGTAAGCGCGGAATAGCTGGTATATTATTACAATATCAAGACACCGGACGTCTACAGCCATTGGCATATTTTAGTCGTCAAACTACCAATTGCGAACAACGCTACCATTCGTACGAATTGGAAACTCTTGCAGTTGTCGAATCAGTTAAGAAATTTCGCGTTTATCTATTAGGAATACATTTCAAAATTATTACCGACTGCAATGCGTTGAGAACGGCTCAGACCAAGAAAGATATTGTACCGAAAATTGCAAGGTGGTGGCTACAACTATCTGAATTTGATTTTGAAGTCATATATCGACCAGGAACACAAATGAAACATGCCGACGCTTTAAGTCGAAATCCGTCAGCTAATGAAATTCCACAAGAAGAAATGGATATTTTACTGGTAGAGAAAATTGATTGGATCCTTGCAGAAAAGCAGACAGACAGGAATATTCGTGAAATCAAAGACATATTATTAAAAGTTGCGGAAAGTGAACGAGAAAAGCAAGTTCACAAGGCCTACAGTCTAAAAACCGAACGCGTATATAAAAACACCAAAGCAGGATCAAGAATTTACATTCCACAAGGACAAAGATCATCAATCCTAAGATGGTGCCATGATGAAATGGGTGATTTTGCTGTTGATAAAACCATCGATAAAGTTCAGGAAACCTACTGGTTTCCAGATATGCGTAAATATATTACACGCTACATTCAATGTTGTCCGCAATGTTTGTACTTCAAACGTCCAAAAGGAAAAAAAGAAGGATTACTTCACCCTATAGAAAAAGTTCCAATACCATTCCATACAGTACATGTGGATCATGTTGGACCATTCATCAGGAGTTCCAAAGGAAATACGCAAATTATAGTATTAACGGAAGCGTTTACGAAATATACATTTATTCGAGCTGTTAAAAATACCTCAACGAAATATGTCCTTACTATGTTGAAGGGATTGTTCACAATATTCGGTGTTCCCACACGTATTATTTCAGATCGAGGTACAAGTTTTACATCAAAATCATTCCACGACTTTTGCGAACAACACGGTATTAAACATATCCAAAACGCAGTTGCGACGCCTCGTGCAAATGGACAAGTGGAAAGATTTAATCAAACCGCTATAACATCTCTTGCAACAATAAGTACCAACGACAAATATTGGGATCAACAAATAGACAAACTACAATTTGCTATGAACAATACTCTCTGCAAGGCGACCGGTAAAACGCCCAGCGAGTTGATTTTTGGCTATAGGCCCAGAGCAATAGCTGGAGCACCGTTCTCTACGGCAGTACAGGAAGAACGTCCTCACATCGAGAATATAATCGATATTCGAAACGAAACTGCTGACAAGATTCGATCTGATCAACGCAGCCAAGAAAAGCGTTATAATCTGAGACGTAAACCAGCTCGTTGCTATAAAGTAGGTGAACTCGTTTTAATAGAAAAACAACCAACTGCCGAAGGAAGCAAGAAACTATTAGCTCCGTATGATGGACCATTCGTAATTGAGAAAGTTTTACAGAACGACAGATACCTAATATCAGACATCAAGGGGTCTAAGCGAAGTAAGCGAGCGAAATACAGAAATGTAATCGCGGTTGACCGAATGAAACCATACATCCCCCCTGGTGCACTCTCAGAATCCAGCAACGACAACGACGATGAAGAATATGCTACCGTCCTCGAGGACGAGGACAAGGACAGGATGGCCGAATGTTAGGAAATAATTTTTAATGTATATCAAAACTATGTTTCACTTTCATATGTTTATGTCTGGCAATTAGATAGGAATAAAATAATCTAAACATACGTGACCGTATGTGTTGTTCTTATGAAAGCCCTATTCATTCAAATAAAGCATAGTAAGCTGAATCCGTCATTCGACTTAGAGGTATCAACAGTGTTAAGAGTGTTGTGCTGTGAGTCGCAGGGATTTTTATCTTAGCAACAGAAGGTGAGTGCTAATTTAGTTGTATTTGTTGAATAACGCGTTAAGTTGTAAATGAATGCGTATTATTTTTATAATAAATATTGTTGTTGTATCTATATTTGCGTACATGCACGATTCTCAACATTACATACATTACTGACAATTGTACTCGATACGAGAACGAACGATACATTGCGATTACGAATGCATTCCACCGATGGGAGCCTCTGAGTTACTCCGAGGGTAAACATGCTACTCCAACGAGAGACCATGCGGGTCTCACGACTGACTGACGACTGGGGTTCATGCGGAACCTCCACCGATGGGAGCCTCTGAGTTACTCCAAGGGTAAACATGCTACTCCAACGAGAGACCATGCGGGTCTCACGACCGACTGACGACTGGGGTTCATGCTGAATCCCCACCGATGGGAGCCTCTGAGTTACTCCGAGGGTAAACATGCTACTCCAACGAGAGACCATGCGGGTCTCACGACTGACTGACGACTGGGGTTCATGCGGAACCTCCACCGATGGGAGCCTCTGAGTTACTCCGAGGGTAAACATGCTACTCCAACGAGAGACCATGCGGGTCTCACGACCGACTGACGACTGGGGTTCATGCTGAATCCCCACCGATGGGAGCCTCTGAGTTACTCCGAGGGTAAACATGCTACTCCAACGAGAGACCATGCGGGTCTCACGACCTAGTACTGACTGGGTAATGCGAACATTGGTTACATGACCGACAAATTATATTTTACAATATATTGTCATCTTGCGACACGTTACGAATTGTGAGAGTATTATGAATGTATGCTTATTATTATTGTTGTTTGTAATTTCAACGAAAAGCGTTGTCCAGCTGGGTTGGCATTCACTGAGCCTGTTGCTCAAGTTAACTCACTGTTTCTAGGTTGAACAGTTGGATTGCATTCACACATCGGTGTGGCGTGACGATTCTGTGACGTCGCAGTTACGTCATCAGAAGAAACTGTCGCCTCAGCATTCGAAGTAAGATACTTTGTTTATGTTATCGTAAGATATTGGAAGCAGAAAAAAATATAGATTGATTACGTGGCTATATAATAAGCATAGTGATAACAGATGTATATTTTTATTTTTACTTCTCTATGCGCTGTTGAAAACATATAATAGATACAAGTTCCAAGTTTCTCTTGAATAAAAACTGCGACTGATACGGTTTATAACACATTATATTATAAATAATATACATATTATGTTCACAAAATAAAATAAAGAAAGAAAACAATATCATTATTATTTTACCAAAGAATAAAAACTCGGAATTTTACAACGGATGCTACTAGGATCTATTCTAATCGGCGATCTGGCTAGCTGTGACTACGAGAAGTATAGTATGGCTAGCCAATGAAAGTTGACGTTTAGAATATTTAATAGATGTGGTTTCTTTTGAACATATTTGCCTATTTTTGATTTGAAAGGAAACTGACCCTTATGGCCTTATGTAATCCGTTACAGAATATTATAATTGTACTCAATACCAGGAGGCATTTAAAATGACCTTAGCAACAGGATTTAGGGATGTATTTTAAAAAATTAATATCCCAAATTCTAGTTCGTTCGTCTCAGGTGTAAGCAATCCTCGAGTCGGAATTACTGTTAGAGGAAATTAAAAATAATCCTATTTCATAGAATTGCTAAACTAAATATTTTGTTATTTACTTATTTATTTTTTATATTTGGGAAGCCCACAGTTTCCCAATTAAGGGCTTCTACGAAGTTACTAGTGTTGCCACAAGACGAGACGAGACGAGACTTGAGGTCGGTCTTGTCTTGGTCTTGACTAAGTCTCGACTACCTTGGTCTTGTCTTGGTCTTGTCGAGACGAGACTTGCAGTCAGTCTCGTCTTGTCTCGAGTCTCGACAAGACTCTCGACTCTGCGTCAATCAACAAATTGTTTATAATTTTATATAATAGTGCATGAAAATCTAAGAAAATCAGTACAGTCATGATTAAAAAATTCTAAAATATAATTGAGATATTAATTTTTAAAATCTTCTAGGATCAACGTCTACTTGATCTCTTCAAACAATTAATATGAAAATGTGTGTACATACTGAGTTATAGTATTTATTTACCTTTACGTATTTCAAGTAGGTGAATTACCTAGATATTGTTTTTCAATTTTACATATATATTCCATAATTTAATATATCGTTTTACAAACTTTTTTGCTTATTACGGGTTTCAGTTTTCCCCATTCCCAATCCGAGCGATTTCGGATGAATATTATGTATGTACTATATACATAACATGTGTTATATATACATAACATTCATCCGAAATCGCTCGGTTTGGGAATGGGGAAAACTGAATATATATATATATATATATATATATATATATATATATATATATATATATATATATATATATATATATATATATATATATATGACCATTTACCAATCTACACAAGTAATAATTTACGTAGACAGTGATAAATTTAATTTAACTTATTAGATCTACAAAAATTATAGATAAAGTATAGAATATACAATTTGAACTTTTTCAAAAAATGTAGATATATTGGAAAAGAGTAAGAAGAAGATTCTACATCTCTATATACCTGTAGACAAGAGGGAAATAAACATAAATGAACGAACAATTAGGTATTTCTCTGTATTAAAATATACGAGTACATACATTTGTATACAGGCTGTTAAAAAAGGGTAATGCTTTAAAGGTATCTATATATGCTGATTCTTAATCAAAAATAATTTTTCAAAAATTCGGAAAATTATTTCTTATTTTTTATTTAATTCTACAAGTGTCACTGGTCAACATGAAATATGAATTAAAAATAATTACAAATTTATTTCCTATTCAACGTCAGTTAGGTACTTTATCAGATAATTCATTATTTTTAATATAAATTTCATGTCGGCAGTGACGCACTAAAAGAACACTGTAAGAAATGAATACATAATAAGAAACAATTTTCCAAATTTTGGAAAATAAAATTTCAATTGAGCATCTCAGCGACATGTGTATGTTCTCAGAATTTTTTTTAGAGGATATCTTAATACAATACGGTTTTCGGATAATTAAAAAGAAAGACACCTTTATTTTTATTAGCATCAGGGCCGTAGCCAGATATGTCAGGGCACTTTCCCCGACTGGCCGACCAGCGTCTATAATAATAACGGTGTGGGTGCTCTAACCCACTGTAATATATTGTATACATTATTATTGTTGTTATTAGTGTAATTAGTTAGTTGTAAATAAAATGCGTGTTGCTGTCCTTATTTTCCCTTCCCCAACATTTCTTTTCATTGTCAAAGTCACGTATATTTTTTATACAACATCCCTCGCAGTGACCTTGGTAATCTCAGTCTCCAAAAATTCCGCTTTCTCTTAAGTTTTCTGAGAATTCGTACATCCCTACAACGTGTTTTCTCCAGGTCTCTACAAGTCAGTTCATCTCTCCGATTTAACTGTTTAATTATTTATGAATCATTCTATTATATACCAAAATCTATGCAATTAATGCACATTTATTTCATTATTTCTTTACGTATAGATCATAAAAAGGAATATTATGCTTATTTTGCAATATTTATTATTTTTTGAAATTTAAGCCAAGTTTCAAACCCAATTTGTGAATTTCTAATAAAGTAACCAAATTTTTATATTCACATAAATTAATGTTTCAAGAACACAACAAAAATACATAATTATAAATTTTTAACAATTTATATCTCTTCTTTTTACTAATTCTCAAACAATATTTATAGCTTTACTCTTGGGTTGTGAAGCACTTTTAGTAAATATATTCCAAAAAATACCTACAAACTGAAGTCGAGAGTCTTGTCGAGACTTCAAGACTTTCTCGACAAGACTCGATACTGGTCTCGTCTCGTCTCGACTTTTCAGTCGAGACTAAAATGTTGGTCTTGTCTCGACAAGACCAAGACGAGACGAGACAAGACCAAGACTGGTCTTGGTCTTGCGGCAACACTAGAAGTTACAAAAAATTCTGAATACAATATGTGCATAGATGACAATTACAAATACAATTTTAAAAAAACCTTGTAAAAAGCTACAACCTTGACCCTTGACTATAACAATGCGCGCCTATGAAGTGAAATAATGTTATAATCAACATAAACAAAAAATGTTTAAAATATTTTAAACGCACCCCTGTTTTGATATACAGTTATCCTAGTCCAGAGACAACTATACCTGTAACTGTAACTGTAACAAAGTTTTTGGGAGTAAACGAAGCACGGGGAAAATAGTTCCTTGCATATTTCTTCAAAGGGCAGCAAAATCACATAAATGATGAAGACTTAACATAGAAGGCAATGCAAAACAATATAATGGAAAATTTAAACGCCAAACTGAAAAATTTAAAAGCTGACATGATATACATAATTTTTGATTCCAAATTATTTGAATTTTTATATGTTTAAAACATACAGAGAACTCGTAAGGTATCTTTTGAACATTAATTACTTTTATATAATAATATTTATAAATTTTTCTTATGTTTCTGTAGAATTTCTTGGAGCACATATATATAAAATATTTGTGAATAAAATTTTATTTTTATATCTGAACATTATTTGTATTTATACTTTTGTTCTAAAATTAATAGAGCAGAAATTACAGCTTTATGAAAATTTCACCGCAGTATTTCCTGCAATTCATAAAAAAGTAAACACTCGGTATATGTAATTATTCGAATATGGATAGCTGTGTCTTTGTTTCGTTTCATGTGTGTATATGAAAAAATACCATGTTGTGTGATCTGGTAATTTATTTTTGTATATAAAAGGAGGAAAACATGCAGCTTTACATCCCTTGAAAAAATGTAATTTTCAATTATAAGGCATTTGACCTTGAGTAAAAATTTTTTTTCTGAATTCCTTTCACCTCACCATAATTTTGGACCCCTCCCAGAAGAGAATTGCAAATACGCCACTGCTCTGTTAGATATAAAAAAAAATTAAAATTCCCTTAATTATAGTTTTAAATAAATAGAATATTCGCATATTTAAAGAAAAGTTTATGAAGGCTTGCATATGTTAATTTAACCGACAAAATATTATTTAGAAATTTAAATTAATAATTATGCACAAATACTTTTCGTTTAATTAAACATTTAATATTGTTAGGAAATTTAATATTTCAAATTCACATAAAATATTTCATTTGAGTAAGTAGTAAAGCAAAATCCACCAATAACAGGCTTCGTTATTATAAACCAATCACGTGAGACGCTGACGTTACGAGTTTGATAAAATCCTCATAATCGCAAGGTTGAGCAAACAGATGATTGTGTGAGCGTTTATATTTTTATGTTTTGTGATTAAAACACAGTGATCAATAGTATTTACTCCAAATTTTTGTCACTCTAACTAATTACCATGGCTACCATTTAAAAATACCTTGGAATGATTAAAAAACAACTGAATTTGTTATTTTAGTCATAGCTATCACGGCTATCACTTCTGATTAAGACTAAATACTACCAGTCAGTGAATTTATTTGTTGTATTAATGAAATAGAACTGAAACAATTATAATAGAATGCTTAGCTGTAATTTGAAAGGTAAATTATTTTCATTTATTAATCATGAACTTAGATCTTAGGTCAAGAATGTCGTTAATAAGTAGGTACTCAAACTTTGTTAGATGGTATTTAAATATTGTAATTATTAAAGGGAACATTACTGTATAATGTAAGAATCAAATATTACAATTGTTTGGAAATTAAATTTTTTACTTTTGTTAGAATGTAACATTTTAATTATTTCGGGCTACAATATTTTTAATGAAGAGATATATTTAAAAAAATATTTGGAAATTCAATCCGTGACAATAATTAATATTGTTATTATCATGGCAACAATATAATAGTCACATCTTAGAAGAAAACAAGGCTGGATTGCAGTTTATCCAGAATAGTAGAAATTATTATTATTTTAGCTAAAATATAATAAGGAAACATAAAATTGGAGCGCGGAAACAGGTATTTATATATTTTTTTGGAAAAATATTTAAAAAAAAAAATCTTGACTAAAACAATACCTGACGTAAAATAATGTTTTAAGAATTTTTTTTAAAAAATCCTGGCTAAAACAGTCCCTAACGCACACGTATTTTTTAAGAAATTTTTAAAAAATCCTGACAAAAACAATACCTAACGCACAGGCACACACATTCGAGATCGCTCGGCCCACTATCTTCATGTTAGTTTACAATAGTTTGATAGATCCATGAACGCAGAATTATAAAGAAAAAATCTGATGTGGCCAGCACATTACCTTCCGTCAGTTCTATGTATTTTGTATAAATTTCATACAGAAAGTTCCTTGAAAAAGATTATATTTCTTGTACATTACCTTAAGACAGTTGTATGTATTTTAAACTAATTCCAAACAGAAAGTTTCTAACAAAAGATCCTATATTTCCAGTAAAATTATAACATAAACATACTGTCAACTGCACTTGACACTGACACCTTTCAATCAGAATTTTCTATTTTCTTAATGTAGCAGCTGTTTCCAGAGTTATAGCAAAGCTGACTAATATACATGATATTTTAATGTCTTTATAATTTTTTAACTCTATGTCCATTTAATATGAAGTATAAAATGCATTCAAATTGTATAGAGAATAAATAATTCTTTAATATTTATAATAACATTAAATGTGAAAAAATGATATTTAACATCGTTTTTTCAAGAAAAACTATTAAAATCTTCAAATGACGGTACTTCCGGTTGACCAATTATAACCAAAATCTAATCAGCTCTTCACATGGCTGTAACGAAGAGGAATACGAAAGAATTATAATTTTTGGAATTGTAGTATTAGAGTTATCGCATTAGAAAATTTTGTCACACACAGACACACACACACACACACACACACACACACACACACACACACACACACACACACATACATACACACACACACACACACACACACACACACACACATACAGACATCATCGTAAAAATAGTAAAATCGTATTCTAGGGACCCTAAAACGTGCTCATTCATCAAAAACTCACCACCGAATTTTTTGACCAAAGACAATACCTTCCTTACCTAAAGGTGACGGAAGGTAAAAATGTTATAAAACGTAGGATAAGAAGGAATATAAGATATAATTTTGCAAATATACATTAATTGAAACAGTATTATTCGTATGAAAGTGTAAGTACCTACTTAAACATGGAAATATATGTAGTTCATCTAACCTAATTTTTTTCAGAAAAACTGCCAAAATCTCTATAAATATAGCTTTCCGTACCCAATTTTTAGCGGTATTTAGTGTTTTTAATGGTTTACCAAGTATATATAACCATTAATATAAAATTCTTGACTTCTGGATAAACTGCAATTTAGCCGAAAACAACAATAGAGAGACCTAGGTTCGTTCCCGACTGCCACCAAAATTATTACGTATTTTAAATGACACAAAATATCATCATTACCGAAATCTGTGTACAAAGCATGGCACACTGAATAATGGGCAATATGCCGTGCTCATATATTTATTTATTTATTTATTTTTTTTAAAAAGTTATTTTTTGTGCAACCGAACGCAATACAGGCTGCGAAACTTGAACGTTGTTATGGTAACGGCCGCGAAATTAGGTAAACAATTACTTTGACACTTGAGAATTGCATGGTTTTCAAATGTGAAACCCTTAGCCACCTTGAAAGCTAACTTTCTATTTATAATGAAACTGTTGAAAATTAATAAAATTTGTAATTACATATTTTTTACGGTTGCACAAAAAATATTGTGTACACCTTGTCCGCGAAATCCTTTAGCGTCTTCGAGATTGTCTTGCCTCGGCCGCAAGCGGCCTCAGCGACAATTTTTCTCTCGGTACGCTAAATAGTGATTTCGCGGCCTTGATATACAAATAACTATTTTGGAGATAGAACTTAATCATTTCCTTTTTAAACTACATACAAAAATTTTACTACTTTAAATAACATTGGGTTGTTTGGTATCATTTTCATTGCTAAAATCTCAAAAATAATAATTGCTTTTTAAGTAACTTTAAAGATCTTCCACATCCCATATTTTCTCAAATAAAAATTTTATTTACACGTTTTAAAAAAATATAACATGGTAGCGTTGCATCGGCAATTCCAAACTTGTTAACTTGGTCTGCTAGTATCTTACTTGCATTGCATAATACATACTCGTGTAGAACTGATCGTAGTGATCGTAAAGCAAAATCTGTATGGAATAGAATTGATAACCGTTTGTGTTGTGTGAACATTTCATTCATTTAATAGTGAAATATTGTTAACTATTATTATAAATTAATAACAATCGTAAGTTTAAAAAATGTTCTAACGATATTAATAGTTATTTAAGTTGAAAATGATGATATTCTTACAAACACATTTGTTTATGTTTCATGTAGTCGCTTTGAGTACACTTTATTTTCTTAATAGTGCAATATCGTTAATTATTACAAATTAATACCGTAGTCGTACGTTTACACAATTCCCCAACTATATTAATAGTTGATAACTTGATTTCGTATAAAAATTACATGATAAAATGTTATAATGTCAAGCTTTGAGTACAATTATTTTTATCTATACAAATTTTAAATTTCTAAATTTATTACTCTTACAGGTGACACCTGTAATTTGAAAGGACGCCAAGATGTTCCAATATACCTTTGGGTACTTCCCTTCAATTGGTTTTGCAGAGAGAGAACAGAAGGGAAATAAATCTGATGTTGCACTGGGAACTTTGGTAACTGAACTCCTGCATGCTGTCTACAGTGAAATGTAAGTAAACTTAAGTATTTCCCTAAATTAGACATGAAATTTTCCTTGGCATTTTCTTTCCAATTATGTATCGTGCAATTGTTATGTATATATATACATTAACATAACATAATCCAGGTCCTCTTGTACCCTAGGGTGTCGAGGTTTCATTTTTCGAGTCTTTGGTTCTTTCTTCGTATACAAATTTCCGCCATTTTTTCCTATCCTTCGCCATTTCTTTCGCCGAGTCCCAGTTTTCTCCTGCATCAGCTAATATCTTCTTTAGCGAACTATTCCAGGTGGGTCGTGGTCTTCCTCTTCTGTTTTTCCCTACTGGTCTTGTTGACCAAATTTTTTTGACTTGTCTGTTATCGTTCATCCTTATTAAATGGCCGAACCAACTCAGTTTCTTTTCTTCCATTAGTTATTTTACTGGTTTAACACCTGCTAGCTTCCTGATATCCTCATTTCTTCTCTTTTCCATTATATTAATTCTTAGTGTTTTTCTCAAGTACCTCATTTCTACTGCTTGGAGTCTTTTATATTGTTTTTTACAGGTAGATAGATTGACTTAAATACTGAGATCTTAGTTTTAGTTGTTATTTCTTTATGGCTTAGAAACTTCTTTTGGAGGGCATAGTATATTCTATTAGCCGCTTGTATTCTGTTATTTAATTCATCAGTTGTTCCTTTGCTGTTCATTGTGCTGCCTAGATATTTAAATGAGTTGACTTGTTCGACTTTCTCGTTTTCTAATGTTACTTTGACTTGTGAAGCTTTGTTACTGATTACCATGCTTTGCGATTTATCTAGATTGATAACTAAGTTATGCGTGACAAGTGCTTCATGCCAGATTTCAAGTTCTTTGTTAAGTTCTTCTCGGAGTTTGCAAAAAGTATTATATCATCGGCAAAAGCGCAAGTTTGTAGATGGATTGGCTGTAAATTTCTGTAACCTACTACGAATTTTGACATTTTTGATTCACATTCTTTGATGACTACATCTAGAGCACATATGAACAGTAATGGGCTTAAAACGCTTCCTTGCCTCACTCCATCTTTGTTCGTAAAAGCTTTTGATAATCTATTCGATGTACGGACTTTGTTGTTTGTTGCCGTATAGATGCTTTTTATTGCTTCAATTAGCTCTTCTTCTATGCTTTTGCTTCTGAGGCTCTCTCATATTTTATTTCTGTTAATAGTGTCAAAGGCTTTTTTCATATCTATGAAGCAAACAAATATTTCTTCGTTTTTCGATAGCTTTTTCTCAATTACCTGGTTTAAGGTGAAAATATGATCTTGTACACTATGTTCGGGTCTAAAACCGCTTTGTGCATTTGATAGTTGGTGTTCTATTCTTGTCCTCAATTTCTTTTCTAAGATAGTCTCATATAGTTTTAGTGCGGTACATAATAAAGTGATTCCTTTATACTCGAAAAATTATGTTCGACTGTGTTGGGGATGGAATAAATAAAGTTTCGGACTGGCAGTCAATATTACAATTTATTCACGCCGACGTTTCGACTATACAATAGTCTTCTTCAGGGCTCTACAATATATATACAGAGTGAAATAGTAAATGAGAACACAATATAATTATAAAATTCTAGATTACAAAACACTATAACATGAAACTTACAGAATGGTTCAGTTGAAGGAAAAAACACACGTGTGGATAAGTGTAGATACAATCAAGTCGGACATTTAAAAAAATAAATAAATAAATAGTCAAAAAACACAGATCACAGAGTGAAAATCGTCAAATAATAAAATTTTTTGTCCAAGATGACTACAATAAACTAAGCTGAATATAAGAAAAAATATTTTAAAATGGTAACTGTACATGTGTGTTTTACACCAATCTAAGGACTAATTTGGAAGATTTTAGATTAATTAAATCAGGACCAATGGATGAGTGGGTGTGCGGATCCTGACGTGTGAAGAAAAACCCCTAGATGGTAGATGACTTGGTGTGCTTCCGTGTAATATTTAATGTTGTGTTGATTTTATTTTTTAATTTTTATTTCTGTTTATTGTTAATGTTTATTAAATTGTTGTATATTAGGCTAAGATGTTCTATGTCGGTTTGAGAGTTAATGTTGTTTTTATCCTGTTTTATGAATAACATCTCTAAAGTTAAACGTTTATGTAGATTTGATTCCCTTGCTAAATTTTTTTTTTTTGTGTTTTCGAAATCAAATTCATGTTTATTACTTTTAGTGTGTTCTACTAGAGCGCATTTAATAGTTTTATTATTATTGTTTGAATTTCTTTTATGTTCATCTAGGCGTATTTTAAGGTATCTTTTAGTTTGTCCTGTATATGTTTTAATACAATTTTTACAAGGGATTTTATATATAAGATTGGATTGTAGTTCTGTCTGTGTTGTGTCTTTGATAACGCTAAATAAATTGTTTACAGTTTTCAGTTGTTTGAACGCTATATTTAAATCCAATTTTTGTTTCATCAATTTTTTAAATTTTGGCGCTAGTTCTTTTATGTATGGTAATGATATGTATTTAACTTCATTAATATTGTTCTTTATTTCGACATTAGTATTTGATGTATTCATTATTTTGTTGGTTAATTTTTTTGGGTAGTTATTAATCAGAAGTAGGTTCATTACCATGTTTTTAATTTCTTTGATACTACTTCTGATTAATAACTACCCAAAAAAATTAACCAACAAAATAATGAATACATCAAATACTAATGTCGAAATAAAGAACAATATTAATGAAGTTAAATACATATCATTACCATACATAAAAGAACTAGCGCCAAAATTTAAAAAATTGATGAAACAAAAATTGGATTTAAATATAGCGTTCAAACAACAGAAAACTGTAAACAATTTATTTAGCGTTATCAAAGACACAACACAGACAGAACTACAATCCAATCTTATATATAAAATCCCTTGTAAAAATTGTATTAAAACATATACAGGACAAACTAAAAGATACCTTAAAATACGCCTAGATGAACATAAAAGAAATTCAAACAATAATAATAAAACTATTAAATGCGCTCTAGTAGAACACACTAAAAGTAATAAACATGAATTTGATTTCGAAAACACAAAAAAAAAAAAATTTAGCAAGGGAATCAAATCTACATAAACGTTTAACTTTAGAGATGTTATTCATAAAACAGGATAAAAACAACATTAACTCTCAAACCGACATAGAACATCTTAGCCTAATATACAACAATTTAATAAACATTAACAATAAACAGAAATAAAAATTAAAAAATAAAATCAACACAACATTAAATATTACACGGAAGCACACCAAGTCATCTACCATCTAGGGGTTTTTCTTCACACGTCAGGATCCGCACACCCACTCATCCATTGGTCCTGATTTAATTAATCTAAAATCTTCCAAATTAGTCCTTAGATTGGTGTAAAACACACATGTACAGTTACCATTTTAAAATATTTTTTCTTATATTCAGCTTAGTTTATTGTAGTCATCTTGGACAAAAAATTTTATTATTTGACGATTTTCACTCTGTGATCTGTGTTTTTTGACTATTTATTTATTTATTTATTTTTTTAAATGTCCGACTTGATTGTATCTACACTTATCCACACGTGTGTTTTTTCCTTCAACTGAACCATTCTGTAAGTTTCATGTTATAGTGTTTTGTAATCTAGAATTTTATAATTATATTGTGTTCTCATTTACTATTTCACTCTGTATATATATTGTAGAGCCCTGAAGAAGACTATTGTATAGTCGAAACGTCGGCGTGAATAAATTGTAATATTGACTGCCAGTCCGCAACTTTATTTATTCGATTCCTTTATAGTTTGAACAGTTCTTGGAGTCTCCCTTTTTGTAAACTGGTAAGATGATTCCTGTATTCCATTCTGTTGGTATGACTTTCTTATCCCAACACATGTTTAGAATTTGCACAAGTTCTTCCTCTCCTTTTTCTCCCATAAACTTTATCATTTCAGGAGCGACTTCGTCGATTCCTGCCGCTTTCCCTAGTTTAATTTTCTTTATTCCTTCTTTTAGTTCTGTCCATCTAATATTTTCATTGGCAATGTACATCAGCGAAAGTTGTAAAAATTACATGTAAATTATAATCTACGTAGTCAGTCAGATGGAGCATGTTGCATTGTTGAATTGGGGGCCCATGCTCCATCTGACTACGTAGATTATAATTTACATGTAATTTTTACAACTTTCGCTGATGTACAACATTGTAATTCTGCTTCAACATTATATGTATTTACTTTTAATTCCCAACTTGAATTTTATAGTTGCTGAAGATTAGCGGATTTTGCTCGAAACGTCCTAAATAAAATTAAACAAATAATAGTGGAACTTGAAGGCCTTATATTTGTACAAAATCCAAAGCTTTCGTTACAAAAAAAGGTTTGAGACAGGGAGACCCCCTATCTCCGATATTATTCAATATTGTACTTGAATAGATAGTGAGGAACAGTAATATACTCACTGCGGGTACAATATACCACTACAAACATCAATGCTTAGTAATAATTACAAGATCGAGGAAAGAACTACAAGAAACAATGACAGATTTAGTTAGAACAGCCGAAAAAGTAGGTCTAAAAGTAAATGAAAACAAATCAAAATACATGTTTATAAAAGAAACAAAAGAAAATAAAAACAATACATTACGAATAAAAATAGATGAAAAAAATGAATACAACTTAAAAGAAGTCAGTTTGTTTATCTAGGAATTACAATGACAAATACGAATGCGAATGAAGAAAACACTTATTAACATACTAAAGTCAAAAAATATATCAAGACAGACAAAAATAAGAAGACTATAAAACAATCATTAGACCAACAGTTCTATATGGCAGTCAGCTATGGGTCCTACACGCAGAAAATCAAAGGAAAATAGAAACATGGGAAAGGAAAATATTGAGGAAAATATATGGTGGGATAAAAGAGGATGGAATATGGTTAAGGAGTAAGGAGAACAAACAAGGAATTAACGGAACTGTGTAACGAACCGGGAATAACAGGAATGATTAAAGCACAACGATTAAGATGGTTAGGTCACGTGGAACGAATGACACCTGACCGAGGTGTAAAGAAAATCTTTGATAGAGGAGTTATAAAGAAAAAGAGAAGAGGAAGACAAGTGTTAGGTGTAAAAAACTGTAAAGAAAGAGCACAAGACCGAACAGAGTAGAAGAAAATTACAAGAGAAGCCATGGGTCCACACGGCCTATGGAGTGCTGAATATTATTATAAAAATATCCTTTTATTTTACATTTTATGACTTAGAAGTCAAAATTAATAAATGAATCATTTTTCTCTTTGTAAAGGAGCTACACACGAGCGAACCATGATTGTTTCTTTCATTTATTATGATTATTTTTTTAAGAAATAAAAAACAAACAAATGATCACAAAACTACAATACAATTGAACACCATAAAAAATATTAAATAACTACAAATAAACACTAAAGAAATCTGATGTGGCCAGCACATTACCTTCCGTCAGTTCTATGGTTTTTGTATACAGAAAGCTCCTTGCAAAAGATTATATTTCTTGTACATTACTTTAGGGCAGTTGTATGTATTTTATACAAATTCCGTACAGAAAGTTTCTAACAAAAGATCCTATATTTCCAGTAAAATTATAACATAAACATACTGTCAACTGCACTTGACACTGACACCTTTCAATCAGAATTTTCTTAATGTAGCAGCTGTTTCCAGAGTTATAGCAAAGCTGACTAATATATATGATATTTAATTTCTTTATAAGTTTTTAACTCTATGTCCATTTAATATGAAGTATAAAATGCATTCAAATCGTATAGAGAATAAATAATTCTTTAATATTTATAATAACAATAAATGTGAAAAAATGATATTTAACATCGTTTTTTTAAGAAAAACTGTTAAAATCATCAAATGAGGGTACTTCCGGTTGTCCAATTCTAACCAAAATCTAATCAGCTCTTCACATGGATGTAACGAAGAGAAATACGAAAGAATTATAATTTTTAGAATTGTATGGAAGTTATCGTAGACGAAAATTTTGTTACACACACACACACACATACAGACATCATCATCATGGTCGAAGTTATTTTGATAAACTTTTTTTAACGCAACTAGGTCAAAAATTAATGAATCCTTTTTTGTACAAAAAACTGAAAGCTACAATTTTTGTAATAACTACTTTTTGTTTTGGAGATACTGGAAAAGAGATATTGTCAAAAAACTTATATCGGCCGCCATTTTTCCAATATGGTGGAGCGCCACGAGGTCGCAAATTTAGTACCTATTTTATTCAGGATATAATTCTGTACTAAACTGCTAATTTGCAAAACTCCTGGATTTTTTCCCAGCAAGCACGTTTTAATCTCTATTGCTTGGACTAGTAAAAATACAGCATCTTGTTGGCTTAAAGGTGCGAATTTTTTTTTGTAACGGTGTATTGTCGAAATGAAATTTGATAACTACGTAGAATCCTAAACTTGGATTGGTTAATAAATGTATGTGTGAAATAGTCAGCTGAAATCATGTGGAAAATATAAGTCAAACGTCAATTTTGTTATATATATATATATATATATATATATATATATATATATATATATATATATATATATATAATTGTTAACAACTTTTATGATTTTTAAAGATGTACCAACGTTAATAATTATATAATATAAGGGCAAAATGAAAGCCACAAAAGTATGACTGAAGAAGTAACTCATTTCTCTGTCTATTTTAGATTGCATGCATGACCATGAGGGCTTTGGAAACATGGAAATGGGGGCAGAAAAGGCAGAGCATATTTAGAAGAAACAGAAAACGACATAATTACTGCATTAGGGCCCCACAACCCAGAAATTCAAGCGAGCTGTTTGCTTGTATAAGGTAAGAATCTTACTAGATTTCATTTTATTTGCTTTAAAATTCTGAGGCGTTAAGTCAAAAGCAGATATGTCTCATTTAAAAGTTCTGTAAATTTTGCCTAGTAATTATAATTATTTTACTTTGTAAGGCCCTTAAATTGTCATATATATATTCTTTGGGTGGCCTTCTCTGCACTATATTTTTCCAAATGTGTTGTGAAAATATCAAATTAAACCAAATTACAAATACATTATCATTTAAAAACTGTCGATAAAATATCTCATGGTACACGTGTATTCATTATATAAATCAAGTGTCTTGTGTAATGAAGACGCGTTTGTCATACGAAATTTTATCCAACAGTTTTTTGAAATGGTGTAAAGAATATCAAACTAATAATAATTATTTAATAGGCGGACGTTTTGCTTGTCTTGAGACCTCAAGAAACTTGGAGAATTTCGATGCTTCGTACTTTGGATTTCAACACAGCAGGTTTTTTAAAGCATCTTTTCTAAAATATTGCTGAACACCAGATAAATCTACGGCGTAGACGACCACCGATGGATGAACTGTTAAGAAACTTTATTTTTTTACCTCCCGTCATACCGTAGGTAAGGGAGGTAATGTAATCGTGCCAAAAATTCGATGATGAGTTTTCAGTAAATAAGCACGAATTAGGGTCCCCACATCACATTTTTACTATTTTTACGATGATGTGTGTGTGGGTGCGCGTGCGTGCTGGTGTGTGTGTGTGTGTGTGTGTGTGTGTGTGTGTGTGTGTGTGTGTGTGTGTGATGATTTTTTCGTCCACGATAACTCTTACAACAAACTTCCTAAAATTTCTATTTTCCGTGTTTAAGCTTTCTACATTCATGTAAAGAGTTTTGGGTAACATTGGACGACCGGAAGTGATACTTTACTCGAAGCCCATAGCAGTTTTTATTAAAAAATTGTATTAAAATATAATCCAAAACTTCTCAATTCTAGTATTTTAAAATTTCATATCAAGGGAAATAACATATTGGATTTTGGCTAAAATTAATAAACCGGAAGTTTACTTGAAGCTCTGAACAGATTTTCGTGAAAAATATATTATATATTCCAAAACTTTTCAAATTTGGTATTTAAGACTTTTAAATTAATGAGAACGACATATTAGATTTTTTATAAAATTGATAAACCGGAAATAATATTTTACTTGAAGCTCTGAACAGATTTTCGTGAAAAATATTTTGTTATATAGGTACCAAAATTTTTCAAATTTGGCATTTAAAACTTTTATATTAATAAGAATGACATTAAATTTTTTCTAAAATTGATAAACCGGAACTGATACTCTCTTTGAATGCGAAATTTTATCCAACAGTTTTTGAAATGATTTAGAGAACACCACAAACTAATAATTATTATTTAATAGGCGGATATTTGCTTGGTCTGAGACGTCAAGAAACAGAGAATTTGAATGCAACTGCCAAGCTTTGGATTTCAACACTGCAGATCTTCTAAGCCAGCTTTCCTACATGATTGCTCCAGATAAATCTTATATGGCGTAGACGACCACCCATGGATGAACTTCTACGGCGTAGACGAACACCGATGGATGAACTTGTAAGAAACTTAATTTTTTTATAAAATATTTGGCCTCATGTACAATCATGAGAACTTATAGTGAAAGGAATGTGATTATAAAATATGTCTAAATATTATCTTGTATTCAAATTCGATTTTGAGTATCACATTGAAAGAAATATAACTCTCATAGATGTCTATATAATATTAAAACAATTTAAAATTGAAATATCGACTATTTATCAACAAAATCAATATCTGGAAACATATGATTAGCATATATCTTATATCTTTCAGGAATCGGACATCAAGAAGACTAAATTAATATAGTAGATTTTAAGTTAGTTTTAAGTTCTTTTAAATGTATTTTCTTAATTAAACTTTGGCTCATCGCGCCGTTGATCAAACACGCGTTTTCTTTAAAAATGAAAATAAATTGATTAAGTGAAGTGTATTCCTTGGCTATTAATCCCCTCGTAAACTACATATGAGAACCACTTCGGCGTTCTCACTTGTTGTCTTAGCTCGAATATCTCTCTCTCTCACTTCGCCTGTAACTTAGCGTAGTCTAGATATAAGATAGGTTGCGTAGACATTAGATAGCTTAGATATAAGATAGGCAAGTGTTGTTTTTACTTTTTGGGAGAGAGAGAGAGAGAGAGAGAGAGAGAGAGAAAATTATCGTAACTTGACATTTTTAGATTTGCTATTCTTTGAACGAGATATTAACGTAAGATAGGCTATTTTGGCTCTTCATCAACTAAATTTCAGGAGTTTTACAATATTTTAAGTTAGATTATAAAAAGTTATTGTACATGAAATTGTGTTTATTTAATAAATGGTATATATGGGAAGCGTGGGTTTGGCATTTGAGAGCGGTTGCTCCCTATGTATACAATTTATTAAATAAAGAGTTTAGTTTTAAGGTAGTTTTAAGTTGGAAGAAATCCTTAGTGCCCTGGCACTGTCTCGAGATTGCAGTGCCGATTGATGACGCAGACCATGGCTTCCTCTTCATAAAGACCTGTTTAAAATGTATGTACACAATAAAACAATTTTTTATGTTCTGTTTATTTTAATTTAAACCCATCACATTAATCGTACAGTAGGTAGTTTTATTAAAATTGTAATTGTTATTAAATATATATATATTGATAAATGGGCGGTTGGGTGATAACACCAAAAAAATATATAATATAATTAATGTAAAGGTTCGCAAACGGTCTTAAACTGAATAAGAAATCTTGTACCTTTAACAATGGGAACAAGAAATCTCATTTAGAGACCCCAAGATTTAATTTGTTAGTCTATAAGTATTGTAAACGGGACTCTTTAATATTTTATATATTGAGGTAATAAATGTAATATTAGTAGAGTTTCGGATTAGTTATAAAACTAAAATGTTTGTTACCAAATAAAATTATTCTGGTTGTATTATTTATTATTAATTATTTTGCATCTTTATTCTGTAAATAAAAGTTTTATCTTCAGATAAACTTTATTTACAAAATAAAGATGCAAAAAAATTAATAACAAATATAACCTTAATAATGGTAATTTTATTTGGTAACAAACGTTAACAAGTTTAGTAACACATGAAACGTAAAAAACATTTCTTTTTAGAAATCTGTTCATAATTATTTCTTACTAAGTTTTTATTTAATTTGATAACAATTTATTAACGTGCCAAACAGGATTTAGTTATAAAACTAAAATGTTAGTTTCCAAGTAAAATTATCATAATTTTGGTTTAATATTTCTAATAATCATTTTGCATCTTTATTTTGTAATAAAAGGTTTTTGATAAATTAACTTTTATTACAAAATAATGCAAAATTTTTTAAAAAAATTTGTCTAAAATAATGAAGATCTTACTTAATAACAAACATTTTAGTTTTATGACTAAAACCTGTTTGTCGCTAAAAATTGTTTTCAAATTTCCTAACAAACAGTGAGAAATAATTATGAACAGAATTTTTATACAAAAATGTCTTTTACGTTTCATTTGTATTATAATTCTATTCATAGGTGTTTTTAAATTTGTTAACAAATGTCTTATGTTTCGTTTATTCATAATTGTCACTAAATTTGTTAATAGATCTAATAATGTATGATAGTGTAAAACATTGTGCTGCAATACAAATTAAATATCTATGTATTTTTATAAGAAAAGTCTTGTATTTTGATAATAATATATTTATATTAAAATATTTCTTTTATTTGTAAGTCCCTACACCTATAATGTTTTTAAAAAGGACACAAGGGGGGCAGCACCTGCCGATAAACGTTGCAATTTAAGTAAAAAAAGTAATGGGTATCCCATTTGAAAGAATCCTAAAATTCGAAAAAACGGTACCTATCATTTATGCAAATATTTTTTGTAGCCTTCTAAAGGGTATATCCTTTACATTTAAAATTTCTTTAGCGTTCATGGATGCTTCATGAGTAGCATCCATGCACGCTTAAAAAATTTTGATCGTGCATAGATGCTACATAAGAGTAGCATCCATGCACGCTTAAAAAATTTTGATCGTGCGTAGATGCTACATGAAAGTAGCATCTATGCACGCTTAAAAAATTTCGACCGTGCATAGATGCTACTTTCATGTAGCATCCATGCACGCTAAAAGAAATTTAAATGTCGAATTTTGTAGAAAATATCCGGATATGAAAGAAAAGGGTTTAAATTTTTTTACAATAGATAGCTCTGAATTATGAAGTTTGTTTACATGGACACGAGTATAAAGGTTCTTTACACAATTTACGAATCCGAGAAGAACTCTTCTATCCCATTTTTCTAATAATAAGTAACACATTTTTAAATTAAAAATATATATTTATTGCAACAGTTACAAGTTACATTATTATTACAAAATTATAGTACACTCTATACACAATAAATAAACAACAATCATAATTACAACAATTACAAACATTTTATTTGAATTACAAGCTAAAAGGAAAGAAAATAAATGTGTACAACAATACAATAACATTTTATTATTATAATTTTACAACTACAAGTTACCAAAAGTCTGGAGTTAACGGAAAAAGTACTTTACTTGAAAAAAATCAATTTTTTATAAAATATTTATTAAAAATAGATCAAATTTTCTAACTTTACATCTAAATTAATTATTTAACAAGTCAAATAATGGTGATTGTATTTGGTAACAAATATTTTAATTTTACAAGTAAAGCCCGTTTAGCACGTTAATAAATTGTTATCAAATTTGATAACAAACTTAGTAAGAAATAATTATGAACAGATTTTTAAACAGAAATGTCTTTTACGTTTCATAAGTGTTACTAAATTTGTTAACAAATCTAGTAACAATTCATGGCAGTATCAAACATGGTTTAAGTTATAAAACTAAAACATTTATTACCAAATAAAATTACCATTATTATGGTTATAAGTATTTCTTTATTAATTATTTTGCATCTTTATTCTGTAAATAAAGTTTATCTGAAGATAAAACTTTTATTTAAAGAATAAAGAAGCAAAATAACAAATAATACAACCATAATAATTTCATTTGGTACATAACATCAAACATTTTAGTTTTATAACCAATCCGAAACTCTACTTATATTAAATATTTTACTACTAAATATATAATATATTATATTAAGGGCCGGTACTTCAATCTCCTGATAAAGTGTTAGGTAATTTAACTGCCAGATAAAATAAAAATATCGCATCATATATTTGATATGTGTATAATTTTAACAATTTAAGTTACAATATTGATGCGAGATTTTTATTGTATCTGGCAGTTAAATTAACGGACACTTTACCCGGAGATGGAAGTACCGGGCCTAATACGGTCACCTATAAATCGTATGTGCCATTTTATAATTGTAAATTTTCGAGGGTCGATATATTGGCGACTGAAAATGTCCTATAGAGGCGCTGCGTTTATTTAAGATGGTAATTTTCCTGCGGTGTGATTGGCTGCCATTACCAATTCGGAGGGTTCGCAAGTTTGCCGCTTGGTGGATACGGGTTAATTTCAGTCGCGAATATCATTTGGAATTTAATCTGGGCGTAGCCTGTTGGGTTGATAAATAAATAAATAAAAGCTTTAAATTCGATACAATGTATCTTGTAATGAGATTAAATTGAATTTCTTTCGCTTTGTTTGGCGGTGGTCGTTTGCTGCTCAGTGTTCACGGTCGCGAACAGCTTTTACCCCTCATTTATATTAAATTGGTTGTATTCTAGAACCACCAATTTTGAATTTCTTCCTAGAGCTGTAGACTACGTAGTTTACTGTTTCTTCTAAATGTGCTATGTCTTTTCTGCTTCCATTTCCATGTTTCCGAAACTCTCATGGTCATGCACGGAATCTAAAATAGAAAAAGAAATGTGTTACTTCTTCAGTCGTGCCTTTGTGGGTTTCATTTTGCTCGTGCTTTACATAATTATTATCGTTGGTACATCTTTAAAAATCATTACCAATTACGCAAAAGTTGTTAACAATTAAAAATATACAGGATGGCGTGTTTGAGACGATCCACGCTTAATAAACGGTTTAACAGCTTTGCCGCGAAAGCCTACATTCACGAATGGGGTATATTGCTTTGCCAGATTTAACACCGTGCGACTTTTTTCTAATATGCGAAATGTCATGTCGCTTGCAACAATGTTTGGACAATGACGGACACACCACTTGGCCGATATTATTTGCACAACCACATGAGATAAACAGACCATTTACAATTAATGAGCCACTAGGGACGGCTCGTATAATATTAATTATTAATTAATAGTTTCGTACAGACATTAAAAATAATTTTTATTTGAAATAAATATATTATAAAAGATGAATCGTTAAAATATATATATATATATATATATATATATATATATATATATATATATATATATATATATATATATATATATATATATATATATATATATATATATATATTTATAGTGTGGTGACTTGGACGACGCAGCATAGGGGTTCCAATGGTAGAATCTTAGTGTGCAGTTATTTGCTCCCCTGATTATTTTAGAACAAAATTGTATTTAGGTTTTTGCTACAGAAAAAAATACTGCATCCGAATATGTTATTGTTTATAATATTTCAATTGCCGGAACAGTAAAAATAGTCGAAAACAATAACATTTTTGCAAAAATCATTGATGCCATGGAACAAATATTTAAACAAAAGCGCAAACATCTATCACTACTTAAATCTTAAATTTCGTTCTCGTGAAACTACATTGTTTAAAACGAAGAAAAATGAAAATATGTTTATTGTAAGTAGTTGATGACAACAATATAATAGTTGATTACAACAATGTAGTTTGACGAGAATGAAATTTAATATTTCTTTAAGTAGTGACAGATGTTTGCATTCTATTTAAATTTTTGTTCAATGGCATCAATGATTTCTGCAAAAATGTTATTGTTTTCGACTATTTTTACGGTTCCGGACATTGAAAAATTATAAACAATAGCATATTCGGATGCAGTATTTTTTTTCTGTAGCAAAAACCTAAGTACAATTTTGTTCTAAAATAATCAGGGGAGCAAATAACTGCATACTAAGATTCTACCATTGAAACCATAGCGGTTGGTAGAAACGAATTTTTGCTAGGTAATACCTATTTGGTGCACATCGGGTACATATTACTTAAATTTTAGGAATCGGTGGTGAAATCGGCATATATTTTGTTACAAAAAATGATCAATTTGTTATTGCAGCCTACCTAAACAGCTGAATCTGATATGGCTTACCAGGTAAAATATTCATAATTTTCCCTTATGTTTTTGTAATTGATTTCTTCAATATAAATGCACTTCAGGCATATTCGTTGAATTTGTAATTTTATATAGTTCCAATTATATAAAAATTTATACAATGTCCCATTTGAAATATGAAAGTTAATTTCACTTCCGGTTAAAGTTAAACAGGAAGCGCCACCATGATTTGTGAGCCCATAAGCCTATTTTACAAATATATCAAGAAAACAAAAAAATAAAAGTTATTTGGATTGGTCCGTTTTTCAATGTCACCTGTATACCCAAATTATGCTATATATTACGGGTTTTATGTTTGGCCCAAATTATGGTACACAAATATGGTGAAATTTACCGAATTTACAGATATGGGTAATTCAAAAATCGCGGTTTATGAAAAAAAGATCCCTACACGCACGCCAGAATCAGCTCAAGCTGGCTAGTCGGCCAGATGTGTTACATACGTGTGAAGTCGAAAGAATAAGTTATCAATGTCAACAAGCGTCACCCACTGTTTTAACCGTTTTAACCTGTCCGTTTTCATATTTATTTTACATTTTATAAAACAAAATCAAGATCCCTTGTCGCCTCTCTATCAGCAGATGGCGCTCATATCAACGCCAGTTTTAAGTAGCCGAAATTACATTGGGTAAACTTGTCTCCAAATTCAGCCAACAAGCCAATCAGAGGTCAAAACTATTGGTAAGAGCGAACAAAGTAGCTGACATCTGGTGGCAAAATAAAACATATAGGTCGTAGGGAAAACGTTGTGCTGTAATATAGGGTTATATAGTAAACAAGAGCCAAAAATGACCAGCAAAACGAAAAGATATTGTGTTATACCGTAGTGCAATAATTATGCAAGTAAAGACATATACTGAAAATGAATAAGCAGAAGACTCACGTCATCGACCTGAAAAAAACCTTATAAAACGAAATATAACTTATAAAAATTATTGGGTGTTATTTATTTTTTAAAAAAGAAGGAATAAAAAATACTAGTATTAAGAAACGTATATATTAATGAAATTTACCTTCATATCCAAGTCAATCCTTATTCCTTTTAGGGAATACAAAATTATTTGAAATAAATGTAGTTAATTTTCGTATCATAACGGTAGCACTACTGACAATGTCCATGTTTACATTGAATTTAAAATCGATCAAATATCGATCCTGTCCCTGTCACTTGATTGTCAGTGATCGTCAACTCATCTCATCTAGGCACAAGTGACTTGAATTAATATAAATGATTGCAAATATCAAAGTAGTTATGTATTATTGTTTTGTAAAAAATATATTGAACTGTCATTTTGCTGTCAATAAAATATATAAAAAAACCGTTTTAGTTTCTTCTGAATTTAGTATTTTGTGAGTTGTGTTTACGCTAGAGAATTACTGTAGTGCCCAATTACCGGATAAGCTGACTAGGCTGCAGCCTAGGGCGCACAGATTTTGGGGGCGCACAATTTTCTCGTCTCATTATAGTTTTTGGGGTGCTTTCATTTGGTTAGAGCTAAGACGACCTAAACCAGGCCCTGAATATTATTGGTTTGTTTTAATAAATATTACAAAATAATCCATCTGCAGTCATGCCAAAAGCTTTAACAAAGCAATCGCAGAAGCAAATAACGAATGTCGTGAACTACTTCGAACGGGAACTGGCCAACGGTGGGCCTTTGATTCCGTTAAAAGCCGTACGAGAGGTAATTTTTTTCAAACATTTCTTTTGTTATCAAACTTTAATTGAATTATGTATTTTTAGAGAGCAGCAGATGCCCTACAAATAAGCAAATCTGCTGTGTGCAAGATTTCGGGAAAAGTTAGAAGAGGCGAACCTTTATCACCGAAAAAGCCCAAACAGCTTTTGGCATGACTGCAGATGGATTATTTTGTAATATTTATTAAAACAAACCAATAATATTCAGGGCCTGGTTTAGGTCGTCTTAGCTCTAACCAAATGAAAGCACGCCAAAAACTATAATGAGACGAGAAAATTGTGCACCCCCAAAATCTGTGCGCCCTAGGCTGCAGCCTAGTCAGCTTATCCGGTAATTGGGCACTGCAGTAATTCTCTAGCGTAAACACAACTCACAAAATACTAAATTCAGAAGAAACTAAAACGGTTTATTTTATATATTTTATTGACAGCAAATACTTAACGCAGAAGAAACTGTTGTAATTAAACTTCACTAACTATAATAGACAGAATAGAGACAAGATCTTTAAAATGGTTCGGTCACTTAATGAAGATGGAGGAAAATAGCTGGCCAAAGCGTATATTTCAGTGGATACCACCAGGGAAGAAGAAGAGAGGACGATCAATCGTCGGGTATTGGGAAGGCAGCATCTAGCAATATAATTATGTATAGGGCACGGAAGATCACGTGACCTATCATATGTTTTGTCCCTTTCTCACTTCAGACTCGATCTTCAGCTTTGTCCCATGCTAACTTCAGACTCCACTTTCGACGCAGTGCGCATGCGTCAGTTTGAATAGCTGTCATATTTTTCAAGCGGTAAATTTTAAGAAGGAGTTTGCGCAAGCGTGGAATTTGTTGTCATTTTGTTATTTGGCGGTTCTTGTGCATATAGCGATTGATTGTGTTATTGTTATTCATTGTAGTGTTTTATTATTTGTTTCTTTTTGTTATCTTGTTTGTTGTCTTTTATTTTATTGTTATTTTCTGTTGTTTGAGAGTGTCATTCTTTTTCAAACTATGCCACTACGTTGTTGGGGCAAGTTTGTCGTCGGGCTATAATATAAAACTGTTTACTATCCCGTCAAGTACCGATTATCGAGGTAATATTTAAAAACTAATCATATTTGAACATAAGTAACAAGTGACAATTTGTGTAGGTAGGTTAGGTTACATGTGAAAAACAAGAGAGACGTCGTCAGTGGCTAGTGGCTGTTTATATTACTGTTGGTAATATTTGCATTTTAAGCAAGAATGAAGACGAAGAGCATCCTGATCGTAATACTTATGAATATACATATGATCACATTGTTATCTGCCATTATATTATATTATTGAAGAATTCAATGAAAACCTATTTGTTTCTTATTGTCTTCATTTTATTCTCATTTAATATTTTGCTAGAAATGTGACAGCTATTCAAACTGACGCATGCGCACTGCGTCGAAAATAGAGTCTGAAGTTAGTATGGGACAGAGCTGAAGATCGAGTCTGAAGTGAGAAAGGGACAAAACATATGATAGGTCACGTGATCTTCCGTGTTCTATTGTATTGATTATGGTGAAATATGTTGAGTACATACATATATGTACTTTAAATTGTACATAATTAAATCCAAAATATATGTAATAAACAAATAAATTAATAAATAAATAAAAATAAATATATAAAAGAAAATGATTATTTTCAAAAATAGTTTAGTTTTGTTATTAATTATTTTAATTACTTACATGCATGTATTGTATACAGTAAGTTATGCAACACGCATTGCATTTTCTAGAATAAATTAGGACCCCATGTAAACGTAGTAACAAGTGACGTCATTATCTAGTAATATTTATTGATGACGTGAGTCTTCTGCTTATTCATTTTCACTATATCTGTTCATTATTTCCCAAAAACTGAAATATTAAAAAATCAATGGAAAATCGATTTAAAAATGAAGAACATGTCACCATTCAATAACGTTTATTGACAATAATTTTTGCCTAGAAATTTAATTCCATGTAAGTATTGATATAAATTTATGCTTCAATACATTATTGGATTGTTTTTATAGTCATTAGAGGAAAAACATTTTAAAAAAATAGTATTCCATGCCAAAAATTACTGTAACTTCTGGTACAGCGAAGAAAAATAGAGAGGTTACTTGCCTGTAAGTAGTAGTAGTAGTAATTATTATTCTTTAACATTATAACTACATTTATTTTATATTGTTTATAGGAAATATAGAGAAGAAACGGTAAAATGCCAGAAATCGAACCAGCAAGAGGAAGACGTGCAAAACATAATACATGTAGATGGTTTTTTAATCAAACAAATACAATTTCCTCTTAATATTACAATTAATGGACAAAAATTAACTTATAATTATGTAACTCTATAATGAATTTTAAATCCAATAGTTTGGCCTCTTCCACTTTTCTTTACAGCTGCACACACATTTCCACACGATGTGATTTGTGTTATTGTTATCACGATAGAGTTAGGTGCCCCATTGTGTTCATATCCGTATTAAATAATGTGTACATAACTAAAAATATTTGTTAACA